>BSBM01000391.1:3600000-4012500 GCA_027924585.1 Larix kaempferi | reverse complement strand
CACTCAGTTACAGTCAGTTACAGTCAGTTACACTCAGTTACACTCAGTTACACTCAGTTACATTGAGTTACACTCAGTTACACCTACCAGAGTTAGTTTGACTGATGGTTGACAGTTACTTGAGCATTGATGACTCCACTGATGATGATGAAGACTTCCAGTTGCGCTCCTATGATCATGAGGACACCTAGTTGTGCTCCGATGACACTCTAGTGATCCTTTGATCACTCCATGAAGGCTAATTCGAATTGCCACCTTAGGCATTCAAATTCCTCATGCATTGTATTATTTATATGTTCATTTGTGATTAATAATCTAGTATGACCGAAGTATTATTGCTTCTATCTGAGTTCTACTATACCATATTATTCTGTTGCTCATTATATTGCATGTATCACTCTTCTTCTATTTTCTTGCTTAATCATAATTACTCTTCTGAGGTACACATCATCTCTTAGATCTGCTGTGAGGATTTTCACATGGTATCAGAGCATGTTGAGAGAATTGTTTATCTCCATTCTTGAGAGTTTTTTGCAGGTTATTACCAAGATTTCGAGTGCAGCAGTTGCAGCAGTTTCTGCATTTTTGCAGCAGTAGCAGTTGCAGTTATTCTATATTTTTTTTGCAGGTCCTCTACAGCTTCAATGTATTCATCAGGAATTACTCCTCTTGATCCACTCAACTATGATGAATGGAAACCAAGAATGATAGCAGACTTGAAGATCCATGATCTTTTTGATTGTTATTTTGAAAGAGAGTTCGAATCCCCTGAAGAGAAGATTGATTGGTTAAATAAAAGAGACATGCACTTTGCAGCAATAATGTTTTCTTTGTGTGCATACCAGAGATTCCAATTCAAATACCGTGATGGTGTTGAAATTCCAAGAGAGTTATGGACTCCAAAAGAGATATGGGCTCACCTGGATGGAAAATTTGGCAGAGAGAATGAAGGACTTGGTCCCAACCCATTCGAAAGAAAACAAAGTGATGCATTCGCTCCTCTTGATGGTCTCTCAGATCATGAACCAGTATCATATCATATTGAAGTTGTTGACAAAGAACTTGCAGATTCTCCGCTCATGCTCAAACTTTCTTCTCTTTCTGTGCCATCTCACACTCTAGATATTGCAGAAGGTCCTAAATCCTCTCTTGCACCAGAGTCTGTTGGTTTGCATCATAATCACATGATTATTTCAGAGTTCAAATCAGCTAATGGAGGTAATGCATTCGCTCCTCTTCAACAAACATCTCCGCTTTTATACTACTATATGATCATAAATTCATGCTTTCAGAAGGTCATTGAAGAATATGGCCATTGCCATTCGCTTGGGATAATTTCTCATGCATCTACTGGTTTTGATCTCACCTCTCATGGTTCAAAGGAGATCTCAAGAAGCCATGATTCAAGTCTTGTATCTAATTTCGGTTCTAAGCAATTACTGCTTGGGAAAATTTCTCATGCATATGATAGTTTTGATCTCACCCCTGCTGGTTCAAAGGAGATCTCAAGAAACTGTTTTGAAAGTCTTAAATCTGATTTTGATTTCAAGCAAACATGTAATAGTTCTTTTTGGCATAATCTCACCCATGGTGGTTCGAAGGAGAAGACAAAGGACTATATGCACATTCAAAAATTTGATCCTACCTCAGCTGATTCGAATCACAGGTTCAAGGATCATTCTAATAATGTTGGATTTGTTCTCATCACATTCGATCTGAAGAGCATGATCCACTTCTTCCCAAGAAGAAGATACCTCCAAACATATGACCAAGCATCACACATGCTTGAGTTTGGAGCTTTTATTTTTTATGTGTGCCTTACAGTCTATTTTTTGAGGAGGGGGTATGTTTCCCATAAAATTTTCCCACTTCCTTGGTTTATTGATTGTTATTATTCATTGTATTGGGTGACCTTTGGTCTTAGTTACCAGGGCCCAGGATGGATTAAGGGGGGGTGTTAGGATATTCCTATACTCCATCCTAGTCCCACCAGTATTTTGATCATTTACATTTTCAGTCATGCATGCACTTTTAGGGTTTGCATGCATTCTAGGGTTTGCATGCATCCCAGTCATTAGTCCAGCACCTAGCCCTCAGTTAGCCAGCCCCCATAAGCTTCTCACTATTCAGTTTTATCCCTCCAGTTGCTTAATGCGCCCTTCTTCCTTGATTTTAGGGAGAAACTCGCCCTTCTTCACCTACCAGTCCAGTTGTCACTCAGTTACACTCAGTTACACTTAGTTACACTCAGTTACACTTAGTTACAGTCAGTTACATTCAGTTACAGTCAGTTACAGTCAGTTACAGTCAGTTACATTGAGTTACACTCAGTTACACCTACCAGAGTTAGTTTGACTGATGGTTGACAGTTACTTGAGCATTGATGACTCCATTGATGATGATGAAGACTTCCAGTTGCGCTTCGATGATCATGAGGACACCCAGTTGTGCTCCGATGACACTCTAGTGATCCTTTGATCACTCCATGAAGGCTAATTCAAATTGCCACCTTAGGCATTCAAATTCCTCATGCATTGTATTATTTTTATGTCCATTTGTGATTAATAATCTAGTATGACCGAAGTATTATTGCTTCTATCTGAGTTCTACTGTACCATATTATTTTGTTGCTCATTATACTGCATGTATCACTCTTCTTCTATTTTCTTGCTTAATCATAATTACTCTTGTGAGGTACACATCATCTCTTAGATCTGCTGTGAGGATTTTCACAACATCATCATCAACGTCGTCATCATCATCATCATCATCTCCATCATCATCATCATCGTCATCACCCTGTTCCTCATCATCATCAACATCATCATCATTGTCATCATCATCATCATCATCATCATCTTCTTCGTCATCATCATCATTATCAATCGTAATCATCATCAACATCATCATCTTCAATTGTCATCATCATCGTCAACATCATCATCTTCTTCATCATCATCATTGATAATGATGATGATGATGAAGAAGATGATGATGTTGGCGATGATGATGATGATGAAGAAGATGATGATGTTGGCGATGATGATGATGATGAAGATGATGATGTTGACGATGATGATGACGATTGAAGATGATGATGTTGACGATGATGATGATGATTGATAATGATGATGATGACGATGATGATGATGATGATGATGATGTTGATGATGATGAGGAAGAGGGTGATGAGGACAATGATGATGATGGAGATGATGATGATGATGATGTCGACGATGATGATGATGTTGACGATGAAGATGATGATGATGTTAATGATGAAGATGATGACCAAGATGATGATGATGATGATGACAGGGATGAGGATGAGGATGAGGATGAGGATGATGATGAGCAAGTGGGTGATGATGATGATGATGATGACGATGATGATGATGTTGATGATGAAGACGATGACCAAGATGGTGATGATGATGATCATGGCGATGATGATGATGGGGATGAGGATGAGGATGATGATGATGATGAGCAAGTGGGTGATGATGATGATGATCATCATATTCGTCATCATCAAAATCATCATCTTGATCTTCGTACTCATCTGCATCACCATCATCCTCATCATCATTGTCCTCGTCATCGTCATCATCCACGTCATCATCATCATCTCCATTTTCATCGTCATAATCATCTTCGTCATCATCATCATAGTCATCATCCTCATTCTCGTCATCAACATCATCGTCATCATCCTCATCATCATCATCATCAACATCATCGTCATCATCCCCATCCTCCTCCTCCTCCTCATCATATAAATTTAATTTAATTCAATTTAAAACATTATTAATTATTAAAAAATATATATTTTATAAAATTATTTAATCAATATGGAAAATTTCAAACTTTAGTAAAAACAATGCGCATGCGCCAATTTGCGCGTGCGCGCATTTGGACGCGTACGCGTTCTTGGACGCGTGCACGCCATTTTCCGCGTACGCGCTTTTTAAATACACACGCATGCATAAGTTTAGTTTTTAAATTTTGGCGGGTAATTCGTTTCCCACCAACGTGGTGGATGACTTGGCTGCTATGGTTTTAGGTTCGAGTTGCCAAAATACATATAATAATATAAAAAAATACATCTTATTCTATAACTTCTTCTGTTTCGAGCATGATTCTCCGTATGCTACACTTGTCCACTGCAAATAAAATTGCACACACTTGTAGAACTATGTGTGCAGATTCCGAATATGTAATTTTTTATTAAAACTATTATTTGTTCCTATTTTTTAGTTAATTTCAATTGCACTAACGTCAATCTTACACAAAGAGTAGGTTATTTCTTTCGTCTATAACTTTTTATTGGCTCACCTATTTTGAAAACGGAAAAGAACCCACACAAGTACACACAAAAACATACATCCTAAAAAAAAAAATTGTTGATTGATTAGGTTAAGACCATGATATCGAGGGCTAACGCTAGGCTTCATCATTTTAGGGATGGGCTGACTTCCTTAATTAAAAAAAATTTAAAATTAACATAAATAAATATGAAAAAATAACGCCGCACTAAAACGGTGTGTTATCTACGACTGCATATAATTTTTTTAACAAAAATCCACCATTTGAATACCGAACCAGAGGGCTAACGCAAACATATTCATTATATTTTCTTTAAAAAATAACATACCAACCTTAGGAGAACCCCATTTTTGGGGAGTTATACTTAATTTTCATAAATAATATTTATATATTCCGGAAGGTAATCCGATTTTCTACGTTTGATCTTCTTGCACCATATTCCAAAAAGTTGTGTAGGTAGCTCTAATATTGCTTTTTGACGTTCAGATTTCTGTTTTTCCAGAAGTCCATTGGGACCAACACGTCATGAGTGGCCAACATTAGCTTGCACCAGCCCTGCTGCTGAAATGAATATTTATAGTCTCATAGAAGCGTAGAAAATTTTAAGTATCATGGAAAAATAGTGAAACTTATGTGTGATTAGGAATAAGTATTTACATGCAATTGTAGTCACCTTAGTATTACAGAAAGAAAGACCTTATGTATTGACATGGTTAAGTTAAGAGTCATAATTCACAAAAACCCATGGTTAAGTTAAGAGTCTATCAAACAAATGGATCAATCGAGATAATATCTTGATTGAGATTCCGTTAACCACACAAAAACCTTCGATCAAGGTATTTAAAACACGCGTAAACGCTCGATCAAGGGGCTCAAAAAACAAACTTTTAGCCACCCATTTATGCAAATTTAATTTTATTGGCATCTTTGGTAGGCCTAAACCTTATCCTGGTATGCACCTTATGTGGCAGACTTCATATCAATGGATTTGTCAATGAATCATCTATCCATTGGCATATAATTTACAAGTTTTTGAGTCCACAGGATACTTTTTTTTTTTAATTTTCTTTTCAAACTTACCCTTGAAAACCATGTCCACAACTTTGAATCAACGCAAAGAAAAATCAACAACATAAAAAGTAGACAACCCAAAAATTTCAAAAAATCTATACACCCCACATCAACATGTCCTCTTTGAAAGGGTATTTTTTGTTTTTCAAATTTTGTAACCAGTACAAAAACGTTACATGCACACACATGTACAAAATGCAATTAAAATATGAAATTGTCAGTTTCGAAAATTAATAAAAAATATAATTTTCCAAAATGAATTAAAAAAAAAGTGCACTTGAGTGCATTTTGTGTAGATTATGTTAATATATATATATATATATTTCAAAAATTATGTATTTATCACTAAATTATTTAACGTGCACACAAGCCACTTGTAAACTTTTGCTGAAATTTACAAGAACAAGCCTATCATTAAATGCAATTTTGGCATATTAGAGTTCCCTACAACATTCCCTACAATTTGTTTTTTGTTGCATGTCGGAATTCACAAGGCATATATGAGTTTTGAGGGATTCTATTTAATGAATGAGTAAAATATTGAATTTTCACTGTAACTTTTGGCCAAAAAGTGTTACCCATCTTTATGGATTCACCCGAATACAATTTTTGTCTATTTGTAGGATTTATACATTAATATCATCATCATCTTCAACAATAATGGTAGATTAACCAATAATTGGGTAAATTGCTAGGTAAAATTAGGTAAATGAAATATATATGCATTGCTTACACTTAGGGGCATACATTAATCTATGTCTTTAGATGGAGATTTTCTTTATGATCTAATATCCCTCAAATTTGAAATCTATGCGTTGAGGATGCAATATGATTTAATAGTATCGTTAAGATGCAATGATTTCAATGACATTACATTTTGTATGATATAATTCTGTTAAATAGTCTAATCTGATTTAGTTACCATAGTTAGTGATGTATATAGAATCACAACAATTAAATAGTCTAAACCCTAATATGATTCACTTACCACAATTAGCTGAGTAGATATAATCACCATAGTTAAATAGTTAAAACCCTAATCCAATTTAGTTACCACAGTTAACTGAGTAGATAGAGTCACCACACCTAAATAGTTGTAACCCTAACCTAATTTAGTTACCATAGTTAACCAAGTAGTTAGAATCACTGTAGTTAAATAGTTGAAACCCAAATTTGTTATTGTTTCAACTATATATTGGCATCTAATATTATAATGTGGTAATTGAGTAGTGAAATTTTGTACATGAAATATTTTACTTGGAGTAATTGTGGCCGGGTATCTTCTCCCTGTACAAATTAAAAAAGAATCTAAGCTAACTGCCTACAAATGTAGATAGAATCATTATAATTAAATAGTTGAAACCCTAATCTAATTAATAGAAACGATACTCAATGAACAAAATCTAGGAGTTCAACATATAATGACCAAAATCTAAGGAGTTCAACATATCAAGTCATTGTTGGGGCCAAAAAACCCACGATTGATCCATTCATTATAGCTAAATATTTACATCCATTCATTATGGCCATTTTGTATCATATCATTTAGTTCTGACCATTTTGTATGACATTATTTAGTTAAATAGTCGAAACCCTTGTTTGATTCAGTTTCCACAATTAATTGAGTAGATAAAATCACCACCATTAAATGTTCAAAACCATAATCTAAATTAGTTATATTGAGGGGCATGTATGGTCTATTGATATATGTCTTTAGATGGAGATTTACATTATGATCTAATATCCCTCTAATTTGAAATCTTTTCATTGCGAAATGCAATATGATCTAATAGTATTGTTAAGATGTGTTGATTTTAGTGATATTACATTTTGTATGATATAATTTAGTTGAATAGTCAAAACATTAATCTAATTTAGTTACCATATTTAGTTGAGTAGATAGAATCATCATAGTTATCCCAATATAATGGCATCTATGATTTATTCATTAGGTCATTATTGGAGCCAAAAACCACGTGGTTGATCCATTTCTTATGGCCATTTTGTATGACATCATTCAATTAAATAGTCACATCCCTAATTTAATTCGGTTACCATAGTTAGTCAAGTAGATAGAATCACCACAATTAAATAGTCAAAACCCTATTTTGACTATATATTGGCATCTAATATTGTAATATGGGAATTTAGTAAGTGAAGTTTGTTGTATTGCTTTGATTTCAAGAATGTTCTTTCTTAGTATAGCTAAGATGCATTACTTATAGTGAGGGATCACATCTATGATCTTTTGATTTGTCTTTAAATGAATATTTGCATTATGATCTAACATTCCTCTAATTTGAAATTTGTGCGTTGGGAAATGAAATATGATCTAATAGTATTCTTAAGATGCATTGATTTCAATGATATTATATTTTTCATGGTATCATTCAGTTAAATATACATGTAATTCGTAATTCAATTCCATAGAAGAAAATGTTACAATGATGCAAATGAGGAAAAATTCCATTGGAAATTGGAGTTTGACAATCCACAACTCACAAGGATTAACATTGGAGAAAGAAACTATAAATATTACAAATAAAGAGAGAGATGGTTTCAAATTTACAACCATATCTTGAATCAAGGGCAAATATTGTTCGAACTCAACCTCCTCTCACATATGATTGATATACAAAGATGGAAAAGTGGGTAGGAATGGATTTAAGGAAAGCAAAAGAAGACATATGAGATTGATCACTCTGTAATATATATGTAATTCATCATTAAATTTCATTGCATTATTTCACATGTATTATCATTGAACATGATTATTAATTTATTACAATTTACTCTTTTGACAGTGTAAATATTTTCTTTTAAATTTTGGATGAGTTGATTTCAATGTGGTAATTTTGTTTTTTAAGCAAATTGTTTTGATGCAACCACTACGACTGGAACCAACTTAGATCCATATTAGGACTCTAAAAGGGGTTTGCACCTCAAGGGATTTTATCCTTCTTGGTGCTTGATAAGTACATAGTTAAGATGGATCTATGCTAGTATAATTTTTGTCCAATGTCCCTAAGCATTCGAGTTTGGTCTAGATTCTCTCTCATCCATTAGGGATCTCCTAATTAAGAAGAATGTGTAAGCTTGTTTTTTGTTTGTAAGTCAACTATATATTAATATTCAACAAAAGAGTTACAATATTAAGATAATAACACCATATTCTGACCCGGAACCCACCCCATAACTATAAGACCTTCCTATGCATCCACCTTACAACAATCATCTCCCCCAAAATTACCCTTCCTCCTGAAGGGAAAATAGGGTCTCACAAAAAACCACAGTTCCAGGCATATCATTGATTACATTTCATCCTTCAAAACATATCTAGCAAGCCTATATCCGGTATACTTAACATTCCAAAAGTACAAAACAAGAACTAAGCATAACCTCAGTTCAATATACCTTATCGACTTTCACATAATACCTACCAGACAACAATTATAACTTTATTAATCGACATAATCGAAACAAACCCAGAGGATGTATGTGGAATTGCTCATCCCAGATGTTCCTTGATGGAGAAACAACCTCATCGCACAGAGTGCCCCTGACCATGCCTCCTCGAACAGTATGCAGAGCCACTCCCTGATCCTCGACGACCCCCTTCCTAGGGAGAAATGGAATTCCCAATTCCTTCACTATGATATCCACTTTCATGTGCATTAATATGGTATCAACATACAATTCCTTCTAGAGATGAATAGGGACGTCGTCTCCACGCACTTTTTCCTCTCTCTCCATTAACAATCGCCCTAGTAGGCCTTTCATTATCTAGTAGAGAGAGACCATCTTGTCAAATTGCACCCGCCTATCCTTGGATGAGCCGGGGTCCTAAATCCATAATTCGAGTGTAGAGAATTCTTCCCGAGGTTTCGAATCCTCCAACTCACTCCATAGGTCCTTCTCGATCATCTTTATTTCCGACCACACTAATTGAAGGATGGACTCCTTATAAATCCATGTTGCTTGAGCAACCCTCAAATTCTCTCTGTTGGCTCTTTTCTTGTCCTTCTTGGCCTTTTCGGCATCCTCCCCTCTTGCTTCCATTTTATTTCCCCCCACCTTCATCCCGAGTGACAAACTGGAGAAAGGAATATGAGTTTGTAGGTCCGCCATCTTTCCACACATCAACCCAGGATCCCTAATGATGAAAAGAACCACCTTGAATGGAATAACAAAATACCAGGGGTGAGTCATATAGAACTTATTGCAATTATGGATCTTGCCTCTTCCCATGGATCCATAGCTTTCACCAAGATTACCACAACTGCATCCATAATTTCTAACTGATCCCACGCCGTAACATTATTGTTTCCCATATCGTCACTTGAAACCTTTCTTAGCTCCATATTGCTCTATCTTAGGTGAGATTTCCTCATTATGAGATTCCTTCTCAGAGCTCCTTTACCACCCATCACAATAAAAGGTGAGATACTCTGCACGTGTTGGCCTACGCCTACCACGTGCCCCTCCTACCCCGACATACCTTCCTTCGGCACCACCGACATCTGGGGAATGTGTAAGCTTGCTTTACCAAATACTCCCTTTACCAATTAACCCGATCATGTGAAGTTTGGTCCTCTTTGATAGGAATAGTATTCCTTGATTTTTCATTCCAAAATATTTATTTTTCTTTTCCTAGAATAGATTCGAGCTGGGATATGATTATAATATATCTATTCTCACGAGATTTTGGGGTGTTAAATTTAAATAATGGATAATGAATTTTCAAACATTTGAAAAATATATTATGAATCCCTTTAGATCTAACTTATTCATCTAAAGGTTCATGTTCCTCCCATGATTGTTAGCAAAACAAATATTGGTTGATCATCCTTAATCTCTCAGAAACTATAATCATGAACAATTTGCTTTTGATTACCATGATTCATGTGAAGGAGCCTCGTTTATTCAATTAAAGGAGAAAATATTTCTCGAGTCAAATACTACAACATATTTAACTCTCCATACTATTATCCAAAGGGAATATTGCACTTTTACCTATCTCTAAACCACTTTGTCATTGAGGGATTTATTCATGATTTTTTCACTGCAGATGATGTCTAGCCCTTCTCTTGCTTTTGATTGGAAACTCAATATCCAAAAAGAAAGTGATCATTTTTCTTTTTCTTCTTCTGATTTTCCCCTCATGATAAGAAATACTTCCATAGTTTTATGATTTCTTTGATTGTTTTAGAGGGTGTATCTAGTAGTGAAAATAAATATACTAGAATTGCTCATAAGTATACGTTAATAAGGACTCTGACTACTAAATAAGAATTCTAAAATGTCCAATGATTTAATTTATTTATAATTTGATTTATGACCTCTTCCGAGGACAAGTTTATTCATAAATTTTCCTTTAACGGAACTCCGAAATATTTGGAAGATAGCTTTCCTATAAATGAAGGATGTTATGACCCTACCTAGGTATTTGGAAAATTCGATGTTTTATGACCATTGATTTTGAAAAATCAAATTTGAATTCCTTGTATTTATAAATCCTTTGGAAGCCATGAGAAATAAGTCTAGGATTCTTTTTATCTTATTTTCCTCATAAATTGCAATTCACATAGCTATAATTGTTGAAATTTTGCACAAAACACCAATTGAAGGAGTCAATTGATACAATTTGTTAACATACTTTTATTAAGGATTTGGGCAATATACTACCTAACAACCCTTACAATCAACAATAATTGTTATTCATTAACTTAATTGCTCATTTAACACTCATGAACTTTATTACACATCTCTACAATCACTATTAGGATTCCTATACATTATTGAGTGTTAATTATTCTTACACCCACTCTTAACATTAAATATAATTTTTTAATTCATATTTGAATACAAAACTTGAATTAATAAATAAAAATGGAAAGACATTGTTGTTTAGTCTTTAAGGATGTAACGTTGTACCAATTTTGAGACTTTTGTAGGTGTTCATATTTATTCACATCACCTTCTCTTTGAAAGTAGTCATCGGATTGATTCCCATAAACAATACCCTGGTCTTAGAGTACCATCTCCCTCTTTTTTCCACAAAGGTAAAATACAAGTGAACTTCCCATCCAACCAATTCAATTGGAATTTTTAATCACTTCATTGTATCTAGAGTTTAAGTTGCTAAGTTGTCGACCAAAACAGATCAAAACAAGTAGTGATTACTAAATTTAGATTTTCAATGGAATTTTCAAAATATTCATATTTTGAATTTGAAAAATATAACAAACAAAATGATAATTAAGGTGACATGAGAAAATGGTGGAAAATGCATAAACCATTCCATCACTGTATTCATTCAAAAGATACAAATATATAGTACAATTGGGGTAACCACCTAAGAAGTGAGATTTGGTATCATATTGACACAACATTAGCATATAAGGTTAGGAGGTGGAAAAATAGGATCTAATACACACTTAGAATAAAAACTATATCCTATAATGTGAAATCTACATTGAGGTGGTATAAGACTTAATAATTGTATAGGAAGCTATAGACCAATAGAGTTGTTATCTAAATTTGTATCCATAGAAATACTATAACTTTCCTACTTTTTCCCCTTGTTTTTGAGTATATTTGCATAGCATATTTTGCATTTCTAGGTAGTATGGCCTAGTTTATTATAGTAACAACACTTGTTTCTTCCTTTATTGGTACTGTCACACGTGCTTTCTTATTTTTATTTTTATTTTCTACAATTGTTAAAGAACGCCACCTCCTCTTTACCTCCTCTTCATCTACTTGTTTTTTCTTATAGGATCCCATCCTTTTCCTTGGAATATACATATAGAGGACAATTCAAATGCCCAAGACAATAACAACTAGTAACCTAGAGGGAATTGACCATGTTTTATGTTGTGACTGATGGCATCCTCGTCATCAACAAAACTTGGGTGGATAGTTCAATAGATTGAGGTAACCCTTGGGGTTGGGTGAATGACTATATATATATATATATATATATATATATAATGAATTGTATAACAAGAAATCCTTTGAATTGATTTTACAAATGAATACCTTAAATGTAGCAAATACACCTTATTTCTAGCTACTTCTTGAAATGGGACAAGTATGGGGAGGCCTTCTCTATTTGTGTGGCCCAAAATAACTATCTCGCTATAATACCCCCTATGAGAATTAATCAATTAACTATCTCGCTATAATAACCCTTATGAGAATTAATCATAATGTGAAGGTATAAGGTAAGTTGGGTAATTAAATTACTATTTGAGTTAATGTTTAATGATAATAATATAATAAAAGGTGCACTCGGGGTTATATCTCCCTAGGAGAACCATGTGGCAATGAACTAATGAGTGGAAAAGTAGGGTAGTCAATTTTTATTTCATTTCATTAAGTATGCCAATTCTCTTTAACCCATGTTTTATATTCCTTTGTATTATGTTGCCATGTGTTTTATTTCCCATGTTTATGAGTGGGCATGTATTGATCATGCAAGCTTGGGATTCATGCAAAGACTTGGGGATGGGTATGGCTAACCTTTGCAAAATTCATTCATTCATTTTATCTCATATGGAAGATGTTGTGGGGTATACTAGAACGTTGGTGTTAGAGTGTGCATGCTACCAAGAGAGAGGAGTTGCTACAATAATGTTCTTACCATGAATGGATATAGACTTGGTCATGGTTGAGTTATTGGTAATTGTTACAACTAAGATTCTCTCGTTCCCAACATTAGATATTTCTTGGCCAACTTGTTTGGAGCATCAGAAAGAAATGGGATAGCCCGAGGGATTGTTCAACAGTGAAGGGGATCCCATTATTGTTCTATGTAGGGATGAAGGGGAAGAGAAGCTAATGTATGTAACTATTGTAGTAATGTATGGGATGAAAGGTAAATTCCCTGGTTGTAATATTTATAAATTGGGTTGAGTGAGGAAAACAATAATCATAGCCAGTAAATTTCCTTTGTTGTTTCATTGCCTGACATGGGGGTGGAACCTACATGAGTTGGTTCCTATGGATGGGAGGAAAAACACTTCCATGGATCTATTTCCCCAAGTGCAACTTATAACATATAAGTAATTTAGTCTTGTTTTTAATATGTTGTTGACCAATATTTGTGGGTACTGTTGTAAATGAGGAATATGTGCTTATTTGAGGAAGATAGAAGTATGGAAATTAACATTGGATCATGAATGCAATGTTGGTTTGTCTGGAAGTTATATATATATATATATATATATATATATTAAAGGTTGTTACAACGAAGGAATAAATCTACTTTTGTTATGTAAATTAATGTCTAGCCATGTCAGACTTGTTGTAAATGGCCTTGTGATTATCTCATAAGAGCCCATAATCACGAAGGGAATGTAATTACATTTTATGGGAAATGTTTGGTTATCTACATTGCTATAATTTCCATGTATCAACTGTTATCACCCAAGTTTTATCAAAACATTGCTTATGTTGTAAAAAGATGAATATGTACATTAGTAATGAACAAATTTTATTATGGGAAATCTTGTTTCCATTACTGAATTGTAATTGCACACAATTTATTTGTTATGATTTGAGCTTAATTAAGTGATTGGGTACATTACACTGGCCTTAAAAATAAACTTTTTATTAATATAATACTTATTATGTGAATTAATGGTTCTTTTTATACTTGGTTGAACTAAGAACATCTTAAGAAAAAGAACCTTCATAGGTACTTCTAAGAGTTTCATGTGTTTTAGTTCTAGTATTTCTCTACTTTGGGTATCTGATAATTTCTTGTTCTAGTGGGTTTTCCTATCATTATTTAGGTTGTGAACATGACTCTCTCTATACCATTTTTATTCCAGTCAAGTTAGAGCACACTTTCATTCTTCCATGTAGTTAAGACATGACTCTCTCCTTTGTGTGATTGTGAAATGATAGAGGGGATGCTTGTGCAATGAAACAAAATTGAGTTCTTCAAATATCACACTCTAATAAATGGTTTCCTGTGTATTCTATTTGATAGTGTCTTAGCGAAAGTCTATTGCATATTTTCATTGATGGTAACACAACCAAAGTCAGTGTTTCCTTCTATGTCTTCATATAGCTTTTGTAGTGAACATAATTAATAGAATCAATACACACAAAAATCTATAATCAATATTATAAATAAAATAAATCCCAAAGTTGTGTGTCCTAGTAAGTCCCCAAATTATTATATTCTTTACAATGGAGAATACATAAACAAGAGGTATGTTCAGAATGTGGGAATGACAAGTATCATAAATTCAAAAATAAAGGTAAAAATGGTCCTCCTCATAAGATAGTGAGGAACATGCATGTAATCCTAAGGATCCAAAGGATATTTCAATGCAAAGAATTAGTTGTATTGTAGGGGTGGCATGCCTAAAACATAAGTGAACCAAGATCTATGTGAATTCCAATGGATTCAATAGCCATGGAGCATAAAGAAGAAATGTCCCTTGATAAATTTAAGGATCTAGTACAAAGCCTTTGGCTGAGGATAACCACATATGGAGTTAATCCACATTCCCGCCAAAACACTAACTATTATGATTGACTAGTGAAAGTTTCCAATAACAATATCCCTCCTTGGTTGTTTACAAAATATGAACATGTTTTGTTGGCTCTTGTAATCCTTGGTAAAAGACAAGTGAAGAGAATGGTTGTCTACCCCCAACCATTAATCGATGAATTGAAGTAATTGTGGGAAGGGATACAAGTATATGATGTATTAAGATTGATCCTGGTGTAGAGTTGTTTTACATTTATGGCATATGTGTGTGAATGACACATGATTATTCATGACTAGGAGTTTTATCTGGTAATGTTGATTGTTTTGTTATACTCATTATGCTATTTGGAATACTTAATTTGGTGGAAGTATTTTTTGGCGCTAAATTATTTTATGTACAATAACATTGTATGCCTTGTAACAAAAGTGTATCGTGGATTTAAATGTTGTTTACCTTTTATAAAACTTTAGGTGGTCCAATAACCTACCAAAACCAATGTATAATTGCTCAAGGGTGTTCCTCCCAAAATACCACCCTTATAAAAGAGGAACATCCATTGTCAAAGGTAAACCAGAGAGAAATTAGAGATCTAAAACAATGACACTAATAGACTAGCTTAGAGCGTATGGCACAAATAAGGATAAACAAATAATAGATTTGTTGATTAAAATGGGGAACCTATCTTCAATGATCCTAGATTTTTTGACATCTTCATTGAGAAAATACCAATTGGGATGAAAAGAAAATTTGTATGCTACGAGCTTTCATATTGGGAGGATCTTAAGATTGCTCACTCACTGGATCCCAAGCATATATTAAAAAAACGTTTCATTTTATTTATAGAGGCACATATCATAAAAAAGGTGACACACATTGGGTGTTAGGATTGTTCTTATTGCTCAAATACTAAAAAGCAACATTGGCCAAAAAAACATATTTGGAGGAGAGGCCAGATCCTCTTGGTATTTTAAATAAGGTGATTCCCAATGGATATTTAATAAATATGACATGTCTCTAGCGAATGATGTTATATTGAGTGTGAATATTCCTTCTTTATATGATTCAAATCTATGATATTTCTCCATTGGAGGACATTTGTCAAGGATGAAAGCACATGACCATCTGAACTTTGTAAGGATATGTATGTGGATTATATGCTTCTTTTTTTGTAATGTAGATTATATCGTATGCACTAAGAACATTCTTCCATTTAATATTTCATGTGTTTATTTTGTTGTGCTACTATCCTTTTCTTATGCGTGGTTGTGTGAATCATGAATTCCCCTAAGACCTATGGCATGCCATATCAAAATTATCTTAATTTGTACATCGTATTACACCAAAGTACATTCACATGGTTAGCATTTCACAATGATGTCAAGAGATAGCTAAGAGTGTTTGTATGCTTTAGAAGGAAGTGTCCACAAGTTTCTTGGACTTGTAGGTCGATATTGTAATTCATTGAGTTGACGAGGTTGAATTATCTAGGGTGGTCTCATGTCATTCAATGTTATTATTAGACAGGTACATGGAAATCTTGAAGGGTTTCCTTCGATAAAGGAAAAAAACCATAGGGGTCTATTGTAGAGGGGTACAAAGTAGATGAGTTGTTTTGTTATCCTAGTGAGCACATCAATCAAATTGATGACACAACAAACATAGTGGTTTGGGATGACCATTTGGATGAGGGAAAAAAGGGAAGGAAAGATACTCCAAATCAATTCAAAAGGTGCATGATAAAGAGTAAGCCACTTATATTTTGTCAATTTTCTATAGAGTTACTATTTATACTATACTTGATAATATTCATTTGATCCCATACTATTTGTTTTGATTTCATGAATACTCAACGAAGTCGGGAATTGATGCCATCAATGAATTCATTCTTTACAATGTAGAGGAAAAACTGTTATTAATAATAGTGACCAACATGCTTATATTCAAGTTGCAGAAATATAAAACCAAAAGCAAACAGATAAGCATACACACACAACACAGTTTTACGCGGAAAGCCCCAGTATGGGGAAAAACACGGGAAATAATTATCAAGCATCTCTTATTACCACAAGTTACATAGATACATCACACCTCCCTCTTCACAAAAATATGCACCCAAAAGGAAATATATGCTACAATCAATCTATCTCCATACAACAACCCTAACATTAAAGGGTTACAAGGTTATGAAATGTATCAACCGTTAGATATACATTTTGTTATGTCAAATGGATGGTCTAGATTGATCCTTTATTTGACATATAAAAATAACATACACACTTTTCTTTAGGGGCGTTTCCCCCAAACCAAAACAAGTGTCGCCACCCCCCTTAGACCCCTTGGAAACACTAGTGTGTGGGGGGTGGGGGGGATCCCCCCCACACCCCCCCATTGGGAAAATGGTCCATAAGGTAAAGTGAACTAAAGAAGAATCACTACACAAAGAAAATTAGACACACGTACAACAAAAAAAACCATGGGTCGCATTTTACGAATGTAAGAGAAGGAAATGAGTCAATAATAGGAAATAATTAAGACAATTGAATGGTAGACGCATGCCTTATATTGATCATTTAAAAAATGCCATTGGACTATCCCAATAGTTGGTTGGTTAGCTAGATCATCATGAAATATAACACATTCAATCATTACTTGCATTGTGAAGTTGATTCACTAAACATAGGGATCGGGTGCAACAATTCTATAATAATCTCTTTATGTCAATTATTCATTTTATAATGCACTTTTAAATCATTAGATGTATTGTGTTTTTTATTATTCTGGGGTTACTATATATATGACTATATTTTGTTTTCATTTTTACAAGTGCAGTTTTTCCCATCTATTTGGGTATATGGACATCATTTTCACACTAAGTGTTGGCTTGGTTTTGCAACCAAGCTTAGTGCTATGGGCACCTGCTAATTAGTAGCAGCAGTTTCAAATACTAAAGCAAAAACAATTGCAAATCCAAAACTAAGACTAAACTAAACTAGCATGTGCATATCATAATAAACTTCTGAATTGAAAACAAGAAAATAGAATAAAGAATAACTTTGTATTGAAAATAAGGGCAAGCAAGTGCTTGCAATGATAATACCTCCAAATGGTGAAGGTTGTTGAGTAGCTCCAAGGGTGAGTAGCTCCAAACTCCAAAGGTCCCTTCTCCAAGGTAGCTACAATGGCCAAAAGCTCATGGGAGATTTTGGCAGCATGAGGATAGGAAGATGGATGGATGGAAAGTGAGGAGCCCCTACCACCTTTTTATAGTTTTGGGTGGTGGGGAATACCATTATGGTTTTTGAGGAAACCAATGGTATTGACCAACATGGTTTAGGTACCTTTTCCCACCTTTTTCCTTTTTTGAATATTTTTTATATTTTTATTCCCTTTTTAATATTTTTGGGAATTTTGGACCCTTTTTGAGGGTTTTTTTATGCTTTTTGAGGAAAAATATTCATTTTGAGTGGAAAAAAAGGGGTGTATTAAGGTCTTTTGGTGACCTTCTGGTGGCTTTAGAGGCTCAAATGGTGGAAAAGTGGACAAATGGGTCATGTGAATAAGGAAATGAGCTAGTGAACACTTTTTGGGTGTTAACAGATTGCCCCCTGATGTGTGAGGACAGGAGCTCATCGTATGGCCGATAGACATCATAGTTCTTTTGTCTTTTTTTTGGGGTTTGGGGAGGAGAAGAGACCGATTAGAGACTGGATCCACGGCCCTTGGAAGTTGCAAAAATAAACAATATTACATGGCCTCAATATGAATGAGGAATAATCTCTGATAATGGACGAGGCGGGCATACCCATGCTCGTATCAAGACATAACAATTAGTCCCAAGAAGGGGGACCTAAAAAATACATAAAACATTTGTTGGTACATCATAATGGTCTAGAGGGGACATCATTTTGGGATGTACTCATGATCATAACATGACTGATCTCAATAACTGATACACTGGAATAAAACAACAACCATTCTGAATAAGGTCTCAGAAGGGTTGATGAACTGCTGAAACTGAAGGTGTCCAACATCTGTAGGGACTCAATGACTATGAGCCATCTCTGGGAAGTATATGTAACTGTATATTCAAGGGAGAATAAAACTGGGGTACATCTGAATACTGTCGCCATGCGCAACCCGGATATCTATAGAAAAAATGTAGCTGGTTGTTTCTATAAGTAGACTCTCAAATGTGGAAGAGTCAGGTGGTATCCGGGGTCTTGAACAAATAACTGAACGGACCAATACCCTGTGCGAGTCTCAACGATGCGATCAAGGTGTTGAAGTCGAGCATGTGAGAAACAACCATTTGGAGAGGCACTGAGGACTCTTCTCGAAATGATTCGTAGGCACTCATCATAAATGGTGATGAGTCCAAGACATAGGGACCTCTAGGTCTATCCTCTGGAATAAATTTGTTTGTCGTCGACAGAGGGAGACCGACAACTAACAAGGCAATGATGTTTCCTTGATAGGAGCACGAGGTGTAGAATTGAAGTGTGGTATTATTGATGGTAGGACTAACATACTTGTGGGGATGGGAAGTAACTGGGGTCATATAGTGGGTAGACTCAAACTTCCTTTGTTCAGAGCATGATGACATGGTTGACCTGGCATCGTAGGGAACTGACTTGTAGGTGTGGGAATCATAGCTTTTAAGGACTGAAGGGTATGTATTGACTCTGGGGGGGGGGGTCAAGCTGTTTGGTGCTGTCGAGGGGTTTTGAGGGTGACATACTGCAGAATCCTCTAAACAAAGGCGACCAAAATGGGGAGGCTGCCATATGAGTAGACATGATCTGTTGTGGCGTCGAGAGACACCATTGGGTCCTTCTTCGTAGTTTTAATGAGCTCCAAGAAGGTATAAAAGTGTGCTCTGAAATGGTATTGTCCTATGGATTTTGTGAGCCAAGGACTGTTCGTGCTCATGAGTGCTTCCATTTTTAAGGAGTATGAAAACGATAAGAAGACTCTGCAGTGGTTGTGAGTACTGTCCTGTTGGTTTTACGAGCCCAGGATGGTGATTGCTCATGTTTGCTTTCATGTTTAGAGAGTCTGAAAGCGGTAAGTGGACTCCATTGGTGTTCTTTTTCATAAGTTAGTCTCCAAGGCCCGAAAAAGCATAAAATGATGCAAATGGAGAACTCTTCTAGCCGATGTGACTAGAGTATTCCTTTTTCGTAATTAGTCTACAAGGTCCGGAAAAGGGGTAAACTTATACCAGGTAGACGCCCTTTCAGATACGTTTAGCGAGCATGAAAGGAAGCAAGGTTGCTCGACGATCTTTTCATTGTTTTAGGAGTCAGAAAAAGAGCTTAACAGAAACTCCCTAAGTGCCTTTTTCGTAAAAGGGATTGCTCGGCCCGAAAAAGGGGTAAAATTATACCAAACAAAAAGGGGCTAATGAGAGCAAGAAAAGGTCTCAAACATCATCATGTGTGCGGAATACTGGATCCAGTGACATAAAGATTGTCAACAAGGGGCAACGGCCAATGTGGCACGCAAACCGAGGTGATGGGTGGCATTTTGAAACAATACCCATAAAATTATGGGGTGAGAGTGAGAAATGATCTCAAGCATCATCACGAGCGCGGAAAAATGAATCCGGCGATATAAGGCATGTCAAAAATGGACAATGACCGATGTGGCACGCAAACTGAGGCGACGAGGGGGCATGGAAAAATGCCCAAAAAATATGGGCGTGAGAGCAAGAAATGATCTCAAGCATCATCACGAGCGCATAAAACTGAATCTGGTGATATAAGACATGTCGAAAATGGACGACGACCGATGTGGCATGCAAACCGAGGCAACGAGGGGGCATGGAAAAATGCCCGAAAAATCTGGGCGTGAGAGCGAGAAATGATCTCAAGCGTCATCACGAGCGTGGAAATATGAATCCGGCGGTGCAAATGGTGCGAAAAACAGAGGTCATAAGGACTTCGGAATGGTCAAAGAAAATAACTAGGTTAAAAAATGGCTACAAATAAAGGTGAGCCCACCAAGCCAAGGATGCAGTGGTGGAGAAAAATGATGACCCGCGGGGGGAGAATACTAGGTGTATCAAATCAAATCGAAATATACAAGTGATATGTGACCTCAAAAAATGGTTGAGATCACGCATGTGAAGAAGTCAGCAGGGTTAATGACCTGCCCCCATGCTATGTGCATGGGGTTTGTGATTGTGGATCACATATGTGTTGGTTTGAATGATGGGCTCATTGAGGTGTTGAGATAAAGATGATGGGGAAGGTTCAAAATGATTGATCATGCCCCCTATCTCGGGGTTGAGGTAATCTATTATGCCCCCTAACTCAGAGGTGTCAATGTGGTGCAGATGTTGTCTCAGAGAGAGATCAATAGGGCATTGAGCAACTGCTGGCGGGGTGTTATACCATGAGGCTGTGGGCTGTGGTGGCATACTGAAGTGATGATATGATGATGGTAGATTCCCTTTGTGGGGTGGATGCCCCCAGTATCTCCGACGAGAATCATGATGATGATGAGTAGGCAAGGTTTTGGGCCTGCCCCCATGTTGTGGACATGTGGTTTTCTCGTCGATTTGAAAGGGTTGAACATGTGTGTCAAAGGGATCAATGGAAGGGGCCGACCGGACAGAGGGGTATCCAGTGGAAACCGTGTAAATGGTGTTAATTTCTTCCGATGAGGAAGATGGTGGGGGATGAATGGGTCGCTGTTGCTGACGAACGGGGGGGAAATCAGGCCATGTGTCAATTTGGTGCTCTATAATGGCGGGGTCAAGACCATGCATTTTGGTATAGGACCAAGCAAAGACATCGCGGAATTCTTGGAACAGTTTTTTGTATTCGCCAATCTCATGCTCACTGCAGGAGGCTCCTAATGTAATGATTTCAAGGGCATCAGGTGGGTCAGCGATATCGATGTGGATGACGGGTGAGATATTGGTCATGTTACCTTCCTCAAAGGCATTAGGAGTAGGAATAGGATCCTTAAACGAGTTGACTTTAGGAGGAGGGAAATCTTTGGACTCAACCACGAATTGGGTAGCGGTGGTGGATGAGGTCTCTTCTGGGAGGAAGTATGAACGATGGTGCATATCTTCCCAGGGGTAATCAGGGGCAGTAAGAGCCTCTAGAATATCCTCATCATTACGGAAACTTTGAGTGGTCGAATCGGTTGACGAGGTAGTAGCAGTCGAAGAGATCATATAAACGGTGTTAATCTCTCCGGATGAGGATGATACGGGAGGGTAGATTTCTTCGATGAGGGGAGGAGATATTTCTAAGTCGACGTTATTCAACTCGTACAATGCTGCCCTGTAATATGGGATATCAGGACAGTGATGTGAGTAATGGCCGTAAATACCACATATCGCACAAGGGTGGTTGGTACGCAGTGATTTGTCACGAGTCTTGGGGTTTGAGTCGATTTTGACAACCGGGATGTTGGGGTCGTCGTCAAGCATTTGCATGTGTTCCTGTAATGGAGGTAACTGTTTACATTGATGAGTTGGGTGGCCTAACTTATCACACAACGAGCATTTAGGAGGAGAACGGAATACGGGGGGAGGTTTAACTGCTTTGGGTGGGGGTACCGCAGTGTATGGTTGTGGGCCTCTGCCCCCAGTGGGCCTGATGAGAGGAGGGGGATTCGTAGATGACGAAGGGGTAGTGATACCGGGAGGTAGTTGAGTAGAAGTGACAATGGGTTGCACCGGTTGTAGGATGACATTTGGTGTTGGCGGGGGAATGGGAGGCGAAATATACCACACGGGTAATCCCAATGTTAACCCGGGGAGACTAAGGGTAGCCATAACCGGGGCGCTTACTACGCCTGAGGGGGGAAATAGAAAGGGGATTGTGTGGATGGGTGTAACACCAATGTGACTAGGGACCAATGGTGGTTTAGGTAACAAGGATGGTTGATTATTGGGTGTTTGTGTATTGTGTGAAAGAGTATAGAGGTCAGCGACGTGGGTCTCCGGTGACGGTGGTGGAATAGATTGGAATGTAGAAGTCATCGGCACGTTGGAGTAAAGTCCGGGTCCCACGGAGGAAACAAACGAGGTAGTTGCACCACAAACAGGTTGTTCAACCATAGGGAGAACATTTTCAGGTGCAACAGGGGCCTTAGGATCGTAATAGGTGAGTTGGTCGACCTTGACCACGCGTCCGTCATGAGGGAACATCATGGTACGAAAAATGGATGAGGCAACTGCTTGCATGGCATACATGTAGCTGCGTCCAAGTAAGAGGTTATAGTCAAGTTGGGCATTGATGACCTCTATGTCAATGAGCACGGTTTTACCAGCCAGCTGGATGGGGACATTAGCGAGGAGACCTTGGGGTTGAGCCGAACGGCCGTCGTAGGCTCGTAATGCGGTGGTGGACTGCTGGAGAGTAGGAGATCCCAACTTCTGCCAAACGAATGTGGACATAACGCATGTAGAGGCACCTTCATCGATAATGCACCGATGGATGACAAGATTCCTAACGGAAACAGAAACTTGGAATGCTAAAGTGGAAGGTAAGCATGGTTCAGATTGGTCTGAATTGAATGCCATCAGTTGTGAATCATTGGGGTCAATAGCGCCAATGGCAGAGAGCAAAGTCTTGCGCTGTGAAGGATAATTTTTTAAGACTTCTAAAGCAGACATGGCTGCGGGAGACTGGGCTAAGTCATCTACAATGCTGTAATTCGACGCAGCACGAGCATTGGGATTATTATTGATGCGACGAAGTGGGAAGCGAGGTGCTTTAGAAGTGCCATCGAGTGGATCCGGAGGTATATGTAACGTCTGATCTGTGGGATGAACGTTAGTGTTCTTATCGGCGGGAGGGGCTTCAGGGGTGGAGCCATATTGGTTTCGGCGGGTTTGGAGGTTAGCATATGCGGATGACATCATTAGCAAGTGGTGGGTATTTGAATCGAACATGGGTTGATCAGGAGAGGCATAAGTGATTTGTTGTGGTGGCACGTTGCCCTCAGGGGGAGCTAACGGCTGAGTGTTCACTACGCCTTGGGTTGGAAAGGGGTTTTGCAGCACCAAAGGTTGATGTTGAGGTGGTGGAGGGTTGGGTGGCGCCTGAGGAGCCGCTTGCCCTTGACGATGGGCATCGTCAGTCCAGAGTTGCCGAGCTTGATCCAAATGTGGGAAAGCATGTGTGTAATGGCCATAGACCCCGCATATAGAACAAGGGTGGTTTGTTCTGAGGTTATTGTTTTTAGGCTTCTTGGGATGACGATCCGGATTCTGGTTGGGAGGAGCAGCGTTGTTATTATGCATAGGATTGGGAGGTGGAGGACCTTGATGTTGTTATTGGTTGTTGCCGAGGTTACTTCCTCTTCCACGGTTTTGTTGTCCACCCTGGTTGCGCTGGTTATTTTGGTGTTGGGGCTGATTGTGTTGTGTGTACACTTTCCCGTGAGCAGCGGGAGGATTTTGGTTTGCCGCAGGTGCGGGAGCAGGTTGCGGTGGATAATAAGCTGGTGGGGCTGGAGGTGGTCCAGTTACCTGCTGGGGTTGTTGGTAACCCTGAGCTATTGGAGGTGTTGGGTTAGCTGTCGCAGCTTGCTGTGGGTAATACATTGGTTGAGTTGCAGCTGGGGAGGCGTATGCAGGTGGTGCATGACCAAAGCACTGAGGTGGACATGAGGGTCTGTGGGTATGGTGGTGATGTGCCATGGGAGCATATGAATTGGTTGCTCCAGATTGAGATGTAGCTTGCGAAAGGTCGGGGGCATGGCTAGGATGTAATGGAAAAGGGTTGGGGATGCAAGGCCATATGACCAATGATGCCATCTGCGGCATGGGATGCCCCCAGCGCGTCGTGTTGGGATGAATCGTCCCGAGGGGCGTCCGGTATAATGGTATACAGATAACCCGACTAGGCGTAAATGAGGTCAAATTGTTGGGCTTTGAGGATGGCCTCTTCTTCAGACTGGGGTCGTTCGGATGCCACATCCTTGGCAATGAGAGGGAGGAGGGATTTGAGAAACCAATCTAAGAAGATACGGTTGTCTAACTTGATTTTGCAGAGGCTTCGGTGTCGACGCAACTCATGAATGTGGTCAGTGATGTGGGTGGCTGTGTTCTGTCTGCACGACAGTAGGATCTCGACTCCTGCATCATAGCGGACAGGTAACTGAAAGAACTGCAGGAAGGTCGAGGCAAGGGAGGTAAAGGTGGCATGGGTCCCATGGGGCTGCTCGATATACCACTTAGATGCAGAGCTAGTGAAGGTGCGTTGTAACAGACAGAGGCGGACAGAGTCGTCCACTATGGAGTTGGAGGAACACCATAGATGGAAGGACATAATATGGTTCTGGGGGTCCTCACCTGCCTTGCCCTCAAACTTAGGGATTTCGGAGGGGAGTTTGGTGGGCATGTGAGGCCACGCAGGGTCGTGTCTGATAGGATCGTTGGTTAGCCTGGCTAAGTCTGGTAAGTTCAGACGCACCATGTAAGGTAAACTAGCAGATGGATGTGGCGTAATGACTGGGACATGACTATTCGTGGTGGCATGATGTAGTGGTCCAGTAGCCCCTAAGGGTATGCTAGGTATTGAAGGTATGTGTCCTCCAACTGCTGTGGTCTGGTATGGGCCAACGTTTCCAAGTGCAACATGGGTTACACCGGGATTAGGAATAGTAGTAGGGATTCCTGGGATCTGGGTTGTGGTAATGAGAGGGGGTGTGACCCCTATGTTTGGCATACCCATAATAGGAGGTAGTCCTGTGTTGGGCATTCCTAAAGGTGGAGTGTCCCCCATATTAGGCATACCTAGGGGGGTGGTTGTTGCCATGGATGGCACTGCAGTAGAAGGGTTTGTGGATGTATCTCCTATGGTATTAGTAAAAAGTGGGTCTAATTGTGTTCCAGCCATAAGGTTGGTTGGAAATAACGCAGTAGGGTTTTCGAATTCTGCCTCAAAATCAGATGTGAAGTGAGGCGTGTCAGAATCAGATGACTGTCTGTTTGACCGATGATGTGTCGAGTCAAGGGATAAGGCTCGACGTTGGTGACGTGGAGAGCCAAGTAGACTGAACTCTGGGAGTTCGCCCTGAAGATGACGAGATCGTCTAAAATTCTCAATGGTGAGAAATATGTTTTTGTGTAAAAATCTTCAGTGTAAGATGGTAATGTATAAAAAACTCGAAACCCTAATGCAACCAAGGGTGCAAAAAGGGGAGTGAAAATAAAGGCTCTCAGGACAGAAAAATCAACCTCAAAAAGGCACTTATTATAGCAGCTGTGCTATAATAAGTGGAGGGATGCAACAAAAATGGTCAGAATACCAACAGTCAAACAGCTTCTAGAAAAAAGAGGTGCTACTAGACGAAGGGTGGAATATATCATGCAAACACCTAACTAAAAGTATTGTGAGACAACAAACGATATTCTCTGCAAGGTGATGAAATCCAAGTCAGACAATATTGAGTGTTGAATCAACGGCTAGATATCCCCGTACCGGGAGGGACACCGGGTAATCAATCCTAAAGAATGGCAACTAGGATACTCCGTTCATGACACGTTCAGAAAAGGTAAATCTGCCGTTTGGTCCTTTTATCACAATACCCCCATACAGGGATATCCCGAGAACTGTGAATGGTAGCCTTCGGTTACTGAATGGATTTCGGTATTCCACTCAGGCTTCCGGAACCATCCTCGCGACTTCAACCCTCCTAGGGGAGAGGCCTTCTGATAAACTGGTTGTGACCGTGCCAAAAAATACTAGGAGATTTTGGTTCCCTAATGGACAACAGCTATGTCTCAAATGTAATAACTGAGGGGTGTTATTGGAACACCTATCCCCTCAATACTACTTAGCTACAAAGTTCTTTTAAGTGCTCCCCAAGTGGGGTTAAAAGTTTGTTGAAGTTAGGGTAAATTTTAAGGCTCAGTTTAAATTGTGTGTTTGGGTGGGTGCAAGTGTGGTATTTTAAACTGAAATTGAAAATGTAAATGCTTTGCAGAAAATTTCAAAAAACAAAGGATCTTTTGAAATAGGAAAGCAAATAATATGACCTCTTCAAGAAATAAATGGATTTCTTTTAAAATTTGCTATGGGCAAAATATCAAGGAAGTAAACAGTAAATTTTTTTAATCTAGATAAAATGCAAAATAAATCCTTCTTTCAATTTCTGAAATTTTTTAAAAAGACTTATTTAAAGGTGCATTCTAAATAGTAAAAAGATTTCTAGCTATAAAAAATGCAGGAATTTTAATACTGTAAAATGTGCTAATTGGGCAGAAAATACAGCAAAAAATTAATTTTTTAAACGGATTGGCCGAATGGAAAAAATTGGCATCGCGGGTTTTGACAGAACAACCGCGATGGACCGCGCGGGTTTCTGTCACACAGTTGCGATGGGCAGCGTGGTTTTCAGCCGTGAATCCGCGATGTGCAGTGCGGAAAATGGCCGCGAAGCCGCGATGTGCAGCACGCAAATTTGCCGCGAAGCCGCGCGGAAAAGAGCCACGCAGTCGCGATGAGCCACGCGACTGTTGGGCAAAAAGCCGCGAGGCGAAAGCCGTACGCGGACGCCGAAAAACGAACCCGAAAATTGAAAATTTCAGGCTGTTAATGGCAATAGAATGGGCCAAGATCTAGAGCAGCAATGGATCTGCTGTCTAGGGTGGCAGATCTATGAATTAAACTGACTAATACTAACAAAAACTAAGATCTAAAGAAAAATTTGAGATCTAAGAGTTCTAAGCCAGCGGAGTGGCCAAAAAACTGTTGGCTTGGTTTTGCAACCAAGCTTAGTGCTATCGGCACCTGCTAACTAGTAGCAGCAGTTTCAAATACTAAAGCAATGAGCTAGTGAGTCATGTGAATAAGGAAATGAGCTAGTGAGTACTTTTTGGGTGTTAACACTAAGGATGTTGATGATGGACATATCACACTTGAATGTGGAGTAGAAGTTGAGTTCAACCATAGTTGTGTTAGTAGTCATGATTATAACTAATAGAGGGAAATTTATGTTATGTCAGAAAGATACAAGAGATTAGGAAAGTGGATTGATCATCTTTCTCATGTGTTATTTTTAGGTGTAAGTTGTATATCTTTGACTAGAGTAGTGAAAAGGAAGATTGTGAGACTGGGATAATATGTATTAACTTTGGAAATATGTGGAATGAAGAGAAGAAGCCTTATGTTCTCCTAAAACACTAAAACCAAGTGCATTTTTTACCTGGATGTGCTAGATAGCGATTGATGGTTCGTACTAAGACATGAAATGAGATTAAAACATGTTTTGAATAACAAAAATGTTATCATGTCAAGAAAGAATATAATCAAGGTGATGGTAATGAAGAGTGATATGCACATGCTTTATTTTAACATTAACGTTGTGGATGTGTCATTTTTTATAGTTTTCTATAATTGGACAAATAAGTATGTATCCTTAATTATCACAATTTAGTTCATTTTAGTAGTTATGTAATATCCGTTATTTAGAGAAATATTTATCCCAAATCATGGCCGTAGAGAATACAAGTATAGTTAGTGTTGATTTCATACATTATTTGTTATTACCAAATTTCAATAACTCCAAAAAGTTAATACGAATACCAAAATATATATTTTTTCTTCATTTTATGGTGTTGCATATGAACTTTAAAATAATTCTCAATTGCGACACCAACATATCGATAAAATTATCTATTTAAATGTCAAAAGGAGCGTGAGAATGCATTTAAGAACAAAATTATCTATGCATATAGAGAAATAAAGCAAGATAAAGGTTATGAGTGTACTCGAGGGAAGGATTATACCTGCTATTATAGAAATTGAAAGAATGCTCAAGGTCATGCAAAGAAGGTCAGAGCCAAAATGAAGGTTTGAAACATGTCTTCCATTAATTATTTGACTTTGAAAACATAATATAACATATTTGTTGGCCATATGAATTTAAAAAAAATAGTATGAGATAATAATAGAATACACCAACAAGATTTGAAAATGAGGATTGAACTTCATGTAAATCAAAATATTTGAGAAAAACTATGAACTTAAATACTCAACTTATTCCTTACATAAAATGGAAGTATTGAAGATATGCCTTAGCATTAAGAATATGAACCATGAATTGCTTGAGTGAAGTCCATAAAAGAAATGAATAATGTGTAAAGATGCCTATAATTTTAATGTACACAAGGGTGAATGCTCAACTCGGGCAAATCAAGTTGGATGATTAATGATTATTCATTATTGAAATATTAATGACCTAGCATGAATCAATATACAAGAATATCATAAGGGAAAAACATTTTTTATAATGTTATATTTAAAAAAGACAAATGAAATATATTGCAATGTTTAAAGATCCCAAAACATGGATACAATATCTGAATACAATAGTCATTTTGAAGCTCAACTAAAAACAATATTATGATACAATTTGATCCTTGATAACAATAATATTAGATATTTTTATATATGAATTTAGAAAGACGTGAGAAAACCAAATTCATCAATTTCTTCGAACATGCTCCTGGGTTTTACATTAATACATATTTAAATATTGAAAAGGAGGGATATAATACCCATAATTAACTTGAGTTCGTTAACTTATCATTATCTCCATTCATGCAAATATTTCAAAGTTTTGGGATGAAATTAAGAAGCTTTATGTTTTTCCAAAACACTGCAACCAAATGTTTTTTACCTAGATGCACCGGATAGGATTTGATTGTTTGTACTAAGACACGATCCAAGATCAAAACATGTTTTTGAGAACAACAATGTTATCATACCAAGAGAGTAAGATAATGAGGGTGATTGCAATGAAGACTCATATGTACATGTTTTATTTCAACATTTGTGTTGTGGATGTGTCCTTTTATTATGGTTTTCTATAATTGACTAATTGTATATGTATTCTTAATTATTACAATTTTAGTTGGTTTTTGCAAATATGTCGTGATATTTATTTAAATAAATGACTAGCGCACATCATGGTACAAATTAAAGTATAATTAGTGGTGATTTCATAGATATGTTTAAGAGTATAGTTATGAATTAATAGATATAGACAAGTTTCAATCATTCCCAAAAGCTGTCAAAATATTTTTTCTTTTTCATTTCATGCTATTGGATATCAAAAGTTAACAACAATTTATGACCATCATCTTGAAAATAAATTAAATTGTTTTGGAACTTTGAGCTCTTTAATAAATTATAAATAATATTTAAGTGTACGATATGCATGTTTTTTTTGTATGATTAATATTAACAACTAGTATCGTCAATACCATTTTAATTGAAGGCCCTTTTTTAATCTCTTTTTATATTTAATATAAAAATTTAAAATTATTTTCACGATTTAATAGAATATTTAATAAAGAAATTGATTTAAAAAATTAATTGTTTTCATGATTTAATATGTAAGCAGGATATTTTTTAAGGATTATAAAATTATACTTAAGTATAGTACTCTAGGCGATTATTTTGGATTGGAAAAAACATATATATAAATTAATAGGCAAATATTAAATATGAAACATACAATTTACTACTGAAAATTGTAAATTTTGGCGAATATTATGATAAAAAACATATTTCATGTAAATATAGGCGATATTAGAGACCAAAAATGACCAAATAGCGAATTTATTTTTTGAAAAAAAGCCCGAAAAAATAGCCAATTGGCGAAATTTCGCCCCTAAAAATTTCCCTGTAATGTAAGATGTTATAACTAGAGGAATACTATTTTAGTTATATTTAAATAAATTAATTTTAATTTCATCAATATTAATAATAATTTTAGTAAAATTATTGAATAACATTTAAAAAATGATTTAATAAAAAATCAATGAGAAAATCTGATTTAACAAATTAATCAAATTGTGCAATAATTAACTGATTCTTATAATTAAGTGTGTAAACATATTTTATCCTCACTAACAACAAATAATTCACCATGACAAGAGTTAAACTCTATATGGTATTATATGATTATTATTTTTTGCAATCACAATCCATATCAAATGATTTGTATAACTAGAGCTAAACATTTTACATCATCTCGAATTTAAATGATTGATACATCTCAAATTTAATTTTAAAATAGAGATCAATTTAACAGTATGTATGTAGAAACCTCAAAATTTCTATAACAGATTTCAACCCTAATCAAATTCATATTAATAGATAACAATGTCAAAGAGAACATATTTATTTAAGTGTATATTATCAATCAAATAATAACATATGCCTAGCATAAATTGAATACTTTAAGGATATGAGAAGAATCTTTACTTACCTTATTGATGATCAAATTACCAATTTGCATGCATCACTTGTCCTGCTTGAGCTGCTAGCTCCTTTGTCCACAACAACAATTGGGGGGAACAACTTTCCACCCAACCAACCCCCATCCGAAAAGGCTGAGGCCTCGGAGCCCTCAACAATTAACACTATGCTAGATTGGGTAATCCCTTAACTCTTTACTCTATTCCTCTATCAATATGTGTTCCCTTTCTCCATCCTTATTATCCCTCTTAAATATACATAGACAAGCCAAAACCAACATGACAAGCAAGAAACCCAAAATCAACAAGCAAGATGAACCCCTTGTGCTCTTCATCTTTCCCTCTTTGTATTACTTAATTTCAATATTTTATTCAATTTCTTACTTTTTGCATGCTTCACACACTTGCCACTCATGCATTTTAATTAAATTACAATGCACATTTTCCTTTTTAACTTGTTTATATAATTCCTAACATTTTTACTATTACTATATACCATTTCACTAATGTATAATGTTGGGTTGTTACATACTCCCCCCTTCAAGAAAATTTGTTATGAATTTATAACCCCATAGCAACAAATAAAAATACGTATTCAATTAGTCATGTAGATAATATGTAATATATATAGCTAGTACTATCATGAATATGAGAGATTTATACATGTGGCCATTGCATAGAAATCCCCTACCTGCACTAATACAATCATGGCGCTCTAAGTTACCACATGCTTTGGATTAATTCCCTAGGTGTCTAATATGCAATCCATACAAAAATTATGCATCATTTCTTATCACACACTCAAGCATCAACAAGTCAATATGTAATGTCCCCAGCTTGACCCTATTGCATTAATATTGTAAATGATGTAAATATTGTTATTTAGTCATGGTGAGGAGCTCAAGGCCAAGGCCCCGCCATTGATTTATCGTTCTATGTATCGGAAATTAGAATAGATGCATAGAGTTCTTGTGCTAGTTGTGCACAATGTAAAATCGGACATCATGTAAATATGCAACTTTTAATGAAAAACCCACAACCAGCTATGCAATGCAACAAAGAGATGGGGGCATGATCTTTACAAGGAATAGGGAGGGAAAATAACCAAACCCTTGAGCCATGATGTTAAGCCATTTCATTGAGGAAACCCATGAACTCTCAACTACCCATTTGGTCTCATGCACCCAATCATTTAATTCTTCCAAGAATTGGTTGAGACAATTAATGCCTTGGGATGGGAGAGGTATGGCTGCCAATTTTTGTGTATGGGCAAGACAACAACCTGGTAAATCGAATTTTGGCTTGCTGGGCAAGAAAACCCCCACAAAATTGGCCCAAAGCCATTCTCCACCCATGGCATTCATCCTCTCACGCAGTCTGAGCTTGTTGGGGTTTTATTCCTCACGTTTTTCTCAATTCCCCTGCATTTTCCCATGTTGGTAACTCGTTTTTGCATATACAGTAGCTTGGGAGAGAAGGGCCATGATTTGGGGAATGTATGGAGGTCGTTTTTTCCCCCGAATGTCCAAGGACGTTTTTCTAAAAATGGATTTGGATTCCCTGGGTTGTTTCCCAATCTTCCCATTTCGTTTTTGTGTGTTCGCACGTTTTTCTGAGCTAGTAGAAACCCCATCCTTGGTTTGAATCTGTGAGCAGGAGATTCAGGAGTGGAAGAGGACAGATTTGGCTTGATGAGCCCAATTAAGTATCCATAGCTCAATGGGTGAGCCACGAGCTAGTAATTCACCTCTGTCCGTCTCTTAACAGCCTGAGAAACCCAATTGCTGATTGGCTTGGTTGATTCTGGTATATCTTTGGCTATGTGAGAGCCTGCTTTCCCCTTTTTCCTTGTGGAGATCCTGCCCAGCTAGAGGGTGGCAGTGGTGCTGAGAGATTGAGGAGCACACTGGCCTACGGTTGGGTGGAACGTTGCAGAAGCGTAGCTGGTTGCTCAGGGGCTACTTTGGTTTAAGATAAGTATTCTCATTTGATGATTTGATATTGCTTAATTGAGGAATGACATGAAAATCTGGAATGTATGATGAATGTGAAATTAATAGTACTTCCGTTGTGTTTTTTCTTGTATTATACATTTCCATATGTTAGCTGAATGCTTACTTAGTAAGTTCATGGGCTAGATGCCCGGTTTTAGCATCATGATCCTCTCTAGCATGCTGGTATGATAGGAGGGGACATGTAGATAATATGTAATATATATAGTTAGTACTATCATGAATATGAGAGATTTATACATGTGGCCATTGCATAGAAATCTCCTACTTGCACTAATACAATCATGGCGCTCTAAGTTACCACATGCTTTGGATTAATTCCCTAGGTGTCTAATATGCAATCCATACAAAAATTATGCATCATTTCTTATCACACACTCAAGCATCAACAAGTCAATACATAAAAATAAAAGTACATTTTCGTGAAATTTCCTCCTTCCTTACCCTCTCCTTGATAATCATACCATACACCACCTCCATAATCGTCCATAACAACTCTAGATGGTCTCACTCACCATGAAATGGGCCTTCTCCTGTAACCTATATATGGATTATACAATAGGCATCGAAAGTTCCCTAGGAAGTTACCACGACATAACCACCCTCCCAACTTCCGGTAAATGTGCGACGTCATTGGAAGTGATATGAAATCTGGGCCCCATTGGTATTAACCGACATTAGGTTACAAGTATCTCAATCCCAATATTAGGATCATTATACCCTAGGCATCTCAAAAGGAAAGCCTATACTCCATACACATGAACCCTTAAGGCACCAACTCTAGGAATTGAAAGTCCTTCTCCATATGCCTCCCTCCCGATGAGGATACCTCCAGTTGTGGAATTCCTATATAAAAGTTAAGAACTACTAGCATAGATTTAATTGTTGAGTTCGTCCGCAACCCAAAATGTATTTGTAGTAGCCATTCTCATTCGTGGTTATGGCCCCCCCACGAAATCTTAGAATGATTAGCATCTCTAGGCTCTTTGAGTGGATTACTTGAAACCAACTTCCACTCACCACAAGAGAACAATGATTAGTATCTCAAGATAATGAGGTATCATGGAATTAATTATGAATCATATGTTCTCATGGAGAATTCCCGGTCACTAGTTAATATTTGCAATAGAATGCATCATAAGCCATCATCATGGTAAAACATGCTTCATAACCAAGTTTTAATTAAACATTTCACTAAATCCAATATGCTATGTGATACCATTATAAAATAACAATCCATGATACCATCATGAATTCATTAAGTATGTTATAGAACTAATATGTCATGAAAAGCCATCATGAATTAAAAGCATATTACACAATAGAGCACTAGATTTAATAACAACATAAACAATATCACATCACAAGCTAAATCTCATTTATCACCTAATGCCATGATGAACGATTAAGCACCATACTGAGTATCAACATGAAATATCAAGTATTGAACTGAGTTTCACATGTCATCCTCATGAAATACCATCATGAAATAAATAAGCATCATAATCTAGTATCACATGTCATGCCACTGTAAAATAATTAAGATTCATAAGGAAACTATCAACTATGATCAATCGTACCATGAAATCATTATGGAATAAGACCATATGCAATCACCACATAGCGTTGGAAAATATTACATCATCACATGTGGGATGGGACCATGTACTAATAACCATGTGTTACACAACCCTATATAAATTTTTCACTAGACAGTGAAAGTATTCACGACACATCTGAAACATATTACTTCCCTCACTATTATGAGTTCAACCAACACCCCTTGATCTAACCATTATTACAATTTGGGAACAACATTCAGAAACACTAGACAAATAATACATTGTATATTTTCATTAGATTATTATATTAATAATGTATATACATACAATCTGTTTTTTTTGTAAAGCTGTAGTAATTCTATTATATATATAAAGAAAAATGTACAAGATTGCAGGTATCATTATTCACAGTTTCTTGAGGCATGAGGTGGTGAAACCACCACCCTCGGCGCTCAAAAATACTATCATGACTATCTTTCTCAAAAAATAAGGCCTTCCCAATGGAGGGAAAACCAGTAGAATAACAGTATGAGACCATCAAGTTTTGACTAGCTATCAATGATCTATCGGGCATACTATGTAGTAGACTATCTAAAACAGAAAACCAAAAAAATTCAATAGCACAAAGAGTGATCAAAGCATTATAACAATGCTTAGCTTGAACGTGCACCATGGGAAGAGTCCTCACGCTCCTCAATGATTAGGAAGCCCTCCATCTCCGTGTCCGAGGATCCCACAACATGCTGCTTGGCTGGGAGAGGTGTCCATTTACGTGGCAGAACTAGGTTGTCCAAATCCAAGCACCGTATATTCTTAGCAGAGAAGAGGCTATGTTTGAGGGGAGCCAAAGTTACTATATGGTCACTAGGATCATGGTATGGTAGCTTTCTTCCTTGCTCTTCTTGATCATAGGCTCCTGGAAATGCACTCTAAGAGGATCCCCCATCAAGGTCTCATCAGAAAGTCCCTATGTCACTACTCCAATAGCCTCAAAATGCTTCCCAAATAGAGAATGCTCCCAATCGAAACTGTCATCAAGGTTTTTTAAGCCATCAATAGTATGATCCATGCTCAGACGCATATCTAGAACCGTTTCCTTGGATCTTCTCCATTTTGCTTGAATGTCTTCCATCAAGAGAGCCATCATATTTTAAACCACCCAATAGTGATTAATATTCTCGTCTGAGCGGGTTGGGGCTAGATGGTTTTCAACAATGCTAGCCTTCCAATCGTCGATAAGGAAATGAACTGGACCATGTCAAAACAGATTCCACATACCCATCACTCCTTGATCGATCAAGAGATTTGCGTCCTGAATCCCCACGACCACTGCTGCCACATCTTGGTGTACTGCGTTGACACCGAGACATGGTTTCTTATTCGCACTTCTCCACCTCGCAGCACATGTCCACCAATGTCTGAGGAGATTGCGAAAGAACAAAGAACTAGAACCTTAGATCCATCTGAACCCCTGCTTGCACATTAAACCTCAAATTCACACGAGAATGATGTTGCAGCATCACGTTGGATCAAATTGACACAGTACTAATCTCCATCCCCTTTCTGTCAAAATCCAATGAATTAATTGGCATTACCGGATGAGCTAAGTCCAAAGGATTCCTCATTGACTGCACCATCACGCCGGATGCTCAGATGTCTAGTCTCTAGGCTAACTCGCGCATGTCCTTCACGTGCCAATCCCTGGCTCTCACCCGCAAATATATTTAATTAATTTCTTACAATATATATGGAATATTCTAAACCATATTGAACGTAATTTACCTCGTGGGTTATATCCTAATAGTCCCTTTCCTAAATATTTATATCATTATGTCTTGTTCAAATCTATTTGGCAATTTATTTAAGTGAAATAATTTTTTTTTCATTAAATATAAATATAAATTATGTTCAATCATTTATATATACTAACTTGGAATGTTTATATATATTATTACAATGTATATATGATGGTAAATAACTCCCTTTCTTTGAATTTAATTGAGCATGAATAGCTTATTTAATACATGAGAAGGTGCCAATTGCTATTCACCTTCCAATATCTTTTCAAATTCCTATGAAGACTCTTCACCTCCTTATTTAGTTACACTATTTACAAAATTTACAAATGGAACCATAATCCCATAGGATTAGGTTTTCAACATGCCCCCCTTAATTCGGAGGGGTGTTTGTAAGTCCAAGAATGGTTCTAAACTTTTCCAACTTTTCTCGTCCAAGTTCATTGGTGTAGATGTTTGCAATTTGCTTGTTTGTGGAATAATTTCGTAGATCAACCGTCTTGGCCTCTACATGGCGTCAAATCAAATGGTACTTTCAGTTGATGTGCTTGGTTAGATCATGGAATATGTGATTCTTGGACAACTTGATTGCAGAAGTATTGTTGATTAATAAGGGCATGGATTTATCTTGCAAATATTCAAGTATATTCCTAAGCCACACTATCTATTTCGTTGCTTCAAAAATGGCCACATACTCTACCTCTATTGTCAAATCTGCTAGAACTAACTGTTTGCGTGATCTCCAGGAGATAGCTGTTGATCCAAGAATAATTATGTATCCAAAAGAAGACACTCCTATATCTTTGTCTCCATCCAAGTCTGGATCAAAGTACCCTATAAATTTGAATTCATCCACCTAATATTAATTGAGTCCAAAGTCTTGAGTCCCCTTCAAGTACCTTAGAACTCTTATAGTAGCAAACCAATGTCCTTCACAAGGTTTGTGCATGAACCTTAAAAGGATTCCAAAAACATATGAAATATCTTGTCTGGTGGCTGTAAGGTAGATAATGCTTCCTAAAAGATGTCGGTACTTGGTCACATCCTCGCATTCTTTTCCTTCGACTGATGTGAGCTTCAGCTTTTGTTCCATTGGAGTTGAGAGAGGATTGCATTCCGCCATTCAAAATCTATTCAACAATTCTCCAATATAATTTTTATGGGATATGAATATGTACTTAGGATGTTGAATGGGTTTAAGTCCCAAGTAGTAGTGAAGGTGTCCCAAGTTTGTCATTTCAAATCCCTTCTTCAAGTATTTCTTTATGGATGCAATATAAATTTGATTGTTCCCTGTCATCAAAAGGTCACCTACATACACTGCAAGAAACACAACATATCTTCCAACTTTCTTTACAAACAATGTTGCATCATCAAGATTATAATGTTTGAAATTTAGCTTCAGAAGATGCTCGGTTAGCTTTTCATACCATGCTCGAGGTGCTTGTTTTAGGCCATACAAGGACTTAATGTATTTGTATACCTTTTGTTCTTGTCCCATCATAACAAAACCTTCTAGCATAGACATAAAGACATTTTATTTCAAGTATCCATTCAAGAAGGTTGTTTTATAGCTATCTAGTGGAATTTCCACTCATTTTGTGCAGCGAAAGGTAATATGGTGCAGATGGTATCCCATTTTGTTGTGGGGGAGAACATCTCTTAATAGTCAATTCTTTCCTTCTTTGCATAACCTTTCACCACAAGCCTTACCTTGTGCTTGTCAAGTGAGCCATCTCGTCTATATTTGTTCTTATATACCCACTTGCATTCGATTGGTTTGGTTCCAATTGGAGGGTCAAACAACTTCCAGGTTCCATTCTTCATGATTGCATCATACTCATTCTACATGGATTCTTTCCACTCATCATGAGTAACAACCTCTTCAAAGGAATTTGGTTTAAAATTAGCAGATAAATTCAATTCACTATCAAATGGGACATCCATGTCATCACCTAAGTTATCTGCATCTCCTCCATCTTGTTTTTTGGTTGAGCTTCTTGTTCCTATCTTTCCAACTTCATCTAGATGGACACTTTCAAGTGTCTCTGTGTCCCATTTCAGAACTTTCCTTGATGGCCTAGGTTGATCACCTGGTGGTGCTTCATTTTCTTCAAGATTCAATCTTCCAATCCAATAAATCACATCATCTAGTTGAGCCTCCAGTTCAGGTGAAGTGGCAGGAACTTCTTCTTCATGAGGGGGAATTGGTGCTTCAAAAGGAAATTCCATAGATTGATCCAAGATAGGGATCTCCCCTTCAAGATGTGGAAATTCATTATCAACTTCATAATATGTATTTAGATTGGAAAATTTCTCCAGACGATCAAGCTATCTATCAATAGATTAATCATTTTTATTAGTTTCAAGAAAAATGACATCTCTGGAAACAACAAACTTCTTGTTTACCTCATCATAAAGACGATATGCCTTGGAGGTGTATGAATATCCCAAGAAAATGCATTTTCGACTTATAGGACCAAGCTTATCTCTTTGATCCTTTGGTATCAAGGCATAACAGGTGGAACCAAAAACCCTGAGATATCTCACCGATGGCATGTGGCCATACCACATTTCATGTGGAGTGTTGTCTTCAAGAGCAAGAAGACAAGTTGGGTAACAATTTTTCCTGTTTTTTGACAATTTCATTTTCATGTGGCCACCAACATTTTCATAGTTAGTAATCAGTTTTGACTAAAATATTTTTAGACACTAAACTATAGGAATAGATGCAGTGTATACAATTTTAAAATATATTTTTCCTATAAATATTGGCTCTCCCAACATGTGGCCACAAAACACCCAATTGTCAAAAAATTGTTTCCCAACTTCATGTTTTCACTAAGCATCACCCTAAAACATCTGTTTTACATTCTTGAAAAACATCATTGAGCATAACATATTCATGATGGGTCTATTCATCCTTTCTACCACACCATTTTGTTGAGGGTTACAAGGAACTGAAGTTTGATGTGCAATACCATATTGACGATTATAGTTTTCAAAATAAATAGAAGTGCATTCTTTTCCATTATCAGTACGAAGTGTACCAATATGAGATTGTGCTTGATTTTGTATCCATGCATGAACATTTTTGAATGTCTGAAATGTTTCAGTTTTCATCTTTAACAAGTATACCCAACACATTCTGGTATAGTAATCACCAAAGGTCATCGGGTATCTATTACCATTGGCATAAGGAATATGGAATGGGGCCACATAAGTCACAGTGAACCAGCTCTAATTTTGTACATACTCAAAATTTTGACTCTTGGAATGGCTACTTACTATGTTTCTGTAGTATGCATGCATCACATTTGTTCATCTTCCTAGGAATGGTGGGAAAACCAAAGACACCATTATTTCTCAACAAATGAAGACTGTTATAATTTAGATGACCATATGTAGCATGCCATAACAAACTGAATGACATATTACCTTCTCCATGCTGAGAGAGGTAGGAAAAGTTCTGAACTCTTGTAGATGATCCCTTCAAATTCAACAAGTTTCCATCTTCATATCTGGCCATGATGACCTCGTTGTCATAGGACTTCCTTATTTCTATGATTCCATTGAAAATATGGATGGAATGGCCTTGCTATTGAATCTGCACTAAAGACAATAGGCTTCTTTGCAACTCTGGAAGATAGAGATCATTCTACAAGACAAAGTCAAGGAATCCAGGTAGCTTGAGCCTGATGGAACCAATTCCATTTGGTTTAAGGCTAGAGTTTTCCACAAAATATACTATTCCATCTACAATGTCATTCAGTTCTTCAAAATAGTATTTTCTAAAGGTCACGTGGGATGTTGCACTAGTATCAAGAAGCCAACAATCTTTGTAAGATGAAAAAGATGTGATTTCATTTATTCCAAGATTACAATGTGCAACAATACAATGGAACCATAATCCTGTAGGATTAGGATTCCAACAATATAGAAATACATTCTTAAATATTCCAACAATTGATTGATATAGAAAAATAACTATTTTGATCAAGGTAAGATTCGGTCCAACGTTAGGTTATAATTAAATTTAATTCATTGATTCATTCAACAATGAATGTTCAATCACTAAGATCACAATATCATTCTGATTTTGTATTGATTGTTCATAGTACACATTTTTGTTGCATGAGACTTGTTATAACTTATTATGGTTTCCACCATGGAAGGCATAGGAAAACTCCCACCCAAATCCCTAAGGTCGCCCATCGGTCGGTTGCATCAAGCAGAGCCTTAGGAAGCCCAGAATTGGCTAAGTGTCAAACAAATCCAAGCCAAATGACCGAGCCATAGTGCGAAAATGGGAAAATACAAGGCAGGAGGGCCCTTCCGCAGGAAAAACTAGCAGTAAGAGCTTTTTCCATAACCGAAGAAGATTGGATGGCTAAGCTCAAGGAGCACATCAGATCAACGGTTGAAAGTGCGTTCCACAAGCCTATTTCCGAGTTCCGCGTCCACATTGCGGATTGCGGATTGTGGGAAGCAATTTCCCAAAGAGCGCAAAAGACAAGTTTCCGCATTCCGCAATCCGCATCGCAGATTGCAGATTGTAGAAGAGCAATCTTCCAGAGGGGAGAAAGATAGAGATTCCACATCACGCATCCCGCATTGCGGATTGTGGAAAGGTTGTTTTCAGAAGCACAAAAAAGTAAGCTTCTGTATCCCACATCCCGCATTGGGGATTGCAGATTGCAGAAAGATAGTTCCCCACAAAAGAACGAATCCAAAAGACCAATCCATGCATGCCACGTGGCAAAGTGCGGGTTGTGTAAAGGACCGTTACAGAAATCCTCATTGTGGAATGGCCGTTGCGGAAGGGAAATTGAGGAAGCTCTGTTGCGGAAAGAAAATTATGGATTGAGAAAGTTTTGCAGAGCTATTTACAGTCGCGGGAAATGGATATTTTTACAGGGGAATGGCGTGTCCGGGAGTAGTGAAGGGGCCTGTTTCTGTTACATGTCTTGATCAAACCTGAATTCCCGGATCCGTTGGATAAGCATGTGGCTTCCATGGCCCAATGGTGCAGTGCCAGCACGAGTGATTATCCTCCTCCGTGCATGACAGAATCGGAGGCTGTTGATTCAGGCGGCTAAGCTCGAATGACCTCATCATTACGAGTCCGAGTTGTTTTGAATCAGTTAAGATATTTTGCTGTTTTGTAAGCCTATAAAGGAAAGGTCTGAAGTAGACCAAAAGGTTGGACGTTTTTGTTTCAGAGAGATTATTGCTCTGCTTTGTATTAAACTCGGCCTCTTAATTCAATGAGCAGACCCAATTTCGGAGCTTGAGATTCCCGTGTTGTGTGTTCTGATGTCTGTTATTTCCTGTGTATGTGTTCTTGCTTTATATTTCCATTAATTGTTTACTTCTGCAATACCTAAAGATCAAGATTAAATGGTCTGGAATTCATGCCCACATGCTCTAGATGCATATGACTAAGTATTCCACCCTCATCCTCTTGAAGTTACAGGTCAGAATTCATTCTTAAATGCTCTAGCCTTGTAGCCAAACTTGTCTCCTTCCTATGCCTCCATCTGTTGATTACTTCGAAGTGAAAGAACCATGTCTACCTTGCCTCCTGCTCCTGCAATTGCGGCCCAAACCTTCCATTGATGACAGTAACCCACCGAAGTTGACTCCATGCTCAACTGTCCTCCTGTTCTTAACTCCAACCAACCAAAAACCCCTTTCAATTCATTGTTTGAAGGTCTATCCACCACTTCTACTGATATCCAAACCCATTTTTAAGATGCATCCTGTTTCTGGAAGCCCCAAAGGGAGATCCCCCCCTATGGTCAGAAAGGCTAGTTTCCATCCACTAAAGATTGGTTTGCAATAGTTACCCTATGGTCTTTCCTGCCACAACCCAGGAAAATATTGGGTGATAACATTCTGGTGACTCCACTGGGAAAGATATTTGGTTTTCAAGGTAAAAAATCAGACCTTTGAGGGTGAACAGAGAGTCTGAAGCTCCAAGGTTGTATCATTTTCCCTAGCGACTCTAACTTACATTCTGGTGATTCCACTGGAGATCGATCCTACTTCAAAAGATTTGTATCAGATCAGAGCTGATTACTGAGGGAGAACAGTAGTCAGATGCTAAAAGGATACTACATTATTTATGTGGCGAGTCCATCTTTCGAATCAGAGGACCCCTAGAAGAAAGTCCGACTCCCAGGAGAATACCTACGAGAATTCATCTGGATCCTGAGCTAACAAAATTTACTTCAGACCCAGAGAAGGTCATCAAGAAAGCAAAGAGAAGCCAGACAGGTATTTCTCTATTAACTAGGTCCTTTTCTTTACCTGATAAAGAGGCATATGTTGCAAAGAGCATCCCTCCAAGTTTGAGGACTGAGTCTTTCCCTTTCAGATATAGGTCTGAGATTGATCTGAGGGAAACCCTGTTTAACCAAAGAAAATTCAAAACCCATTGCCTAAGTGCTTGGTGGGAAAATTTACAAGCCTGGGAATAAGCTAGTGGCATGTCTCCCTTTGCTAAAGCTGCTGGCCAAAGTACCAAAGTCTTGAGTATCACTTCTGCTGCTCCTAAAACTTCCTCTACTTCCAACCAAAGCCTAAAAACCATGGCTTCCAGATATGCTCCTTTGGACCTCCCACCAAATCCCGATGACTTATTTATGGGCTATGCCCAATGCCTCATGAGATTTGATGGGGAGGGAAGGGTCTCTACACAGCAACATGCAGACCAGTTCAATGACTTCACAGACCTAGAAGAGGTAGATGAGGATGATGTTAAGATGAGGTTGTTTTCCCAAATCCTAGCAGGGGAAGTGAAGAAATGGTTTAAGGCCCTTCCAAATAGAGGAATAGCTACCTATGAAATATTTGAAGAAGCTTTCGTGGATAGATGGAAGGATAAGAAAAAGCCTCTCCATATTCACATTCAGTATGAACATACAAAGAAAACCAATGTGGAGACTGTCCAAGAATTCTCAGCAAGGTTCATGAGAATGTACAATTCTACCCTTGTGGACATAAAACCCCCTGTAGGGGCACCCAAGCTTCATTTTTCCAACTGTTTTGACAATGACTTTTCTCTCATGATGAGAGAAAGGAGATCCCCCACTCTCCCTAATATGCTGAAAGATGCACTAGAAGTAGAATCCAACCTAATGGCCTCTGGTAAAATGAAACACTTGACTGAAGCTGAGAAAAAGAGATGCAATGAAGTAGTGCAACCCTCCACATCCCAGTCCATGGATGCCAAATTTGAACAGATGATGAGAACTATGGAGAGACTGGTGGATAAGATATCCCTTGATAGCAGGCCTCCTACCAGAGAAAACCCAGAGCCTCAAGCTCAAAATATCAATCTCAGAAGACCCCCCGCCCCACAAGGAAGACCTAGAGAACCAAGAAACCCTGAAAATCAGCCAATCATACCACCTTTCACTGAGAATTTCATGGATGATGAAGAATAATATAGACAGGATGAATACCAAATCCATCTCTTTGATCAGATCCAACCCCAGTTCTATTTGACTAAAGATGAAAATGACTGGTCTTCCCTGCAATCAGATGATGTCCTTGGTGAATCAGAATCTGACCAGTACCAAAGAGGGATCCACAATCCCATCTGTGAATTCGAGAAGCAACATAATTTGAGAAGTAGAAAGGTAACAGTAGACCGAGGAAAGGTTGTTGCTGATCCATCCTCTTCTCAACCATTAAGAAAGGAAATCCCTGGGAGAAGAGACCCAAAGGTTGCAATCTCTAAGGAGATTCTTGGGAAGGGGGGAGAACCTCCAAAGAAGATTCCAGAAGGGAGAGGTGAAAGTGACACAAAGATAGCAGAAAATATCCATACTACTTTCAGCTTGGAGAATGAAATATCTAAGATTAAGATCTCCATCCCCTTGAATGAATTGGTCAAAAAATCAGAGTATAAAGACCAGATCCTGAAGGTAGTAAATGGTGGGGAAGAAAAGCAGCCTGATACTCTCAATCTATAAGATGACAAACCCACCCTTCTGTTTGGCCCCCATGTAGAAAATTCCTCTGAAATTGATGTCCCTCCTTTCCATATGAGTCTCAACATACATGACCATATCTTGCGTAATGCCATGTTTGATTCAGGAGCCTCTCATAACCTCATGCCCAGTTCAGTGGTGTAAAATATTGGGCTAGAAATAACTAGACCCTATAAATATATGTTCACCTTTAATTCTAAAAGAGTTCCATGTGTGGGGATGATTAAAGACATGGTGGTCTCACTGACTTAGATACCTCGAAAGAATATGATCATGGATGTGGTAGTGGTTGATATTCCACCGAAGTTTGGGATGTTGTTGTCCAGGTCATGGACTGCAAAGTTGAAGGGAACCATGCAAATGGACATGTATTATGCCACCATCCCCGTCTTTGGATAAAGCAAAAGATTGTATAGGGAGCATAGATTGTGATACATGGTGAGCGACAAAGACAGGCTTGAGAACCACCCATATTTTCCATAGACACGGATGTAGGTTCCTCAATTCTCTGCTATGACACAAGTTCAGAAGGAGAAGATGCAAAAGTTACCAAGTTACCTGAATTGGATGGTGAAGCCAACGATGGAAATGGGGCACAATGCCTTGATATCTTAGCTAACACAGAGAATGGTGGGTGTCAGGAAGAAGAGGGCAGTAACAAGAAATCAGAATCGGAAATAGATATCGCAACCACCCTCCAAAGAGAAGATCACTGGGTCTTGAGGTTCGTTGGGGCCGTGAACAAAGAAGGAGCTGGAGCAGGGATATGGATCATCCCTCCAGATGAAAGAAACATATGTGCCAGGTTTCATACCTTCAAACTAATGTTTGAATGTTCAAACGACATGGAGGAATATGAAGCTCTGCTATTGGGCTTGGATGCACTCAAAGGCCCGAGGGCTAAGAAGATCAAGATCTACGAAGATGCAGAGCTAATAATCTAGCAGGTGAAAGGAAACTATGAGGCTAAGCATCCCAGGCTAAAAAATTACAGGAATGTCGTGTGGGACATGTTTGACAATTTCTTCACAGAGCACGATATCTCTTTCATCCCCAGAGAGTAGAATACAGTGGCATACACACTATCCAGTTCTGCTAGCAGATTTCAGATCCCTACTTACCTTGCCAGAACTTACATGATTAATATAAGGCATAGAACCTCTGTCCCAGACAATACTAAAAAATGGAAAATATTTGAAGATGACCAGCAGATAAAGAAGTTCTTGGAGATGACTAGGGAGTTTTCCAATATTCAGATTGATCAAGAGGACTGTGAAGGGGAAAAATGGGAACCTGATCCACCAGATCTCGAAACCACTTTGGGAGGTAAAGAGATTTTGCAGCTAAAGAGAAATGACATACCCAAAGGGTTGGTCCCGCTGGAAATATTGTTTGATGAAAATGATGTGGCCAGAGATCACAAGGTGGCTCCAAACCCGAAGGAAGTAGAAGACTATAACATTGGGGGTGATGAAGAGCCCAGAATTGTCAAACTATTGAAGTCTTTGGCCCCAGACATAAAAAAAGGACTATATGGATTTAATGAGAAAATTTTCTGATGTGTTCGCATGGTTCTATGAAGACCTAAAATAATATGACACATCTGTCATCCAACATACCATACCAGTCAAGACGGGGGAGAATCCATTCAGAAAGAAGCTGAGAAGGATGAATCCCATGCTGCTCCCATTGATAGAAAAGGAGGTAAAGAGGTTGTATGAAGCCAAAATCATAGTCTCTTTGAGGTTCTCACAGTGGGTGGCCAACATAGTCCCAGTGAGGAAAACGAATGGTGAAATCAGACTATGTATTGACTTTAGAAATCTCAACAAGGTGTCCCTAAAGGATAACTACCCCTTTCCCAAAATGGACCACATTTTGTAGAAGGTTGTAGGGGCAGAAAGAATGTCCATGATGGATGGATTTTCAGGATACAATCAGATTAAGGTGTAGACAGAGGATTAGAACAAGAAAACCTTTAACACACCTTGGGGAACCTTCATGTATGCTAAGATGCCCTTCGGTCTGTTAAATGCAGGAGCCACCTTCCAAAGAGCCATGGACATAGCTTTTGCGGGAGAGAAAGAAAAATTTGTGGTGGTCTACATGGATGACATCATTGTATACTCCAAGTCTGATGCAGAACACCTGGAACATTTGCACCAAGTGCAGAAGGTTTGGAATTTCTTTGAACCCTAAAAAGTCTAATTTTTCCATGCAAGAGGGTAAACTGCTGGGCCACATAATATCTAAATATTGAATCAAAATTTACCCAGACAGAACAGAGGCAATATAGAAAATTGAGCTCCCCAAGAGTAAAAAGGAAATCCAATCCTTTCTAGGAACAGTGAACTTCATAAGGAGATTTATCCCCAATTTTGCAAAAATCATGAGGTCGATCACCTGCATGATTAAGAAAGAAAATCAAGTCAGGTGGACTACAGAAGCTAGACAAGAATTTGAGGATATAAAGAGAGCAATTGTTGAAGCACCTATACTGATCAACCCATATTTTGACAAAGAGTTTCTCATGTTCTCTTTCGCCTCTGAGCATTCCATAGCAGGTGTGATTTTACAGAAGAATCAGGAAGGAGATGAACAACCCATAGCTTTCTTCAGCAGGGCTCTCAGAGATGCTGAGCTCAAGTACAACATTATGGAAAAGCAAGTCTATGCCATGATTAAAACTCTGAAGGATTTTAGGGTTTATGTCCTACATTCCTGTGTTGTAGCTTATGTTCCCAATGCTGTTGTGAAAGATATATTGAAATAACCTAATATAGAAGGCAGAAGAGCAAAGTGGATAGCTACGTTGCTGGAATATGACCTGGAGATCAAACCTACTAAGCTCATTAAAGGGCAAGGCCTGGCCATACTCATGGCTGATTCAAATTGGGATTCGATGGGTATGAACCTGTTGTCACACATACAGGGAGAAACTTCCCAAGAATCACTACCTTAGGTATCAGACCAATTCCTGTACTCTCCTTGGTATTCTGATGTTGTATATGTTTTGCAGAACTTGCAAGCACCCCCTGAGATGGGAAAAAGCAAAGCTAGATCCACTAATATGAAGGCTGCGAATTATTGCATATTAGGTGGTTTCCTTTATTGGAAGGAACCTGGGGGTGTCCTCTTGAATTGCATTGTGGAAGATGAGGCCAAAGCAACACTGTAAGAGTTTCACCAAGGAGTATGTGGAGGGCATCATTACTAGAAATCCACTGTTAACAAGGTTCTCAAGGAAGGGTTCTATTGGCATACTATGTTCAAGGATGCCTATAAGGAAATAGCCAGCTGCCATGAATGCCAAGTTTTTGAAAGAAAGAAGAATCTCTTGTCATTGCCTCTGAAACAGATATCGGTGGAAGCCCCTTTCCAGCAGTGGGGAATGGACTTCATTGGTGAAATTTTCCCCAACTCCTCTGGGAAGCACAGATGGATACTGACTGCCATTGATTATTTCACCAAATGGATCGAAGGAGTGCCTACCAAACAGGCCATAGATACAGTCATCATCAAGTTTTTGGAGGAGAATATCATGTCCAGGTTTGGGTGTCTTGTTAAGATAATCACTGATAATGCATAGGCCTTCAAATCCAAGAAGATGGTCAAATTCTGTGATGAGTTCCACATCATATTGGGCCATTCTACTGCTTACTACCCCCAGGAAAATGGATTGGCAGAATCCTCCAACAAAATCCTGGTGAGGATAATCAAGAAGTTGGTGCAAGAAAATAAAAGGGCTTGGCACACCAAGCTAACCCATGCCCTGTGGGCTGATAGGATCACCTCTAAAAGGTCCATTGGAACTTCTCCTTTCAAGTTAGTATATGGAGAAGAGGTGGTTTTCCCTGATTCCCTGAGAGGGCCTGCAATGATATTGTTGCAGGAGAAAGAAGAAGAGCCAAACCCCAAGATGAGGAGAGCTAATAAGCTAGTGGAAGTGCAATAAATTAGAGAAGGGGTGCAGGCTGAAGCCACTAAATCTCGAGACCGAGTCAAGAGGACTTTTGACAGAAAGACCAAGGAGGATGATTTCCAAGTGGGAGATCTGGTATTAAAGTGGGATGCTAGAAGATATACTAGGCCCAAAAGTTTGATAACCTTTGGCAGGGGCCCTATAAAATCGCCGCTTATCATGGGAACAATGCTTTCTTCCTACAGGAAAAAGATGATGAACCAGTTGGAAAGGGAGCCGTCAATGGGCGGTTCTTGAAGCATTACTTCAGGTGAAGAACAAGTCCGCTGACCCACCCCCATTGTACATTGCCGTTTTCATTTTCAGTTAGTCATGTTCCTGTTTTGTGATACGAAGGGGGGAGAAAGAGAAAAGGAATAAGGGCCACTAGTCTACATGTTCTTGCTACCTCACAAGGTGGATAACATCCCCTGTTAGAGCCGTTATTAACACTTATTATGGTTTCCACCATGGAAGGCAGAGGAAAACTCCCACCCAAAGCTCTCAGGTATCCCATCGGTCGGTTGCATCAAGCAGATCCTCAGGAAGCCCATAATTGGCTAAGTGTCAAACAAATCCAAGCCAAATGACCGATCCGCAGTGGGAAAATGGGAAAATACAAGGCAGGAGGGCCCTTCCACAGGAAAAACTAGTAGCAAGAGATTCTTCCACAACCGAAGAAGATTGGATGGCTAAGATCAAGGAGCACATCAGATCAACGATCGAAAGTGCGTTTCGCAAGCCGATTTCCAAGTTTCGTGTCCACATTGCAGATTGCGGCAAGCAATTTCCCAAAGAGCACAAAAGACAAGTTTCCAAATTCTGCAATCCGCATTGTGGATGACAGAAGAGAAATCCTCTAGAGGGGTGAGAAACAGAGTTTCCGCATCATGCATCCCGCATTGCATATTGGCGAAAGGTCATTTTCAGAAGCACAAAAAGTAAGCTTCCACATCCTGCATCCCGCATTGCGGATTGCAAAAATATAGTTCCTCAGAAAAGTACGGGGCCGAAAGACCAATCCCTGCATGCCACATGGCGAAGTGAGGGTTGCAGAAAGGACCATTGCGAAAAGTCCCGTTGCAGAATGGCCATTGCGGAAAGAAAATTGTGGATCGAGAAAGTTTTGCAGAGCTAGTTACAGTCGCGGGAAATGGATATTTTTATAGGGGAATAGCACGTCCGGGAGTGGCAAAGGGGCCTGTTTTTGTTACCTGTCTTGATCAAACCTGAACGGATAGATCCGATGGGTAAGCAGGTGGCTTCCATGGCCCAATGGTGCAGTTCCAGCATGAGTGATTCTCCTCCTCCGTGCATGACAGAATCAGAGGCTATTGATTTGGGCGGATCAACTCGAACGACCTCATCATTACCAGTTCGAGTTGCTTTGAATCAGTTAATATATTTTTCTGTTTTGTAAGCCTATAAAGGCAAGGTCCGAAGTAGACCAAAAGGTTGGAAGTTTTTGTTTCAAAGAGATTACTGCTCTACGCTGTATTAAACTCGACCTCTTAATTCAATGAGCAGACCCGATTTTAGAGCTTGAGATTCCTGTGCTGTGTGTTCTGATGTCTGTTATTTCCTATGTATGTGTTCTTACTTCGTATTTCCATTAATTATTTACTTCTGCAATACCTAAAGATCAAGATTACATGGTCTAGAATTCATGCCCACATGCTACAGATGCATATGACTAGGTATTCCACCCTCATGCTCCTGAAGTTACAGGTTATAATTCATTCTTAAATGCTCTAGCCTTGTAGCTGAACTTGTCTCCTTCCTCTGCCTCCATCTGATGATTACTTCGACGTGAAAGAACCATGTATACCTTGCCTCCTGCTCCTGCAATCGCGGCCCAACCCTGCCATTGATGACAGTAAACCACCGAAGTTGAATCCATGCCTAACTGTCATCATGTTCTTAACTCCAACCAACCAAAAACCCCTTTTAATTCATTGTTTGAAGGTCTAGCCACCACTTCGACTGATATCCCAGCCCATTTTTAAGCTACATCCTGTTGCTGGAAACCCCAAAGGGAGATCCTTCCTTATGGTCGGAAAGGCAAGTTTCCATCCACTAAAGATTGGTTTGCAACAATTACCCCATGGTCTTTCTTGCCACAACCCAGGAAAATATTGGGTGATAACAAGACTCTTGAATAGTGTAGTCCTTTACTATTTTCTCTTTGTTCTTTGGTATCAATGGTGGATGAATTACAATGTTCAAATGTGCAATTGCCATGCATGTTCTTCGTTCTAAATCTCAAGGAATCTTACTGAAGTATAAGAAAGGGTTAGTAAAACTATGGCCAGTAGTCACTGGCATTAATAGAGCGTTGTATTAGCATGGAAATGAAAATGTTTTATGTATGTATATGCATAGGACAAATTTTGGACAATAGTGAGTGAGAAGTAATCTTTGAGAATCGTAAGGACAATTTTAGTGATGTCTTGTAATGATCCATTCTAGTAGTTGGCATTGTTGTCAGATGCTAACATCAACTGTGACAAGTCATCGACTTCGACACATCTTTGACAAGTTCATCGACCTCAATAGTATCGTGACATCGACATGCAATGTAGACCTGTGACTTGCGACTGTCGAACTACGACATACTTTCTTTCTGTCTTCTAGTCAACTGTAACGGTTGAACTTCCGAACCGTTCCAACTTCTCTTGTAACTGAACGAAACGGGAAGGCATCCAAGCATCTCAACATTCTATATAAACATGTAAAATATTGTAATATAGATCTTATGATCTTAGCATCGAGTAATCTTCCAGTAATAGAGAAATCAGTTCGCATTCCTGCATATTGTCTGTGTGTTCATGTGTTTATGTGCGTAGTGTATTCCTGCTTTTCTTATTCTTATTCTTATCCTTCCACCATAATAGTGCTGATTCATCGAGTCAAATTGTTGTCCCCCTCGTGCACTTGGGCACATGGGGATCATTGGTATCAGAGATCATTAAGAGCTTCGTCAGAGCACATTAGCTTTGTTTGTGCTTAAGTTTTGCGTATACACTTCCATCGAAGTTACCTGACTTATGTATGTTCAAACACGCTCGCAAACTCAACAATCCAAGCAGACACTACCTCCAAAGATGGCAGAATAAACAAGCGATAGAAATGCAATCGACGAGACACAAAAAATCATAGAGCAAGCACTGGCTTGACAACGAACTAAAATGTTTGCTCAGTTCAATGAGATCCTCACGCGATTTGCTTAGACATCAGGAGGATTTTCGACGAGAACTAACTCCGAAAAAGTCAACCCCTTCAAAGTGCAAATGAATTTGGACATACCGAATCTAGAAGGAAATATTGATGCAGAATCCGTCGACAATTGGGTACAACAATTGGAATCCTATTACTCTGTGAATGAACTCTCGGAAGCCGACAAGATCACCATTGCATCCTTAAAGATGTCAACATCTATGCACTGCTGGTGGGAGAACCTCTCAACAAAGATGGAGAAAAGCGGAGACCCCATAGACACATGGGAGAAATTTGTCGAATACATCCGAAAGGAGTTTTACTCGCCCAAGTACCTTAAACAATAGTATAAGAAGTGGAAGCAGCTAAGGAAATGGAAAGACCAGTCCGTACAAAGTTACACCAATGATTTTTATCGACTCATGGCTAGACTTGGCGTTCAATAAGAAGAAAAAATGCTTGTTCTGAAGTACATCAACGAATTATCCCGGTACATTCAGCAGGAGATGGAGTTTCTAGCTATTAACACGCTCGCGGATTCATTCCACTATGCCAACAAACTCAAAACCAAACATAAGGTAAAAGCACGCTTCGCGACTAAACCATTAGGACGACCACTCGACAAGAAGGCACCAGCCGACTTCAACAAGTCGAAATCTTCTCAGTCAACTCTGCCCAATCCAGATCACGGCAAAAAGCATTTTCAAAAAAGGGAACTTAGCAAACAACCCCCTACTGGGAAATGGTGTGATTACCATCACTCATCTTGGCATTATACATTTGAATGCAAAGCTAGGAAGACTTTTTTAGAAAAGTGATGACATCCAACGCGTTCGACAGGATTGTGGCAAAATCTGACCTAGAAGCAATGACCCTTTTGACATCGACATCGAAAAATCCAATAGCCTCGTATATCGTCGATGAGGAGGAACGAGAATGCCTGTTCCATACATAGATATGGGTTCAAAACAATCCATTGCATCTGATTGTTGACAACAGTAGCCAAAAGAACTTTGTTTCTGAATAACTTGTGAAGAAACTAGGTCTTGTTACCACTCCACATCCTCAGCCTTATAAAATCGGTTGGATGAAGGATGGAAAAGAGATAAGGATCACTCGACAATGCAAACTCGCCTACTTCATAAAGCCTTTTGAAGATGAAGTACTCTGTGACGTGGCGCCTCTCTCTGTAGCCGACGCCCTGTTTGGGAAACCTTACCTATGGGATCATCATGGAAGTTACCAGTCACGACCGCAAAAGGTGATTGTTAGACTCTGAAATCAACGGTACAACATACCAGAGTGACAACCTACACCAACGGTTGCAATGATATCTGCTAAATAGATGAAGAAGCTCATCAATCATGCTCAGAAGTTTGCATTGATTATGATAAAGCCGCAAAATTCTAGGAAGGCTGCAGCAACCAATTGACTCACCGAACTGTGCGTCTCCCGACAGAAGCAGCAGATCGACAACATTCTTGATGAGTACCAGAACCTATTCCAAGTCCAAGACAGAGTACCTCAACATTTCCAGGTAAAACACTCTATTGAACTTGTCCCTGGTTCTTCGTTACTTAACACATATGTTTACACAAGATCCATTCTCGAAAATGAAGAGGTTCGAAGACAAATCCAAGATTTGATTGACAAAGGTCAAATCTGACCCAGTTCCTCTCCTTGTGGAAGTCTAGTTGTCCTCGTTCCAAAGAAAGACGGGACGTGGTGTATGTGCATTGACTACAGGGCCCTCAACAAAATTTTGATGAAGAATAGATACCCTCTACCGCGGATAGACGAGCTCATCGACTGTCTAAAAGGTGCTAAATTATTTACTAAGCTCGACCTCAAGTCGAGATATCATCAAATTCCAATCGAACCCTTAGATGTATGGAAAACTGCTTTCAAGACCAAGGAATGATTGTTCGAATGGTTAGTCATTCCTTTCGGCTTAACCAATGCACCTGTGACCTTCATGCGATACATGGATAAAATTCTTCGACCTTTCATCAGAAAATGGGTAATTTTCTATATCGACGACATATTGATTTTCATTCGATCATGGGAAGAACATGTAGGAGAGCTTCAACAAGTCCTCGACACTCTCCAGCAACATCGAATCTACTTGAACATGGATAAGTGTTCCTTTGCGATGAACAACATCAAATATTTGGGGTTTGTAATTGAATCTGCAGGCATTCACGTCGACCCATACAAAGTACAAATTCTCAAAGATTGGCCCATTCCTCAAAGCATTCAAGAACTTAGAATTTTTCTTGGTTTGGAGAATTTCTATCGACGATTCATACTCGGCTCCAGTCACATAGCCTGCCCCTTGAATTAGTTGACAAAAGGAAATGGGAAAACTGTCTTCAAATGGAAAACGACATAACAAGAAGCTTTCGACAAGCTCAAACACAAGATTTGCACTGTACCAGTACTTGTGTTACCTGATTTGCATCAGCCCTTTGATATTGAGACAAACGCATCAGACTATGTCTTGGGCGCAATGATCACTCAGTCTGGTCACCCAGTCGCTTTTCATTCTGAAAATTTTAATGACACCATAAGAAGATATTTGACGTATGAAAAAGAACTGTATGCCATTGTGCAAGCTCTCAAGTAATGGAGGCATTACATCCTTGGCAAGGAAACGGTTATTCTCACTTACCACAAGCCTTTACAGTTTGCCCCATCCTAGTCGAAGTTACAAAAAACTCGACAACTCAAGTGGATTAATTACCTGCAACAATTTCAGTTGGTAATTAAGTATTGGAAAGGTAAAACCAATTCCGCCGTTGATTGTCTAAGTCGACCACCAATTACTCTCCCTTTTACAGTGATGAGTATGTAGGGATATGACACCACTACTTGGCCTCAGTTGTATCAAGAAGACATCGAATTTTCACCAGTCTATCAACAACTTCAGACTGACAAGTTGCCAACGTCCGACTATTTCCTAAAAGACACCTTGATATACAAGCTTGAATAACTTTGTGTACTGACCAATGAGCATCGACATCGACTCATTTGGGACGTGCAATACAACAAGACTGCAGGACACTTTGGAGTAACAAAGACCCTTTCTATCCTCCTGCAGTATTTCTTTTGGCCTACACTTAAAACCAATGTCAACAAGTACGTTCGATCATGCGTGGTTTGTGCCATTTCTAAACTGCCTAATCGACGACAGGGATTGTACACACCTTTTCCAATTCGTAGTCGACCATGGGAATCTATTTCTATGGACTAATTGACGGGATATCCTACTAAGAAACATCATGATGATGCGATCTTAGTAGTAGTCAACATATTTTCCAAGATGGCCATTCTCATTCCATGCAAGAAGACTACTACAACGCAGCAGACTGCTCAACTTTTCTTTGAACATGTCTGGAAACACTATGGTTTACCAACAACCATTATTTTCGATCGAGATTCCATATTTGTCAACATATTTTGGAATACTCTTTGGAAATAGCTTGACACAAGACTCTCATTGTCGACAGCTTTCCATCTCTAGATAGACGGACAGAAGTTGTGAATCTCTTGGTAGTACAACTTCTTCGCATGTACAACCACAAGCATCAACGAACATGGGATGACAGTATTCCATACATACAACCCAGCTACAATCGTGCTCAGCAGAACTCTATGGGAAATATTCCATTTGATATCTGTTACAGATTTCAACCCTCAGCGCCTATTGATTTGATCAACTCTTTGACACAGTCGAACGACACCGACTACAACGAACGAGAAGTTGACAAAGAATTGAAGTTTCGAGATCAGATATGTGAAATCTAGAGACAAGCACAGGAAATGTTGCAACGAGCTAATGCAAAATCTAAGGCCCGACACGATAAGCATTGTATCCCTCATTCATTTCAATTTGGGGATAAGGTTTGGTTGCATCACAAGAAGGAACACTTCACTGGCCCATACACGAAGTTGAAACCTTTGAGATATGGTCCATACAGTATTCTTCAACAGATTGGAGAAAACGTTTTCAGCTCGACATTCCTTCATGCCTGGGTCTGCATCCAGTATTTAATGTGGATCTACTTCGACCATACCATGCACCATTGTTGGAACAGAATGACTTGCAAATAGCAGGACCCGAAGACATCCATCTAGATGTCCAGGATCCTCTTCCTTGTGACACCATTGTGGGACGAAGAGTACACCATACAAGGACGAACACAATTCCCTTGTTTCAGGTAGCTAAATCCGAACAGATCCCAGCACAAGGAAAATGGTACTCTGCTATTGAACTAACCGACAAGTTTCCTCACTTGTACGAGCAAACAATGGGGACCATTGTTTCTTAAGGAAGGAGGTATGATCCATTCCAATAGTTGGCATTATTGTTGGATGCTAACATCAACTGCGACAAGTCATCGACTTCGACACAAATTTGACAAGTTCATTGACTTCGACAAGCTTAGCAACTTCGACAAGTTCAGCGACCTCAAAATTATCACGACGTTGACATGCAGCATCGACCTACGACTTGCGACTGTCGAAATATGACAGATTGTCTTTCTGTCTTCCAGTCGACTGTAACGGTTGAAATTCCGAACCGTTCCAACTTCTCTTGTAACTGAACGTAACGAGAAGGAACCCAAGCGTCTCAGCATTCTATATAGACATGTAAAATATTGTAATATATATCTTATGAACTTAGCATCGAGTAATCTTCCAGTAATAGAGAAATTAGTTCGCATTCCTGCATATTGTCTCTGTGTTCATGTGTTTATGTGTGTAGTGTATTCCTGCTTTGCTTATTCTTATTCTTATACTTTTGCCATAACAATGCTGATTCATCCAATCGAACTGTTGTCCCCCTCGTGCACCTGGGCACGAGTGGATCATGTAAGGTTGGTAATATTTCAAGAAGGACAAGGTTGGTGATATCTTATAACATAATGGCCCAAATAAAATATACTCAATGCTATACTGATACTAATAGTTTCTATGCACCATGCAATTGATAGTTTAGAATTTATGTTAGTGGTTTGCATTATTATGAGAATGTACATCCAACAAATGTGATTTCCTCTGATTCATGTTCCATGTGAATCCCTTTTTCCATAACAATTCTTATATGAGAATGCACTAATATTGAATTTTTGACACAGGCTCTACTATAAAATCATTTTCCAAAGCTCAAACTATAACAATAATATTTTTGTGGGTGGCTATAAGGCCTTATGTAATCATCATGAAGGCAAATATGTAACTGAAACTGTGACAAAAAGAAAGGCTCCAAAGAGGATGGTATTAGAGAGGGTAGTTACGTAACTGTAACTAACGATATTATGGAGGGGCTTGCATTCTTGGAAGTGCGATTTCCATAATGACACTAGAAGCATGAGAGAGTTAAAGACTACAAATATTGCATGCCATTTGGGAATTATTGTTTATTAAGCCCAAGAACTAACCAAAATATTCATGACTTGGTCTGCCGGTGAGCATCTCATATATTTTTCGTTGAGATCCTCTTCATCTTAACTAATAAGAGGCAATCAGATCCCTCAGCATCTTGTGGGTCTTTATTGGGCACGTTGTTCTTGGTCCTTATTCATTAGAACATAGTTCTGGGTCTTGAATACTTATTCATGTTTTGAAATGTAACCAACTTATTATTTTCATCCACAATTAGGTGTAATTTTCTGTATTACTTCCTTTTCTCTGCAAATTGCTTTCATTGTTTTTTCGGACAATAAAGCACACTTCACGTGTCATACTTTCTTTTGCACCTATACTAACTATTAAATTCTTTTTCATTGTTTTTTTTTTCTCTTAAGTAAGGAGGAGCTTCTTTATATTACTTGTTTTTTTTTTTCTCTTAAGTAAGGAGGAGCTTCTTTATATTACTATGTATTGATAATCAACATATAATACAAAATGTGGCACATATTAACCCTCCATAAACAAAAATAGGTCAAGCATGAAAACCATTAGATGTATCAGTAATATCATCTTTAAACAACCTTACAGTAATATCATCTTTAAACAACCGGGTCTTGGAGAATAAAATCAAACTATTCTAATCACTTTTCAAGCCTATAGTGCCTATACCATAACTATAGAATCGACCTTCTATAGTAGTTTTTGCAATTTAACCAACACATAAACAAAACTATGAAATTAAACAACAGAGGCTTCATGGAAAATCAGGTGTGAGGAACCTCTTCATCGCTTTCATCTATGATGTGGGGCGAATTCAGCGTGATTCCTGCTGAAGGGTACTCGGTATCTCGAGCCTTTAGCAATGATATCCAACTTGGTGTCTACAAACTTTAGCTCCAACCTCATACGCTTAAATACTGTCTTATTCCCTTTTATTTTTGCAATTTCCTTGTCTCTGTCATCCATGGAGATGCATACTAGAGACTTCCTAGTCCATTAGAGGTGGAGAGGTGGAGCATGTGATGATATAATGCCCTGCAAGATCTAGTGTACTCTGAATAAACAATCCATTCTTCCAAGAATTCAAACTCTTTTCCTCCTCCTGGGCCGAAGACCTGGCCTGAATGCTCTTCATACTTCACCAATCTTCCATTTAATGGGTAGAGTAGTATGCTTGCAATTCAACTTCCATGGATTTGGAAATCTCTTTGGAGGGGGCAGGTTCCTTCACCGCCTCTTTCCCCTTGGAAGCCTTTCTCTTATGGACCGAATCCTTACCCTTCATATTACAGTGATTCCACTCTCATGGCCATAGTTCTCGGAAGGTTGGGTTGGTGCACAGAGTGACCGGCTTGAAAATTTGAAAGCCTCCGCCACCTTCTCCTAGAATGAAGAGCATCGTAAGGTGCCGTAATTTTAACCTTCTCTACGTAATGTAGGTTATCAGACTCGTAGGTGTGAGCATCAATCGTCTTATTAAACCCACGCTTGAATACAACAGCCCCAATCATTTTATTAAATGGGTTGATTAACGACTATACTGTATTTCCGCGTGCCTACTATTTGATCAACCAGGTGGTTCCTTGGGCCAAGATCCCATTCCTCCATTTAATTACCTTGGGGCCATTACCTTGGGTCCATATCCGCACTCACCGAGGGGGACTGAGATCATAGTGGGTAATATTTGTACAATCTCTTTTGAGCTGAGTGGGCATAGTGGAATCTTCCCAACCAATGTTAATTGAGGATCGCCCAAGGAAGATTCCTTCATTGGCTAAGCGATCAGACAGTCTGCTAGCATCTCTTTTGACATGAAGAGGACATATGACTTAGAATTGTGATAGGAGTTTGGAGAGCTCATCCATCCTGGATTCCAGCCTACATCTATTACATATTTTGTGGACAAGGGTGCCATTAAGGATTTTGGGGATTATGGCAATGAGAAGCTGAGATTCTCCTTCCACATCTTGGTGTTTAATCCTTAGTTGATTCGCCACTTTGAGTCCTTGTAGCTCTTTTGCATTGTTAGAGTTGAATCCAATTGAGCCTAAAACTATCCATTGGATGTTACCTTGAGCATCGTGTAAGGCTTCCTTGAAGCTAGCAAGACCCGGATTGCCTTTGGAAACACCATCAAAATTCATTTTGATTGCACCCTGAGAAGGAGGGTACCACTACGTGGGACTTCTATGACGGATCTCGTTGGAGGTGGGACTATGAATGTTTGGTTTGATATTAAGATTCTTTTCCTAAAGGATGACCTCCTCCTTGCTACCTTTGAGGTCCTCCTCACTCCATGTCATAAGTTGGACAGTCTCTTTGATGTTGGCTTTTGTAATTTTCCAAACTTGTTGCGCATTAGTAGTCTTCTACTGGAATATTCTTTGGTTTGACTCTTTCCAAGTAGCCCAAGCCAGAAATCTTGGGAGGTTTTCAAGATCATGTTAAGTAGCGGGTTACATAAATTTTTTGACCTCCATTCCAAGCTAGCGGTTCTGAAGCATTCTCTGTGCCTGTCAGTTTGTCTGAAAATTTGGGCTCCTTGATCCCATAAAACTGAGAAGAAGAAGCAGCGGTTCTGAAGCATTGTCTGTGCCTGTCAGTTTGTCTGAAAATTTGGGCTCCTTGATCTCATAAAACTGAGAAGAAGAAGCAAGTGTTTAGAAGATGCTCCATTGTCTCTTTAGATTGATGACATGAGGGGCAACTTGAGGGACCTTCAAAGCTTTTTTTTCCTGAATTGGTCCCATCTGAGCACCCGACCTTGCATGACAAGCCAAAGGAAGGTTGAAACTTTTGGCCATATCCCTATTTAACCCGTATACCATATCACTATTGGTTGTTATTTTTGGATTAATCTCTTTAAAACTCGATGTTATTTTTGGATTAATCTCTTTAAAACTCAATGTTTAGGGTCACCATTTGTTCCTCTTATATTCTAGGTGACTAGTTTCATTGTTAACCAGAGATTGGGTGGAAGGTCTTCATGATTGGGACATATTGTTCCGACCCAATTAAGATTACTCCTAATTCTTGAATTCTTTGTAAATTATTTTTCCTACCTATTTTGTTGTATGGCCCTAGTTGCCTTTTGATTTCATGGAGATGTACCGATTTAAATCCTAAGTGCGAACTTAAGCCCTTTGCTTTTTGTTTGGTGATCTTGGATGAATTGACTTGAGTCCCTGTATCCCTGAGAAGTTGCATTTGCCTTTTTGGAATAGATTGTATATCATTGCGTTGACAAGCTTCTTCTAAACCCTGCAGATCCAGCTCTCCAAATTCCATGTCCTCTATTTCTTCGACCCCTTCTCCATTTGGGTCTATCGAGATACCTTCCATTTGTTATAGTTGATTGTTGGTATTAATTAAGGGGTCAATTTTAAGTCTTTTTGGCTTCTTTACTAGGGTTTTGCCCTGTTTCTGCATTGACAAGATGTTCCTTCAGATTGTTTTCTTCCGTCTCCATATTTGTTAGTGCTTCAAAGCTGTTACTGGTACTCGGTTATTAGCTTCCTTTGCAATTGGATTGGGCCTGGATTTCCTATTTTTCTCTCTCTTGGATGCTACCTTTATGTAGCCTTCAGGATCACTACATAAACATAGTTATTATGTAATTAGCATTTAACCCCTGATTAGATATTGCGTCATTACATCTGGTGCGCTCCCAGCAGCGCCCATCGAGCCATGGCCGTGGCATGATGGCCGCTGCGGCGCCTCTTAGGATTTAGGATAGTTCTATGTTTCTTTTTTCGGAGGCTCAGTGCTTCAGGATTTAGCAGAATTAGTTTGTGCATATGCGGAATCTTTGGAATTCTCAGATTGAAGTGTTGGTTTGTCATATTTGATGAAGGATATCACGTCAATTTCATTTAGCTCGGAAGATTTTATTCGGATTGAGAGCGCAGGGTGCAAGGTTTAGTTGGAATAATAATGTCGAATTGCTTAAATTAGATTCTGTTAGGTTGAGATCCTATTTTGGTGGAGTTTGTTAACAGCTATCACAGCTATATATTGTAACCTCTTATTTCATATAATACAAGTTTATGTTATGTGTATTATCTGTGCCCTAATTCTTTCCATTTCGCAATTGGTTTAGGGCTGAACACAGGGTTTTTTATTTATTTTATTTTTTCTTAATCAATATATCTTATACCTTCTTTTTAAATATGTAACTTTGTTTGTTTTTAAATTCACTGTTATACAATGGTTAAATAAAGTTTGGTTATAAATATGGTTCATTAATTATATAATGAAATAATGAGATTAACTATAATAATGAGATAATGAAAAGAGAATATTTATAAAGGAAGAGAGTAAGATAGTTAATTCATAATTTCTTAACTACAATTAAAATATAAACTTAAAATGAGTCAAGATAAAGTTTAATATTTATAAATAAGTTAAAATTATATCTATGTAAAAAATAATTTATTAAATATAACAAGATAGAAATATTGTGTATGCTAATGGAAATAAAATAAAAATTCAATTTAAATTAATAATTTTTTAATCCCCATAATTTTTTTTTCCCTTGGAAAAATTCGTAATTTTATTTCAAATTTTTAATCCGCATAATATAAGATGGGTTTATAATGATTAGCTGAGTTGTAAGTACTTTAAAACATCATAAAATACTATTTGGTTAGCTTTGTTTTTGTTTAATGTATGTGGCAGTAGAGAGAGGGAGAAAAATGATGCAATGACTTTAGACTTTATGAATTTGAAAACAAACAATGTTCACTTGACTTATATTTTTTCTATTAATGTTTATTTATGTGGACTCGTGTGAATAGTATGTGGTAATTATTGTTTTTATGTTTCCTATGGGTTTAGGGAAGGGTTTATTTTTATTTTTTTAATAGTTTTTAATTTTTTAAAAATGTTTTTAAATAGTTTTTTTAATAATTTTGTTTATTTTTATATTTTTTAAAATAAAATAATATTATTTTTTTTATAAAAAATTAAAAAAATAGGGAGAAGAAGAAGTGATGGCCGGGGAGACCCTATATTTTAAGGCCACTATTTCATAAATGTTGCAATGTTAGCATTACTTTTCGATTTAGAGGTTGATTTTAAGATTTCTCTACCAATTCTACTTTCAAACAAGTTAAAATTTCATGCTTTGAAAAAACTAATGTGCTAATAGTAGTATTAGTTTTCTATTCAAGGGTTGATTTTAAGGCTATTGTTAGCAACAATATGGGTTTTTAAGGCAATGGTTGTATTTTGAACCTTGAAACAAAAATGAGTGATATTGTTCAATTTGAAGGTTGATTTTGTTGTTTCCAACACAGAAAATGGATTTTTAGGGTTAGATTTCTCCTTAGGAACGTCGAATTTTAAAACTCATACACAGGTTTCCAAATTACTTTCAATATAGAGTTCTCGTTAGGTTGTATAATGTGTTGTATGTGAAGTACTCTTTCTATGGAAAAAATCTTTCCTCCCATTCTTTCAGATATAGTCCCGTCAAGTTGAAGAAATATGGTCCATTGTCAAAAGCCATATTTATGTCCTCCAAGTTCTGAAAAATCACGGTGAAAAATCCCTTAGATCCAAGTTGAAGGTCGTAGTAGCCTTTTTCCTTCCAATAGGCATTGATACATCCTACCAACACTCTCTTTGAAGGTGAGAGGCTTAACAACTTGCCTATTAAAACATGGTCTTTCATGAACTACATGTGTCTGCTTACCTATTTTGAGGTGACCTCATATCGTGGTAATTATTCGATTTTTGGGATGCATCTTCCTGGTCCCTTTGGTATGAATTTTCATCCTCTCCTTGAGGTACCATTTTCCCCTTGGCTTTGGATGATATTCCCATTTCCCGCATCTCCTAGTCCATCAGCTAAAGCAGACTCCTTTAGAGTTTCCTCTTCATGATTGCTGAAATTTCCCTTGCTTTCCGAGCCTTGAGTTTTCCCTGATACTACTTCCTTTAATGAAGGGGGTGACTGCCCCCCTCCTGTCGTGGTCATTAGAGAGATTTTTAGCTGAGATGAAGCCTCCTTGCCAAAGAAGGCCTAAATGGAGATAACCCTAAAACTCATATTGTTTCACTCTGGGTTCAATATTTGATCACAACAATACCATCATCTTCTTTTCCATTGTTAAAATTGTAAAATGATGAAAATCAATTTTATGTAAATATATATTTTATATAATCATGTACGATATGAGATTGAATAAATGTTAACTAGGCCTGAAAAACACACAAATAAGGGCATGAGGCCTTATATATTTTGCTGAGAAGAATATCTCGATTTGGAAAGGTTGGAGAAGTAGTCCAATGTAATGTTGGAATTTAGAAGTAGGATCTTCAGGTAAATTTGTAATGTAAACTTGTAGTAGTATGATTTATTTGTTTATTTTAATTGATGATTTATATTTAATGCAAATGCCAAAATCCATTCCTATGGCAGAGGAAGAACCTCAACGGAAAATAAAGGAAATCTACGAAACTATAGATTCAACATAAAAGCAAAACAATGTAAGAAATTTTGAGTAACAATGTGATTTTATTATGCATATAAAATCTAAATCTATTATGAAATTAAGTGAATTTTTTGATTGTCTTGATGAACTGAATAACAAAAGTAAACTAAAATCTAATAGATTAATTACCCATTTTAATAATATTCAATCTAATAGATTGTACCACACAATTTACTATTAAAAGTACGTTTTCAAATGTTCCCTTAGGACCTCTATAAAGGACACCGAAGCAATTTTATCTTTTGCAAATTATGCATAGTAGGAATTTACTTCAAGCAAAATTCATAAGATAGAGTTGAGTTTCTTTAATGATGAGACCAAACTTGGATAAAGGGAACTTGGATTTTTGTCAGACATTAATCCGGAAAAAGGAAGGTTAGAAACTGGAAGAGGTTTGGAGTACCCCTTGTCCCACGCATTCCCTTTATAATCGATGGACATTTAAATTTCTATAGGAAAAAATGGCCAACTTTCCCTTCATGATAGGCCAACAATTATATACATACCATTAAATTCTTTACAATTGAGTACTTATTACTTGGTTGGATAATTAGATAGTTGGATAATGAAAATTTATGTAATCAAAATACTTAATTCTCCATCAATAAGTACTTTGATGTATACAATTTAATATTCCGTATGCTAAAATGAATGAGTAATAAACCGCAAAGTTGTAAAGTGTTGCACAGTTACTTTTAAATCTAATTGTACTCATCAACACAGAACCTTTACAAAATATTAAATGTGTATTGTAAAGTGGACCGATAATATTTCTACAGTCAAAATGACAAGCCCTCAGATAGCGAAATTCCAACACTGCTCATGTGCTTGCTGTGATGGTGTGCATATGAAAGCACTATTACTTATTACTTTGTTACAGTGCGGTGATGGTGTGCATATATAATATTAAATGACACGAGCACACAATATATTATTCTGATGCACAACTTTCATTAAACTAATAAATCAGAGGGCACACTATGATAATCGACTTTTGTTTGACGTGAACAAATCACACCAATCTATTTTCTAGTCCAACTTTTAAAAGGATCTACATGTAATATTTATTTATGTGATTTTAAATAACCGGATCCATGTGAGAAGACAAGAGAATAACTTTGATCAAGCTCAATGCTTGCATTTTCTATGTAAATATTTGATACAGAGATCATTACTCCCTTTGTATCAGTCTGAGACCTCAAGTAGTATGAATCTCAATGTCAGTACATACTCATAAAAACATAGACTCAACCACTAGATCTGCATCTACCAACAACATATAAAAGCAATCACCAACAATAGACAACAAATATACCCTGGAACCCTTTTGGGAGAAACCAACTAACTATGGGGCTATCTTCTCAATCTCGAGCCCAGAGCATATAGAAGAATAAAGAAGCAGTACAATATTGAATTACCTCAGTCGGTAACTCAATCCCTGTGACTAGGACAAACTCTAATTTGCATGCATCCAGCTGATGTATGCACTGACGAAGTATGCCCTAACTGCCAATCTTGATCTGAGTGCTTTGATGGTGCCTCTGATGGATTTTCCCTCTATTGATCACTCTGCTCTGATCTGCTCACTCTAAAGACTTCCCACTAAGGAAATCGACCCTCTCTGCATGCACAAGTGCGCCCTCCTCCTCTGGATGTCAAATGCTCGTACTGCTCTGGATCTCAACAGATCTGATCTCCGATCGTCTCTAACCTTCCTCAAATCTCTAGGCAATGCTATCCTGAAAGTCTTGGACTCCAACTCGGTCAATCTAGCTCACAACGAGCTTCTCCTCCTAGGAAAAACGTCCTCCTCCAAGCAAACTCGGCCTCCTCCAATCTAATCAGTAATCACACTTTGGAGCTCTCTCAACTCACAGTATTGGAGATCTAGTCTCTCTGGAACTGCAGGTCACTGATCTAGCTCAGATCTTACCTTCCTAGCTCCTGCAGCAACTCCTCCCTATCTCAGAAAGTCGTTCCACATGGACAGATTCGTCCCCCTCACTCTGGCAGTACCTCTCTCTGATGATACAACTGAGTAACCCCATCTGGGGACCTCCCGCCTCTATAAATAATCTCATTGATGAATTAAGTTTGCCAAAACCCTAATTCCCGGTGCATGCAAAAGTAACTTTTGCATGCATGCAGGCAAAATGTCACTTTTGCATGCATTCACTGAATGCTGATAGGTCATGCAAAACTTATGCATGCATAGGTCAATCTCCCCTGAAGCTCCGCATGCAGCCCCTGCTGGGCTCATGCCACTGAGTAGAATGCATCTCACTCTCTACTCCATCCTGATGCCTATGGTACTAATGTCCCTCCATGCAAGGCATCTGAGTCATGGAGGACATCCTGAAGTTACCATAATCTAACACTCCCTCTTAACGAGGGAAGTCCTACCATGGATACCTGGATCCATCAAATTTGTTGCGCCGACTCTGATCTAGCTGATCTGCCTGTCACTACTGCCCTCTAATATGAAGAACCCAGATCAATATCCATATGTGTGGCTTCTGATGAAGCCCCTCTGTCAACCACTGCTGACTCTGTCACTGCACTCTGACTCAAACTCCCTATGAGTCTCTGCTGCTGTAACCAACCCTAAAGACCTCTGTCAAGTGGATCTACTGCTCTGTAGATCATCTGCTTATGACCCTGAGTTGACTTAGCTCTGTAAGTCAACTCCCTTTGTCTCTGCACTGACTGAACTGACTGAGCTCTCTCCTGAGCCAGTTCCATCTCAACCATGTCATACTAGCTCACTCTCTGAATGGTGCTTGCATGAGCAACATGCTCATCCATATGATGTGAGCCCAAAGGCTCAATCTCCTATGACTCATCACTGTCATGAGCATCTCGCTCATCCATCTGATATGAACCCAAAGGCTCAATCTCCTCATCTCCATCACTGTCATGAGCATCTCGCTCATCCATCGGAACTCCGCAATCACTGCCATGATCCTCATCATGGTGAGCCTCTCGCTCACCCATTTGCTGAACAGGCCCACTCCTCCTGGCCTCATCTCTGCTGTGAGCATCTTGCCCATCATCCCCCTCTGAATTTGAAGAGGATGCACTCAGCCATCCTGATGTACCTGAAGTAGGTTGTCCTTGAACCAAGTACTCACCATCAATCCTGTGACCCAACAACACTGGGTCTACTCCTCTGGGATAGGTGAAGAATTGATCCTTGTGAAACACTACAGGGTATCCTGCAGCTGCCAAAGCTGCCACTAAGAGAACACTCCCTCTCAGTCCTGGAACAAAGAACACTCTTGATACCTCCAAAAGCTCCCCACGGTCAAGCAGAAATCTCACTCTGCCCACACTAGCAACTAAATGGTTACCCCCCTGACCATCCTGAGTCAACTGCACTGCCGTATGATCTAGGATCAGGAATGCATCTCGCACTTCTGTCATATGACTGCTGAGAGTAATGTCCACTCTCCATCTTTGATCAGTCTGAATCTCTGGTGGGCTGCTATCATGTCCCAATTGAACTGTGGCAAGTGAGAACTCCTTCTCAAACCGAGAAGAGAACTCATCAACCTCCTCTGCTGCTGCCACCTACTCATCCTTCGCCTGCTTTCCATTCTTCTTATGTGGACACTGTCCCACATAATGTCCATACTCATTGCAGGAGAAACAATTGATCTTGCTTAGATCCTTCTTCTGTCTGCACCTTTGCTTCCCGCTTGTTGCGAGAGCCACATCCTCCTCCTCAGGAATGGTAGAAGCTGAACTATGAATGTACCCTCTCCGGGTCTCCTCCTGTGTGAAGTCATCCCACAGTCTATCCCACTTGGGAAGGTTCTCACGACCTATGATGGACTGGACAAACACTGCCCATGCTACAGACACGCCATTCAAGGCCTTCCGAACTAGTTCACTGTCCTCTACCTTCTCACCGACTACTCCCAACTCATTTCTCACTTGAGAGATCTTGGTGAGATAGATAACCATGCTCTCATCCTTCCCATCTTGATGCTTCTCAGCTTCTCTCTGAGAACCCTCTTCCCGTTTTCATTTGAGCTCTGGTACATACTAGTCAATGCATCCCACATCTCATACACATTGTCTTTGGTAGAGACATGTGGAATAAGGTGATCCTTGATTGCATCAAGCAGGATCCTTTGGGCCTCTATGTTCTTCTTTTCATACACTGCTTTGGCAGTGGCATCTGACGGAACAGTAACGAGATTTGCTGTCGTGCTGTACAAAACATCCCATAACTCACTCTCTTTCAACAAGAGAGTAATGCGTGCCCTCCATGCACTGTAGTTGGAGGCACCATCCAACCGGTCCTCCACTCTCAAACCAATATCCATACTCACCCCACTGGAAAAATTGTAACCCACAGTAAGCAAGAATCTCTCCTGATCACAGATCTGGTAGATCTATCTCAGATCTGACCACAACCCAATTGAACTGATAGATCTGAACTCTACAATCACAATGAATGGGAATGTTCAGATCTGGTCTCTACCTCCACATATCTACTCGATCTAACTCAGATCTAGTCACCACCACTGCAGATCTATGTGTGACTGCTCACCCTGATCCTCAACAGGGCTCTAATACCATGTAAATATTTGATACATAGATCACTACTCCCTCTGTATCAGCCCGAGACCTCAAGTAGTATGAATCTCAATGTCAGTACATACTAAAAAAAACATAGACTCAACCACTAGATCTGCATCTACCAACAACATATAAAAGCAATCACCAACAATAGACAACAGATATACCCTGGAACCCTTTCGGGAGAAACCAGCTAACTATGGGGCTATCTTCCCAATCTCGAGTCCAGAGCATATAGAAGAATAAAGAAGCAGTACAATACAGAATTACCTTAGCCGGTAACTCAATCCCTCTGACTAGGACAAACTCTAATTTGCATGCATCCAGCTGATGCATGCACTGACAAAGTATGCCCTAACTGCCAATCTTGATCTGAGTGCTCTAACGATGCCTCTGATGGATCTTCCCTCTACTGCTTACTCTGCTCTGATCTGATCACTCTAAAGACTGCCCACTGATGAAATCGGTCCTCTTTGCATGCACAAGTGCGCCCTCCTCCTCTGGATGTCAAATGCTTGTACTGCTCCGGATCTCAACAGATCTGAGCTCCGATCGTCTCTAACCTTCCTCAAATCTCAAGGCAAGGCTATCCTGAAAGTCTCGGACTCCAACTCGGTCAATCCAGCTCACAATGAGCTTCTCCTCCTCAGGAAAAACGTCCTCCTCCAAGCAAACTCAGCCTCCTCCAATCTAATCAGTAATCACACTGTGGAGCTCTCTCATCTCATAGTACTGGAGATCTGGTCTCTCTGGAACTGAAGGTCACTGATCTAGCTCAGATATGACCTTCCTGGCTCCTGCAGCAACTCCTCCCTATCTCAGAAAGTCGCTCCACATGGACAGATTCGTCCCCCTCACTCTGGCAGTATCTCTCTCTAATGATACAACTGAGTAACCCCATCTAGGGACCTCCCGCCTCTATAAATAATCTCATCGATGAATTAGGTTTTCCAAAACCCTAATTCCCGGTGCATGCAAAAGGTCACTTTTGCATGCATTCACTGAATGTTGGCAGGTCATGCAAAACTTATGTATGCATAGGTCAATCTCCCCTGAAGCTCCGTATGCAGCCCTTGCTGGACTCATGCCACTTAGTAGAGTGCATCTCACTCTCTACTCCATCCTGATGCCTATGGTACTAATGTCCCTCCATGCAAGGCATCTGAGTCATGGAGGACATCCCGAAGTTACCATAATCTAACACTCTCCTCATCTCTAATTCATTTCCTACTTTTATCTAACATTGAAACTTTTTTTCCCGGGGATCATCCGTCCTAGAAAGTTGTTGTGACACTACAACTGCTATACGAAATATATGTTCCCAATTCTCACTCAATGACGTGATATTGGATAGGTGTTGGGATGGCATTAGGTCCAATGGATGTCAACAATTATTTTCTAAAGGGTGGCAGGTTGGGCACATGGAGAGTTACTTGCAAATCTAACTCCCATAGATATTAGTGGCCTAATCCATGGATGAAATACAGGCAAATATGTCATTTCTCTCTTGCCTAAAAAACCTTGTAACTCAAATTTTGTTTTAAAACATCCTATATAATGAATGAAGGCATCCCAATCGCTATATCATGACTCTAGAATTTGTCCACCTGTGTAACGCTCAGAGACACAAATCAAGGTGTAATGCTCACTAATGTTGGAATATTTTTCATATGTAATGCTTAGTAATGCAAATAAACAATTAATGCAATTCAACTGGTACACTCAATAACTACAAATTGATAGGAAAAAGAGAATCGTGGGAGGAATTCCAAAATAAATCTCCTGGAAAAACTGTGTTACAAGGCATAAGTGTAACACAAATATGTAAGATAACTAACATAATAACCATGAAAAACATAACATAATGTAATGTCCCCACTTTAGAGCCTCCATGATCACCCCCCTAACCCATTCAGTCCCCATGGGTTCAGACAGAAATAAAATAAATTAGTTATGATTAATATTGGTCCATGGTTATTTATTTTAATTAAATTAAACTATAGAAAAGTGATGAAGCTCATAGTTTGCAAATATTTAATTACTATTTTACTATTTGATGAGGTGTAAATGATTAGGTGGCCTAGGAGGGCGCATAGGAGACTAACTGTACCCAATGAGCTGTCTTCCTCAAAGGAAAGTGGAAGAAAAACAATGAAAAGAAAAAATCCAACTAAAAAGTTGGAAGGAAACATAAAAGAAGGAAATCAAAGAAAAGAAGAAAGCATTGGAAAAGTAGGAAAGCAACAAAAAAACAAGGAAAAACATGAGTTTTCAAAAGCAGTAAAAGCAGTGAAATTACATACAGAGAATACATAAGGTATTATCCTCCCATGGTTAATAAGTATTTAGCAAAGAAGATAGATGCAAGTGAAAAATTGCCCCACCAGTACCAAGTGTATCTTGCCTTGGGGGAAGAGGTTTTTCAAGCCATTCATTTCAAAGATTATTTTTATTGCAGGTTGGAATTTGAGCCTAAGAATGTAGATGGGGATTCGATCAAGAACAATAGACCATCAAGGAAGGAACTAAGTTGCTCCACAGCTTAGAGAAAAGAAGAAGATAAGAAGATAAGAGGTGAAGCTACACCAAAAACACCCCTTTATGGGAGTTTTATGAGATTATTTGGTTCTTATTCAAGAAGAGCCTTTAAAATACCCGATCCTAATGCAACCAAGAATGAAGAAGCATCAAGTTGCCTAAATGAGGAAATCATGGAAGTAGAAGTGCTTGAAGAAAAGAGTGAAGCCTTATGCATAGATTCGCTCCAATCTAATGAAGAAGTGAAGCAGAGAGAACCACGAGTATAACACATATTTACATTACACCGAACTAAAAGAAAAACACACAATTTTTTGTGTGTAAATTAATTACATGCATAAATACCATATGCGCACTTTTGTGGAATTATACGCCTTTAATGAGACCCATAATTTGTCCATATTTATTTAGACAATTACTAAATGCATATTGCATATATACCAAACATAGATTAAAAATAACTTGAAATTTATTTAACAAAATATGTTATTTCAAAACTACTGGCAAGTAATAGCAGTAGCTACAGGTAAGTAACAACAACAACTACTGGTGAGTAACAACAATAGCTACAGGTAAGTAAAATCAACAACTATTGGCGAGTAACAACGAGAGCTATAGATAAGTAACAACAATAATTACTGGTGAGTAACAACAGTAGCTACAAGACTGCTGTTACTCTACAATTATCAATCAACAAAGAGCTGAAAATTAAATAATTAAATTACAGTTCTATTAATCAAGTTGTAATTCAAATTATCAAAATTGATGCATAATTTAAACATCAATATAAAACAAGTTTTCTAACTTGCTTAACATATATTGAACTTAATAAACCAACTATTTCGAACTAGTGCCAAGTTTGGTTAAATTTGGAAATTAACATCTGGAAAATTTCCCCATTAATGATAAGGCTTGGAGAATAACACTTACAACCATTTCTATAAATTTCCTTAGACTTGAAGACTTAAATTTCATAAATCTTCTTATATATTGTTGACGCCTAATCCTTGGTTTTAGGATTATTGTGCACCACTCACATGCAAAGAAGATCAATAGTCATTGCAGTAGACTAAGAGTCTTTGGGAGTCCAAAAGTCCACTTGAGAATCTGAAACCCAAGGGACAATTCTCTTGTATATATGTACAATTAATTAATGAGAATTAACATGATTTGACTCCTATTTTTTTTTAATCTTTGTGCATTTATTTTTCTATCTGTCCAAAGGGGCACCTAACAATGGTATCAGAGCTTTTATGAGCATCAGGCCCGTGCTCTGAATTCTGGGTTTTCCTAACCTAATTCCTGCTCCTAGATATCTGCAATAGACATTTATTCTCTGCCATATTCTGCCACATTAATTAAATTAGTATGAGTACACCTGCTAACCCTAATTCTTCTCAATTCATATTCGTTCTGTCCTCCAGACCTATAGAGCTATTAATATCTTCCCTATTTGCACCATGACATGAAAGTGTCACTTGTCTATGTGTCTCAATTATTCCTTCCGTGTGCATTCCTACTATATTCTCTGCTAAGTAGGTAGGAATGCTAGTCTACCATATGAACATATGGGCACTACTTATTCTTCCTTCAGTCATTTAGAATAACAATACATGAGGTATTCACTTTCCATTCAGTCAAACGTTCATGCTTCAGTTTGAAATCTCTGTGAGGCTATATATGGTTTGAAGAGTTATGCATCGAAGGAACCGTGTAGATTGGGATCTCTCTCCCTCGGTACACCGAAACCATAATTCTACGTGGAATGTTGGCTACCTCGACTAGTGCGTAGATGCGTTGGTGTCTTCCTCGTTGGAGCTGCATAGTGGTGACCTAGCATGGAGTTGTAGCTACAAAGGCTCTTTTCTAGGACTCATTGGGATGAAAATGCATATTTTGGTGTAATGGTTGCGTTGAATTTTGAGGCGTGAACCTCCACAAAGGTGCTACAAGAAGACTCTCCATCTCTACTATTGAAGCGTGACCTCTCATGAATCTTGTTGCTACTTAGATGATGAAAATAGTATAAGGACGAGTCGTGCGTTGGTATCTCTGAGTGAAGGTACTGATCCATGTGTACCTCCTATCTCTGCCAAATATCAACTCTAGAAGAAAATTAAAAAAAAGGTATATTCTTCTGTTGTCTGCACAATCCCGTTGATTTTTTGTTCAACTCTGTGCATTACTGTTGGGAGTTGGCTATGGAGGTGATCTCTGGAGGCCTTGGAATTTCACAAGACATATGTGTGTAGTTTCTTCTGTCCCATGGATAATGCTCAATAAAACCATGACCCTAGTTGTTATCAATATATATGAGATGGTTAGGATAAAGATATGAAAGTGCACTGTGCACATACCGATTAAGGGAAATCCCTTAAGGTTGTTGATCCACCAGTATTCTAGAGTATTCTTTCAGCTTAGATTAATTCTATTGTCATTTTATTCCCTTGAGATCCCACAGAAACATTCACAACCATATTAAAAAGAGTAAGCATGTGAACTGTGTCATTCCTCTCCATTCACACGACCTCCTCCATCAACATCCTAGACGGTCTAGGGACAACTTATTAGCTATGCATGCGGATTCAAAAAACAAAGGCTCATTTTTTGTTGTTAGATGATGTTAAAACAATTTGTATTATTGTCACACACAGATCAAGGATTAATAGCACGTCCAATTTGATTTCAACAAAGCAATTTCTTCTGAGGCTACAGTATTCTGTGCACTTACACCTATAGAATATTGTCACTGCCGCTTTCTTTGCATCATTCAAGGATTCCTTCAACAAAGATCTCATTAACTTGTAGTAAGTGGACAATATGGGTTTGAAGCATTTTATCAGTTTCTGAAGTTTTGTAATTGCATATGCTGGTATTGCTGCTGGTGAATGTAGTCGTAGGATAATTGGAAAGGTAACTATATGAGATTTGAACCAAGTTATTAAGTATTGCTTCCATATCTCCATGCTAGTCGGTTCACTTTTAGTGCTGAGGTCGTCGGTTCACTTCGAGATATGGAAGACATGAAAAATCTCTCTCCTGTCTCTCCTTTAAGTGCTGTGTGCAACATGACTAATATCTATTGTGAAATGAGAATGTGAATGTCGTGAATGCATGAAAGAATGCACTAGTGCTTTACCGTGCTTGCTGGTGATATTTGCACATGTGTTGAAGAAAAGATGCATTGGTTTTGAAGACTGTAAAATTACTGCATTGGAGCATTGAACTATTGGAACTGTTGCAACATTGGACCGTTGGCATGTTATTTGCATGAATTACAATATTCCCAAGCAAGGGAAAGTGAAAATGTTGCAAGACACTGTGGTGGTATGTAAACACACTGCTCTCTGCAACGAAGCAGTTCAATATGATATGTGAAGCGGAGGCTACAAACTATCTATCTAGTGCAAAGGAATTTGAAGGGATTTTCCAACAGTAATATTCAAAATCTGTACGTTGTCCTTGTCGACACCAATGCAGCTAAACAAAGTTTTGAATGCATGAAAATATTATTGAACACTCCGTCGATTTTTGAAGATCGTTACAATACTCTGAATGCTATTGTTGCGTATTGTGTGCGATCCACCCATAGTGAATCTTCACAGAGAAATGATCCTGTAGACAGCTGTAAATCCTTGCCTGCATTGCAGTTTTCAACATTGAATTTGTAAGTGCATGACTCCCTGTGACCCCTCCTTGAAGCTGTTGTGTTCGTATGAATGATGGATGAATGAGCTGAGATGCGAATGTGGAGATGCATTGATGACCAACTTTTGAAGAGCTGCAACTCTTTTAGTTAAAGACTATCCATAGAAGAAGGTTCATGTGGATGCTTGAAGACTGTAGTGTAGAGATGACCTCTCTCATATCATAGCTGCGTTGATGCACCACTCCTATAGTGAATTTTGAAATTATGCTTTGAACACTGTTGTTTGTGGAATATAGATTATTGCATCACTGCTTTCAACTATTCAAGAGGTTGGGCCTGTGGTGGAGACCAGATGGGGCTGAATGTGAATCTCTAGATTTGGAATCAATGTGTGATTAAAAATTATGGTGTTGTAGAATTGAAATTATAGCATTCATAGCATTACATAATTGAATTTGTATGGTGCTGCTACATAATCAATTTGCAGAATTGTTTTTAAGCGATGCAGAATTAAATTTGTATGGTATAAATGTGCAGAAACATAAAGAAATATTGTGTAGCAGAAATTTAGATCTACACCTTTCCATCCTTTTATTCCAAAATTCTGGTTACTTGCAGGAAAAGGTGTAGAAGACCGTATTATATTGCAGAGAGTAAGTTCACTATTGTGAAACTTGGAGAGATCATTGCAACTATTATAGAAATGGTTGATTGATAGCTCTTTTCTATGAAACTTGTTTGGAGTCAAGTAAGTTTTCAGCTGTTGCTACAGCTGCTTCAAAAGAAGAGAAGTTGCAGACTTAGATCCACATCATTCAAAAACTTAGGTATAGCAGATTCATCAATTCAACATTCAATAACGTAATTTGCAAACTGTGGTTTGTGTGTAAGTTCTAATGTATTTTCTTTGGTACTTGCATATGTTTTTTTGTACAGTACCAAAATTGAAGTTAAGTTGAATTGTACATTGTATGTGGGTGCATTTTTGGCTGAGACCAACACCCCACACTTTTTTAGTTTGAATCTGCTGAAAATTTGCTTGTAAATGGTAGATTTGCAAGAATCCCTTAGTCTGATTGAGTCTTTGTACTTGGTCCTACCTGCACAAGGAGGCCTCAAACTGTCTTCACTATGTATAATACAGGAGAAACATTAGAGTTGTTGAATACTCTAGTACATTCAGCTACAAATGACTGAATCACAATCAACAAAGACACACTCCAAACTGTCATTAATCAAATGCAGAATTTGAAAGCCAAAGAGGAAGATGTACATCACATGAATCAACATTATGAACTAATTCTTGTTCAGAATAACCCCTTGTTTGAAGATGATTCCTATCACCTTCCAGAAAACAATGAAATCATGTCAGATGTACTACCTATCCAGAGTTCCAGATGCCAATATTGTGATAGAGTTGGCCATATGAAAGATAACTATTTTGATCTTCATCCTTGTCAACATTGCGGGAAGTGTAACCATTCTTCAGATTGGTGTGTGAAGCTAAAGAAACCAGCAAGAGTGAAACTTGCAGGAGATTATTGTACCGCTTCTTACTTTGTACCCGACAAGGGGGAACATGATGTCAGGCTTCAAGTTTCGAAGCCTTGTTACTTTGACAACAAACATTCACAACCTTCCCCAAGTAAGTCACATCAAGCGAGCTTGAGCCACATTGAGTTTGGGAAGCCACCAGATTTTGAGATGCATTTATTATGAAGACATAATATATACATGAAATAGAGTACTCATGTGTTTTGTGTCTAGTTTTGACACCATGGGACTCCCCTCTCCTCACATTGTTACTGACAGAGGGGAATAAACATCATTAGTAAAAAGAGAGCGAGTACAAGAGAGCCTGTGAAGAGCTATGTTCGATTGAGCTCCAGAGTTGGTTGCCATCCTAAAACCATCGGTTTCGAGAGCACCTTCATTTAGAAGAATCCAATGCAAGCTTCTAGCTAGTTTACTTGGAAAAATATTGTCAAGATGGAAATGTTCAACAAGTTGCAGTTGTTCACTTCCTGTTTTCATCTCTCTAGTTGGTTTTTGGTCCGCCTAAAACCACCAGTCCAGACATAACCTCTAAGCCTTCGATTTAAGTTCTAGAGAACCTCTAAGCGAGTGTTGTTTCCAAGTTCTAGAGTCTGTGGTCATCCTTAAACCACACACATAGTAGAATATTTCAGCTTCTGCTAGTCCCTTTCGGTTGGTGGTCAGTCAAAACCATCCCTTTAGAGAGCTCTTGTATTTAGCAGAAGCCAGTGCAAGCTTCTAACTAACTTTCTTGGTAAAGGGTGTCAAGTTGGAAATATTCAATAGGTGGTAGTTGTCCACTTCCAGTTATTCAACTCTCTCATTTTCTTGGACTCATATGCACCCTTCATATTAAGGGATGATTTGTTGGAGCCTAATCCTTGGTGTTAGGATTATTGTTCACCACTCACGTGCAAAGAATATCAATAGAGTCCAAGAGTACACTTGGGAATTTAAAACCTAAGGGACAATTCTTTTGTATATATGTACAATTAATTAATGAGAATTAACATGCTTTGACACCTTTTTTTTTTTTTTTTTTTTTTTTTATCTTTGTGCATTTATTTGCCTATCTACCCAAAGGGGCACCTAACATATATAAATTTCATTTATTAAATATGGAAAAAAAATTCTAGCATTATCATATTCTCCTATTATTTCAACTACCAAAACACATTCCTAATAGATAATATGTAATGGTAATTTTCCTCATCAAACCAATGCATGGTTTTTCTTACTACTTAACAATTTAAATTCTTGAAATGTAAATGCAAATGACAGCTATACCAAACCCATGGTACTTGTAAACCGTACAAACCAATTCATCCCATGGTTTATAAATACACAATACCATTTGACAAGACAAGCATAGTAATTATGCCTCAACCCATGGTATTTGTGATTAAAACAACCAATTCACACCTTCGTTTATAAATGAACCATACCATTTTTATCCTCTTTGCAAATTTTCAACATAATTCTAATTAAACAAAAATTCAAACAAATCAATAACAACAAGGGCATTTTCAGCCATTTGTAAAACTTCTAAAATATCTAATTGAATTTTTTTAACCTTTCCTAGAATTTATCAAGTAATTAGCTACATGAAACTAATACTAAATTCTATTGAATTTGGAGTTTATCCCTTCATTTCACGAAGTATTAAAATTGGGAAATTACCACCAATTCCTAAAATTACTAAACCATTATCTATAGGAAACTAATATCAAATTTCATTCAAATTTGGAAATTAAACTCTTAGCAACTAGTTTCTCAACAAATATATGGATAAGTTATAACAGAGAAATAATTTATTCAAACCCAGAAAATCTAATTCCCAAATTTTCCCAATGTCTTCTTAATAAATGTGCATAAGATAATTTATAACAGTGGGATAATGCACACATACATTTATAACATCTGGGTGATTAAAAACAAGCTTGAAGTGAATTTACGACAATTGGATAAAGGGGCAACAACCTAGGGCGGATTTATTCTTACCCAAAAATCATTCATTAATTCCTAGAATTTATTTACATAGAATTTATATTTTTATGACCAACATATGTATTTCAAAACCTTGAAATTTTCACCATTAATTGATCCTAACTATCAGCTAACAAGAGAACTTCCAGAGAAATAAAATTCTACATAATACTTATCTGTGGAGATTTCTTTTAAAACAAGAAACTAGCTATGTGTGAGGCACGCTCCACCCAACTATAGGACTCGTCCATCCTGTATTATTTCATCTCCCAAGTCCACCCCCAAGCCAAGATCCAAACATTAACGATAGATATCTCACCAACCTCCTCAGCCTACTCACAAGGATAAAAAATGGGTAATTGAACAGTTTAAGTAATTACAAACAGGAAATGAGAAACAATAGCTTCAAGACAATTTCATGCCAATTTAACATTCAACATACAAAGTTTCCTTCACATACACATAGTGATACTCTTAACTGTACGTGTTGGAATTCTACTCGAGGTTTCATGCACAAACCTCCATGTAACTAGTCAATTCAAAAAATTGGGATACAATGGAAAACACAGGACTTACGAAACATAATTTCATCACCACAGAGAATCCATTTATACTCAGCAGATAAATCCCATAGCTATAATAAATAATTGAAAGTAGAGAAATTCTCACCTGCATTATACAATTCACATTTTACACAAAGTTATCGGATTTAGGGTTCTTCACAACAACTGGTAAGACCAACTAATGTTTACACTCCACACTCCTGTCTATCCTCCCCTTTCTCATGAATTCCCAGCCTTTTTTCCTCAATTGCTCATGGAAGACGGGTGTCATGCCATGGGTTCCTACATGGTTGTCCCAAGAGAACCACGTTTCTCTCATCCAGGACTAATCCCAACTTAATTAAAACTAATTAATTTTACTCAAAACTTTAACTAATAATATTTAATTCTTAATCACTTCCCATTTGATTTTGGCTTAGGAACATGGGTTTTGGAATTTTAACATAAGGTTTAGATTTCTAAACAACTGATCAAGGTAAACAAGGTACATGGTTAAACCTTAACCCCTCACCAACCTTGGTTAATATTGGATCTCCTCTTCAACGTTTTTCCTCGTGATGTAGCTAGCTGTAATTTTATATTAAAATAATAAACATGATATGTTTTTAATATCTGGGACAGGGGTATTACAATCCCCTCCCCCTTAGAGTTTACACCATCCTCGGTCATTGTCATTGTATAAAAAATATACATATACAAAAATTACTGCAGGAATATTTACATTGTTTATATACACATTTCAAAATAGATGCGGGTACTCTTCTCGCATTATATATTCCATCTCCCAAGTATCCTCATCAGGGATGTAATGGGTCCATTGGAATTTTACCTATCTGATGACCCTGTTCCTGAGTATCTTGTTTCTGTGATCCAATATGCAAAGTGGTTGAACATGTATTTTCCCTTCAGGTTCCACCTGAAGCACAAACCAATCAAGCACATGATTAATATCATAAACATACTTTTTCAGTAGTGAAACATGAAATACATTGTGTATTTTGATCATGGGAGGTAGTGCTAGCTCGCAAGCTACTGATCCAACTCTGCATAGGACCTCAAATGACCCACAAAACCCGATAGCTAGTTTCTTGCAGTTTCCCAACCACAATGAATTTTTCTTGTCTTTGAATTTTAGGAACACTATGTCCCCAACTTGGAATTCTGTATGAGTTCTTCTTTTATCTACGTAACTCTTTTGATGGTCTAGTGCCATCTTTAAATTTTGTTTTATCTTTACTACTTTTTGCTCAATATCTCGAAGCATTTCAGGCCTAATGATTAGCCTATCCACTGGCTTGTGCCAATTGACTGGAAGATTACATTTTCCGTCGTATAAAGATTCAAACAGACTCATTTTCAAAGCTACTTGGTAGCCATTATTATAAGTGAATTCAACCAAATACAAGTATTCTTCCCATTTGCTTGCTTTTTCCATGACATACATCATGAGCATGTCTTCAATAATTTGATTTATATGTTCGGTTTGTCTATCAGTTAGGGGATGATAAGCTGTGCTAAAGTTAAGCTTGGTCCACAACTCTTTAAACAAGCCTTTCCAAAAATTAGAGGTGAATTTTGGATCTCAATCCGACACAATGACTTTCAGAATGCCATGCAACCTAGCAATTTTTTTCTTGTATATTTTTGCAATTTTGGCTTCCTTGAAAGTCGATTGAACTAGAATAAAATGGGATGATTTGGTTAACTTATCAACCACTACCATGATAGAATCGTGTTGCGTCGTGGTTCTCCGAAAACTTGTAATTAAATCAATAGTTACTGTTGTAACGTCCCCTCCCGCCTTCAACGATGCAGGGGAGAGAACATGACCAATCATACGAGGCTTTTGGCAGACTTAGCCCCAACATCCTTGCTTTCTCAAAAATTCATAACAATTAAACATTTTTGTGTGCAGCTTCAACTCAATAAAACACAGCGGAATAAACATACTAGCAAGCACACAAACAATAATGCCTAACATATATATATATATATATATATATATATATATATATATATATATATATATATATATATATATGACAACAGAGGATGATTTAGCATATAAAGACTCAATCTTGTTCCAATGCCATGCATAGATTCCAAATTAAGATAATTAATTCATTTCATTAAACATGGACAATTAACATACTGCAGAACACATAATGCATGTAATTTGCAATACAGAGATAACACTTATCTTTGAGATGAATCTATCCCAACAACTGGCTATGTGAGAGCAACGTTCCACCCAACCATAGATATCTGTCCATCCTATATTCTTTCAGCTGAGAGATCACCCCCGAGCTGGGCTGTGTATCCACTAAGGAGGAACTAGCTGGGCTCACTCACAGCCATGGTTTCGATCATCAGCTATGCTAAGCCAACACACCGTTGGGTTTATCAAGCATACAGGAAGATAGAGGAGGGTAACTCTAAGCTAGTGAGCTCAACCACAGAGCTACAGGCATCTCAAATGAACTCAACAGTCAGGCACCCACATTACCTACCACATCCAACACAAGGAAGATCCCCTTCTCTGTTACACAGTCCCTCAGGCAACTCTTCCCTCCAGTGCACTTCAGGATGGGCATAGAAAGGTCCAGCTACCAATCCTTGAGATCCTAGCCTTCACTGGGTTTATCAAGCAAACCCAATCTCTGCTCAGTCATTCCCACTTGGATTTCTCACAGTTCTGTTATCCAATAACTCAATCCTGTCACTCCATTTCTGGGCTGCAAAAACTGGGTTTTGCTATGGATTTCGGGGTAGCTAATGCTCCCAAATTCGCCCCAAGGTTCATACCAATGGATCCCCCATTGGATTTCACTGTCCAATACCAAATCCTGACGTTTTTGGCTTCCCAAAACGTGGGTTTTCTCACAGTCGCGATTTCTGGTTTTTGCTCTCTGCTGGCAACTCGTAATGGATGAAAAATGATGCTGCGCCGTTCAACAATGGAATGGGAATGAAGAAGAACCAATTCCCATGAGGTAGAGTGACTTGTGGTACAAGAAAAACAGGGCCCATACCTGCCATACGAATTCACTGGTGTTCTGCATCCCTTGCCATACAATGCTTCAAATGGACTCATTCCCAAGGATGCATGGTGTCCATTATTGTATGCAAATTCAACTAAGTGTAAATAATCTTCCCACTTAGATGGTTTGTCCATAACATACATTCTCAGCATGTCTTCAAGAACCTGATTCACCCTCTCGGTTTGGCCGTCCGTTTGATGATGGTAAGCTGTACTGAAATTCAATTTAGTTCCCAATTCCTAAAATAATCCCTTCCAGAAATTGGAGGTGAACTTTGTATCACGATCAGAAATTATTGCCTTAGGCAATCCATGCAATCTGAATATCTTTCTCATGAAGATGTTCGCAATGTCACTAGCCTTGTGAGTGGACTTCACTGGAATAAAGTGAGCTACCTTCGATAGCTTATCCACCACAACCATGATTGAATCATGCTTCTTCGCTGTCATGGGAAGACCTGTTATAAAATCCATGGAGATCACTTCCCACTTCCATTCCGGAATGGGTAAGGGCTGCAATAACCCTGCTGGATGTTGGTGTTCTGCCTTGACTTGTTGGCACTTCTGACACCTAGCAATGTACTCAGCTATGTCCTTCTTCATGCCATTCCAAAAGTATTGCTTTCTTGCTGCTGTTATAGTCTTCTGATATCTTGGGTGTCCAGAGTACGGCATTTGGTGTATTTCATCCATCACTAGTTTCTTCAAATCTGCGTTATTTGGAATGTGCAACCTATCTTTGTAGATGAGGATATTGTCTTCACCCAGCTGATATCTTGCACACTTTTCATCCACATTACCGTGCTGCAACTTCTCTTTAATTTGAAGGCAAGTTTCATCACCATTTTGGGCTTCAAGAACTCTTGTCTTCAAATCTGATTTGCACATACTTGCTGCTGCAACATGAAATTTTCTGCTAAGAGCATCGGCAACCTTATTCTCCTTCCCTTTTACATGTTTAATTTCAAAATCAAATTCACAAAGAAATTCCATCCATCTAGCTTGCCTAGCATTCAAGTTTGGCTGATCAAACAAATACTTCAAGCTCATGTGGTCTGTTCTAAGCTCGAATCTTCTTCCCATCAAGTAATGCCTCCACATCTTAAGAGCATGCACTATGGCTGCCAATTCTAAATCATGTGTGGCATAATTCTTTTCATGCTCTTTTAATTTCCTAGATTCATAGCAAATCACAATTCCTTCTTGCATGAGAACCCCACCCAGTCCTTCAATGCAAGCATCTGTGCACACTATAAAATCCTTCCTTGGATTTGCTATCTTCAAAACAGGAGCGCTGGTAAGTAACTCCTTTAATTTCTGAAAACTTTTCTCACATTTTTCAGACCATACAAATCTGATGTTCTTCCTTTGCAACGAAGTGATCGGATGATCTATCCTGGAGAATTCTTCAATAAACCTTCTATAGTAACCAGCAAGGCCCATAAAAGATCTAACATCTGAAACATTTCTTGGAGTTGGCCAATCCATGATAGAATTAATCTTCTCCGGATCCACTGCAATTCCTTCTTCTGAAATGACGTGACCCAAATATTGAATCCTCTTTTGATAGAATTCACACTTTCTTAACTTGGCATACAACTGATGTTCTCTAAGAACTTGCAACACCATTCTTAGATGCTCCTCATGTTCTTCTTCATTCCTTGAATAGACAAGAATGTCATCTAAAAGCACAATCACAAACTTATCCAAATATTTGTTGAATACACTATTCATGAGACACATGAATGTGGCAGGTGCATTGGTAAAGCCAAATGGAACCACAGTGAACTCATAATGACCATATCTAGTTCTGAAAGCCGTCTTGTGAATGTCTTCTTCTTTAATCCTCACTTGATGGTAGCCAGACCTCAAGTCAATCTTTGAAAATAATTTGGCTTCCTTCATTTGATCAAACAAGTCATCAATTCTTGGTAATGGATACTTGTTCTTAACTGTCACTTTATTGAGCTGTCTGTAATCAATACACAACCTTAAAGTCCCATCTTTCTTCTTGACAAATAACACCGGTGCTCCCCAAGGAGACACACTAGGCCCGATATACCTTTTATCCATTAATTCTTGCAGCTGCAACTTCAATTCCACCAACTCCGGTGTACTCATTCTATAAGGAGCTTTGGAATTCGGCGTTGCCCCTGGAACAAGATCGATGGTAAAATCAATATTTCTCATCGGTGGCAACCCTGGTACCTCATCCGGAAACACATCTTGGAACTCTTGCAGTATCCTGAAGTCTTCTAGTCTTGGCTCTTTTTCCTCTAATGAATCTGGCATATGGACTGCATATAATTGACAACCCTTCTTATAAAACTTTTTCAACTGCAGGGCTAAAATCTGCCTTACTGAAACTTGCTTGGGAATCCCTTTTACCAATGTTGGCCTTCCCTTTTCATCAATGCACTCAAGTGCTTTCTCATAACAGTCCAATTTGGCTCTATGTCTTTCTAACCAATCCATGCCAATCAATGCATCATAGGATCCTAATGGTAACACATTCAATTCAGCACATGTGTGGAGTCCATTCAATTCTATGGGACACTCCATCACTACCTCACTTACTTTCCTCTTGGTTCCCGTGGCTAATTGCACTAGCCTAGACTTATTATGCTTCATTTTTCTAAGAGAACAACCTTCAACCACTTTTGGAGAAACATAACTATGAGTGGATCCTGGATCAATCAAAACAGAAATAGATTGCGTAGCAATCTTACCTTCGACTTCCACCACTGATGATTGATGGTCTGCTTGATGATTATCCAGCGCTGCATAAATCCGAGGTGCTGCCCTTGCCATGTCCTCCACCGTAGCTACTCCCTTCAGGTTGTTCAACTTTCGAGAATTGTCTTTTCGATGTGGACAATTCTTCAGCATGTGGTTTTCTCCACATCCCCAACACTGAAGTGGTCCCTTGGATGCTTTGTCTGTTGCCACTGCTGGTTTGAATCCACTCCTTGCTTGCTGTCCCTATGGAAAGGTTCTAGGCTGACCTCTAAATGGTGGCTTGAAGCCATTCTTCTTTTGGTCAAACTTCCCTCTTGGCTTTCCTTTCCATGCTGGGTTAGCCTCTATTTTTCCTTTACTTTGCTCATAGCAATGCATTTCCATCCTAATGGCTTCATCCAAACTTGGTGGATTAACAAACTCAATACGATCCTTGAAGCTTTGAGGTAGACCTCCAAGGAAGCATTGGATTTTTACTCTCTCATCCTTAATGTAGTCAACATACCTCAGTAATTCCAAGAATTTGTGGACATGCTCTTCCATAGACTTTATTCCCAACCTGAGTTCATTAAACTCTTTTCTCTTACCGTCATAATACCTACCAGAAAGGTATTTCTCCTTGAAGTACCTCTTAAATCTTTCCCAACTGATCTTTCTCTCATTAATTCTTTTCACTTGCAAGAGATTGTCCCACCAAATGGAAGCTCTGCCATTTAGATTGTAAATGGCAATTCTGGCTTTCTCATTTCCTGAGTAGTCTTGAATTCTGAAGTATTTCTTCATTCCAAGAAGCCATGCTTCTGCCTCTTGGCCTGTCTTGCCTTCCCCATCAAATGTGGGAGGTCTTGCCTTCCTAAATTCTCCCTGTGGGATGCCCTTGAACTTCTTTCTTCCATCTAATCTCTTAGGTGCACGTCTTGGACTTCTTCTAGAACATTTGGAGTCACATGACCTGCTGGAAGAAGACCTTGATGAAGATGTTTTGTGCTTTCTGCTCACTGAACTCTTCCTTGGGCTTGGAGTCCTCCTCTTCGAGCGACCTCTAGAATGACTCCCTGCATCTCTTCCTTCTTCACCCATATTGCTTGGGTTGGACCCAAGGTTTATCTTATGCTGCATATCAGTGAGGCTTTGCAAAATAGCGGCATTGAGTTGGTGTTGTTCTTCTTGAGCCTTCATCAATCTTTCATTGAAGCTCATCATGGTTTCAACCAAATTCTGAGGAGTCACCTGCTCCCTTCTCCCATTGGATTCAGTCTCCGCATTCCCTTCATGCACATTTTCTCCTAGAACATCTTCTTCGTGTTCATAAGGATCTTGAGCATCATTTATGGTCACCATCTTTCTTGTATGCTACCTCTGCTACAATTATAAATTTTATGAGCTGCAAGCACTGTGCATTATGAAAATATTTGTCAGACATCATAAGAATGCATATAGAAATATACACAATCAATATTTAACATAATAGAAATCATGGAATAATTCACACAGTTGCTATGCATTCCTTCCCCTTGTCCATTCAAGCAATTCTGGAAATTGCCCATATTTATCAATAATTTGTCAAAACAGTCGCTGGTACATTTCTGCTCTAATTAATTGTGGGGTATGATAACTTCATTGCAATTCTGGTCATACACCATTATTCCCTATTAGACAAGCTTTCCAATGCCTGTCCCTGTGCTCCATTCCGACATCGGGTGTGGAAACAGCGTTGTTTCAAAAATGACAACTTTTACTAATAATTCTGCACATTTTACACAGTTGTATTTTGGTCTAGAATGCCAACTTCAGCCACCTGTGGAAGAAAATCTATGAAGAATCACAAAAACTTTTATATCGAGCGAAGTTAGTCCATATAACAAGGAACACTCAGCAATTTGCGGATCTCAATTTCGATGCACCATTCATCTTCTATGAAATTCTGGGTTTAACTACTTCTTTCTTTTCACATTTTTAACTCCCTTTGCATCCTGTGCTCCTCCCGTGTGCCACATGTGCGCAACCTGCGCACAATTCGTGCACAACCTGCACGCAATCCACGCGCAATCTGTGCGCAATCTGCACGCGATCCGCGTGCAATCCACGCGCAATCTGTGTGCGATCCGCGCGCAACCCGCACGCAACCTGCGCGCAATCTGCATGCCATCCGTGCGTGATCCGTGCGCGATCCGCGCGCAATCTGTGCATGATCCGCGCGTAATCTGTGCGCGATTCGCGCGCAACCCACACGCAATCTGCGTGCAATCAGCGCGCAATCTGTGCGCGATCCGCGCGCAATCCGCGCACAATCTGTGCGTGATCCGCGCGCAATCTGTGCGCAACCTGCACGCGATCCACGCGCAACCTGCACCCAATCTGCGCGCAATCCGCGTGCAATCTGTGCGCGATCTGCGCGCAATCCGCGCACAATCTGTGCGCGATCCGCATGCTTGCGGGGGTCATATCTCCCTCGTCCCTTAACCAAATTAGACGAATTTGGTACCGTTGGAAAGCTCTTGGAGAGCTCTATGTAATGGTGTGATCCTCTACCACATCTGAGAAATTTGACCCTATCATTTTTCCATATCAAAATAACGCCCCAAACTTCACCAATACCTCGTTAAAACATTCTGTTACCTGCTTGTAACTCAGAAGTTGGCCCAAGCAGCCCCGGTGTTGCAACATGGGCTCTGATACCACTCTGTAACGTCCCCTCCCGCCTTCAACAATGCAGGGGAGAGAACATGACCAATCATACGAGGCTTTTGGCAGACTTAGCCCCGACATCCTTGCTTTCTCAAAAATTCATAACAATTAAACATTTCTGTGTGCAGCTTCAACTCAATAAAACACAGCGGAATAAACATACTAGCAAGCACACAAACAATAATGCCTAACATATATATATATATATATATATATATATGACAGCAGAGGATGATTTAGCATATAAAGACTCAATCTCGTTCCAATGCCATGCATAGATTCCAAATTAAGATAATTAATTCATTTCATTAAACATGGACAATTAACATACTGCAGAACACATAATGCATGTAATTTGCAATACAGAGATAACACTTATCTTTGAGATGAATCTGTCCCAACAACTGGCTATGTGAGAGCAACGTTCCACCCAACCATAGATCTCTGTCCAGCCTATATTCTTTCAGCTGAGAGATCACCCCCGAGCTGGGCTGTGTATCCACTAAGGAGGAACTAGCTGGGCTCACTCACAGCCATGGTTTCGATCATCAGCTATGCTAAGCCAACACACCGTTGGGTTTATCAAGCATACAGGAAGATAGAGGAGGGTAACGCTAAGCTAGTGAGCTCAACCACAGAGCTACAGGCATCTCAAATGAACTCAACAGTCAGGCACCCACATTACCTACCACATCCAACACAAGGAAGATCCCCTTCTCTGTTACACAGTCCCTCAGGCAACTCTTCCCTCCAGTTCTCTTTAGGATGGGCATAGAAAGGTCCAGCTACCAATCCTTGAGATCCTAGCCTTCACTGGGTTTATCAAGCAAACCAAACCTCTGCTCAGTCATTCCCACTTGGATTTCTCACAGTTCTGTTATCCAATAACTCAATCCCGTCACTCCATTTCTGGGCTGCAAAAACTGGGTTTTGCTATGGATTTCGGGGTAGCTAATGCTCCCAAATTCGCCCCAAGGTTTATACCAATGGATCCCCCATTGGATTTCACTATCCAATACCAAATCCTGACGTTTTTGGCTTCCCAAAACGCGAGTTCTCTCACAGTCGCGATTTCTGGTTTTTGCTCTCTGCTGGGAACTCGTAATGGATGAAAAATGATGCTGCGCCGTTCAACAATGGAATGGGAATGAAGAAGAACCAATTCCATGAGGTAGAGTGACTTGTGGTACAAGAAAAACAGAGTCCATACCTGCCATACGAATTTCTGGGTTGCCCATGCTCCATTGAAGCCATGGACTGAATTCTTCACCCACTTCCTTACAGCAAAATTAAATGTCAACAAGGAAAGTCAAAGGGGTTCCCACAATGACATTTGGCAGCATATGGTTCATCCCCACAACCCCCTCACCACTCCCTAGTGGATACACATGGCCCCTTCTCATTCGTTGCCTCCATAGCCAGTCTTGGAATTTTATTTCAATATTAAATATTTACATCAATTTACAATATCCCATGGCTTAATAGCACATGGGTAATAACATATCAAATACTTGTCCATTTTAAATAAAATCCGAACATATACTAGCGGGGCCTTGGCCTTGAGCTCCACGCTAGGAAAACATACATTACATGTATACAATATTTACATGAAAGCCAATATTTCCTAAGGGTCAAAATTGGGGTATTACAACTGTGTCCCATTTCCATTCTGGAATAGGTAAAGGCTGAAGCAAACCAACTAGGTATTGATGCTCTGCCTTTACTCTTTGACACTCTAAATAATATGCAATGTAATTAGCCACTTCATTTTTCATGTTTGGCCAATAATAACGTTTTTTTACTGATGTTAGATTTTTATGGTGTCCGAGATGGCCTGCATATGGTACATTATGCATTTCATTCATTGTTATTTTCTTCAACTCTTCATTATCATGTGCATAAATTCTATCTTTCAAGTGAAGAATACCATCCTCTGCCAATGCATAATCGCATAAATTTAATGATTTAATTCTTTCTTGCAATGTTGCTATCACCTATAGATAAATTTTTTCATTCTTCAATGCTTCTTGCAATCTGATTTTTAATTTAGAATTCCAAGTACTGATGGCTAAAACACGCATCGGTTGACCCCTTCTGCCGAGTGCATTTGCTACTCGATTTTCTTTGCCTTTTAAATACTTGATTTCAAAATTGAACTCACTTAAGAATTCAAGCCATCTTGCTTGAAAGACATTTAACTGAGGATGATCAAATAAATACTTTAAACTAATGTGATCAATTCTTAACTCAAACTTACTTCCCAGAAGGTAGTGCCTCCACATGCGAAGTGCGTGAACAATGACTGCTAGCTCCAAGTCATGGGAAGCATAGCTTTTCTCATGCTCTTTTAACTTTCGTGACTCATAGAAAATCACATGTCCTTCCTGCATTAGAACTCCACCGAGTCCTTCAAGTGATGCATCGGTACATACCAAATACTCTTTATTTAGGTCTGAAATTTTCAATATAGGCGCACATGTGAGCAATTCCTTTAGAAGTTTGAAATTGTATTCACATTCATGACTCTAGATAAAAGGTACACCTTTCTTTTGTAAAGATGTAATTGGATGGGTTATTCATGATAAAGCTTTTATAAACTTACTATAATAACCAACCAATCCCATGAATGTCTTACCTCAAAAACACTGTAGGGAGTAGGGCATTCCATAATAGCCTTTAATCTATCTAGGTCAATTGCCACATCTTATTCAGAGATGATATGGCCCAAGTATAATAATTGTATCTGGTAGAAGGTGCATTTACTGAGGTTGGCATACAACTAATTTTCTCTCAATATTTGTAAAGGAATCTTGAGATGCTCTTGAAGCTCCTCCTCCCTAAGTATATAATCCAGAAATATTAAAATGAAATTATCCAAAAAATACCTGAATACACCATTCATTAAGAAAATGAATGTATATGGGGCATTTTTCAATCCAAATGGAAGCACTGTGTACTCGTAATGCCCATATCTGGTTCTAAAAGCAGTTTTATTGATGTCTTCATCTTTAATGTGTATCTGGTGATATCCATATCTCAAATCTATCTTAGAAAATATCCGTGCCACCCTCAACTAATCGAGGAGATCATCAATTCTTGGTAGAGGGTACTTGTTCTTAATTGTGGCCTTATTTAACTGCCTGTAGTCCACACACAATCTAAGTGTGCCATCCTTCTTTCTTGCAAAAAGAGTTGGATCACCCCAAGGTGATATACTAGGCCATATATACCCCTTCTTAAGTAACTTCTCAATCTGCATTTGCAATTCTTTTAATTGTGGAGTACCCATTCTGTATGGAGATTTTGATGTTGGTACAACTCCAGGAACCAAATATATCATGAAGTGAATATCTCTCTTGGGTGGTAACCCAAGAATTTCTTAAAATACATCTTTAAATTCATTCAACACTGAATATTCATCCAAACTTGATTCTGTTTCATTAGGAAACTATTCTACATGAATCACATACATATGGAACCCTTTTCTGATGCACTTCTTGATTTATAAGGATGAAATATGTCTTAAGGATATAAGTCTCATAATGCATTTTATTTGTATATTACTTCTTCCTATGAAAATGCTCACAGTAGATCCAAGAGATGATGTAAACCTCACAATGAAATAATTTAGGAATAATAGAAGAAGAATAGAGTAATTGAACATAGATACAAAGGAGCTCAGATAGAGGCATAATAATTACACATGTTACATTAATCTGAATAGTAAAACAATAAATATACAATGCTCATGATTCGAATACACTAGGTGTGATTCGAATTAGCCTGCATGGATAGATCCAAAATCAGTGGAGTGTCATCAAGCACAACTAGAAGTCTATCTCATCATCGGTGGAGTCATCAATGCACAAGTAATTGTCAACCATCAGTCAAACTGAATCTAACTGAGTGTGGTAGGTGTAACTGGCACATGGAGGCACTAACTGAATGAAGGAGGCTCAGTGGAGGGCGCATGAGGAGCTATCTGGAGTTAGATTGGGCAGTCAAGTCTCATTAGAGGTCCATCAGAGTGATACAGTCAGTTGAGAGTCAGTCTAGCCTTAAATCAAGGAAAGAACTGATGATAACTTAACTAACTGAAGTACAACAGGAGTGGTAGGTGAGAAAAGGCACCCTTCTCAATTGGTGGGTGAGAAGTAGGCGCATCACTGGCTAGGAGGGCTCAATCTGAGTGGAAACAAGCTCCTGAGTGCTGGAAGACTAGGGACTAGGTGCTGGAGGTGTCAACCTGATGACTGGGCAACATGCGGATGCATGCAAGACTGATAATGAAAATAACTAAAAGGCTGGTAGGACTAGGATGGAGTATAGAAATATCCTAACACCCCCCCTTAATCCATCTTGGGACCTGGTAACTAGGACCAAAGATCACCCATACAATCAAATAAATGATAAAATAAGAACTGTCCATAAACCAAGGAAATGGGGAAAACCTCATGGGAAAAATACCCCCCCTCAAAAGAACAATAAATAACTCAAAGAACCATCATACTAAGCAGAAAAGAAAGAAGCTTTCATCAGTGAAAACTTTTGCAAAAAACTTGGCAAGTTGATCCTCAGTAGGATGCCATAGCAGGTGAGAGATCTGGATCTGGTCTTCTGATGTGCCTCCCACCGTGTAGAATATGTATTGGATGAAACAAGTCTTCTAGGAATACTTTTTGCAACTGGAATGAATGGATCATGATGAGTATTCCCAAGGGACGGAAGAGAGAACCCCATCATCATGCTGCATCTCTCATGGAGAGGTAGATGGCATAATGCAAGGTTGGCATGATGATGAAATCTGGTAGTTCTGTGAGCAGATGGATCCTCAACTGTGTTCTTAGTAGTTACAAGGAATGTGTGAGCCCATGTTGGCCTTGTCTCTGGATTGAGAACATGTGTTGGTTCTGGATCTGAATCTGTATGTTCTTGAACTTTGATCTCAACATCAAGATCTTCATCTTCATATTCATTAGAAGAAGAGTCACTTGAATCTTCATCAGATTCCGAAGGAGTAGGAAGAGAGAAGGGAAGAAAATGAGAGAACTCATATGCCTTGGAGGCATGATTTTCAAACCCTTTCGCTATAGTCTTCTCAGTAGAGATCTTTGTAATCTCAACTGTGTCGGAATCAAAAGTCACCTTCTTAAGTGATCCGGTGTGAGTCATGTGATATACAAACAACTAATTTGCTGTCAAGGAGGGAACAAATAGAACATTCTTTAACTTGCCATGCTCCATATGTACTGTACCCAATCCTTTGGCATAGATCTGAGAGTTGTCTCCCATGTGAATAGTAGGCCCATCTTTGAGATCTAAAGAGGAAAATGATTCTTTAGAGGAAACCATGTGGTTGGAGGCTCCAGAATCTATGAGGAGGGCCTTTGATTGTGAAAAACCAGCCATGAATGCATGGCAATCCTCATGATCATCAGATCCACTTCCAGAATCAGATATCTTTGCATCTTAGGAATAGAAATTTTGTTCTGTTCAAGAAGCTTGGTTAGTAGGTCTATTTTCTTGTGCATGCAAGCTTTCTCAGGATGGTATCCTCTCTTGTTGTAGGGACATTCATATCTCTTATGTTTTTCCTTCTTGGAGCTGGAGGCTCCTTTTGATGGACTTGACTTATCATTAAGCTTGGATTTAGCTGACTTCTTATCCTTGTCTTTTTGCCTCCCTTTCACATTCGTCCTACTGGCTTCTCCAGCTAGAAGAGCTAGATATTTGGAGATCTTGATGACACTCATTTGAATCAATTTGTCCTCTTCTTGAATGAGAGCTTCAGTAAAGGCTGTTAAGGTGGGAAAATTCCATCCAGGGATTGACATTCGCTCAGAATGGAAGGTAGATATAAAGACAGAAAATTGAGATCCAAGTTTGCTCAAAATGGAGAGCACCAATTGCTCATCACTTTTAGTGATGCAACAATGCTTGCATTGAAAAACCAATTTCTGAAATTTTGAGAAGAATTCTTGAATGCTCTTGAAATTGCTAGGTTGTAGGGAAGCCAATTCATTTTCGAGAATGTGGCCTCTTAGCCTATGTTGTTTGCCAAAGAGACTCTCCAATTTTTTCCATAACTCATTTGGAGACTTCAATCCTTCAACATGAAACAATAGATCTCTAGACATATGAAGGCATATGAATCCAAAAGCTTCATCCATTTTATCATAGATGCTTGGTTCTCTCTACAACTGTATGTGGTATGGCATCTTTTTCAAATACCATTTAGCTGTCTATTACACAAGTGTAATTTCATCTCACCCTTCCATTCGAAGAAATTGAAGGGAGTGAGGATCATAGGAGAGGAAGGAGCATTTGAATTGCTCATTTTGACTGCTGGAATGAGTGCAAAAGTGAAACTGCTGATACTGCTGCTGCAACTGCTGGAAATTCGAAATACCTGCAAAAAACTCTCAAGAATGGAGGTAGAATATACTCTCAAATGGCTCTGATACCATGTGAAAATGCTCACAGTAGATCCAGGAGATGATGTAAACCTCACAATGAAAGAATTTAGGAATAATAGAATAAGAATAGAGCAGTACAACATAGATCCAAAGGAGCTCAGATAGAGGCAGAATAATTACACATGTTACATTAATTTGAATAGTAAAACAATAAATATACAATGCTCAGGATTCAAATACACTAGGTGTGATTCAAATTAGCCTGCATGGATAGATCCAAAATCAGTGGAGTGTCATCAAGCACAACAAGAAGTCTATCTCATCATCGGTGGAGTCATCAATGCACAAGTAACTGTCAACCATTAGTCAAACTGAATCTAACTGAGTGTGGCAGGTGTAACTGGCACATGGAGGCACTAACTGAATGAAGGAGGCTCAGTGTAGGGTGCATGGGGAGCTATCTAGAGTCAGATTGGGCAGTCAAGTCTCATTGGAGGTCCATCAGAGTGATACAGTCAGTTGAGAGTCAGTCTAGCCTTAAGTCAAGGAAAGAACTGATGATAACTAACTGAAGTACAAGAGGAGTGGTAGGTGAGAAAAGGCACCCTTCTCAAGTGGTGGGTGAGAAGTGGGCGCATCACTGGCTAGGAGGGCTCAATCTGAGTGGAAACAAGCTCTTGAGTGCTGGAAGATTATGGACTAGGTGTTGGAGGTGTCAGCCTGATGACTGGGCAGCATGTGGATGCATGCAATGCATGCAAAATGCATGCTGCATGCAAAAATGCATGCAAGACTGATAATGAAAATAACTAAAAGGCTGGTAGGACTAGGATGGAGTATAGAAATATCCTAACACTTCCATCATCATTCACACATGTAATAAATTTATTGTGGCAGTCCAACATAGCAAGGTTTTTCTCTAACCAATCCATTCCGATCAACACATCATAAGATCCAAGAGGAATGATCAAATCTGCATTTGTTTGGTATCCATTCATTTCAAAACAACAATCTTTGATCATAGCTGTGATCCTCCTCTTCATACCAATTTCCAACTGAACAATTCTATGCTTAGACAATTTATGAGTCACCAATTTACACTTTTCAACCAAGTTAGTATTAATATAGCTACAAGAAGCTCCATAATCAATTAAAATATAAATATGCACAATTTTTAATTTACCTTCAATCTCGATCATAGAATATTGATGATCGGCCCGACGATTATCTAATGCTGCATAAATTCCAGGAACACTTCTAGAAACATTGCCAACAATAGAACCTTCTTTCATATTATACACATTGGTCCCTTTATTTCTCCTTTCAGTACATTTGTTTAAGAAGTTGTCACCAACACATCCTCAACATTTCCCTTGGGTTTATTTCTTTTGCCTCGAAGATTCAACCACCCTGGATTCTCCTTTCGGTATCGGTGGTTTGGAAGAAGTGTAAATGTCCTTCTTGATATCAAGAGGATTAAACCCCTTCTTCCTCTTATCTTGTTTCACTTTCAACTTACCTTTCCAAAAAATTTTCACCTCCTGCCTATTTTTTCCTTGCTCATACAAGCATCTATCTTTCCTAAAACAATCTTTCAGAGTGCGAGGCCCATCATAACTCAATCTATCTCTATATTACGTAGGAAATCCATTGATAAAACGTTGTACTTTCACCTTTTTATCCTTAATCAAATTGAACATATCCCAACAGCTCCAAGAATCTCTTTTCATAGTCCTCCATGGACATATTTCCCAATTTGTGCTCACAGAATTCATGTACTTTTTTGTCATAAATCTGTTGTGATAGATATTCTTTCTTAAAATGTCTTTGGAATATCCTCCAATAAAACTATTTCTCATCTAAACTTTCAACTTGTTTTAGATGTCTCCATCATTTACAATCCTTTCCTTGCAAATTATATATTGCAATCTGCCCTTCTTGGTTTTTTGAGTAATTATGCAATTGTAAATACTTATCCATCTCCATAAGCCATAATTCTGCATCGTCACCTGACTTCTCTCCATCAAAGGTGGGAGGTTTTAATTTTCTGAGTTCACCTTCCAACATCACATCATGCCTTCTCTTTCACTTCTTACTAGGATAATTATCTTGCCGGTTATTCTTATTTCCATGAGAACATTCATTGGACTTACTGTGGGAATATAATCTCCTCTTGCTGTCATCTTTTTCTTGATAAAATTGATACCTTCCAGGGATGTCTCTGTTCATGGAATATTCTTCTTTTTCCACATTAGAAGTCACTTGATGCATTTGATTTTGTAGCTGAACCAAACTTTGCATTACATTTTGATTGATTTGGTTCTGTTGTTCCAAACTTAGCAAAATTCCATTGTTCCCAATTTGTAAAGCTTTCAAAGTATGCATTACATGCATGGTCCCTGTCCCACTTTGGTGACCATTGGATTTGTTACCTTGTACTTACTTACCGAATTATTTAGCAAAATTAGACAATACGGGATCCTCTTCCATCTCTTTGATTCTGTTTTTTCTGTCTTCACTGATAGTCTGCAAATTAAATGGATGAAAATTCCTGTGTAACACTAGCAATCTATAACCAACAATGATTATTAGTTCCAAAAAAAAATCCATCATGCATTTTATACATGTATATACTTCATTTTTATAGAATAACTTTCATTTTAAGAAATTACATTTGACTCCATAGGTTCGAGAGCTGCAACCAGGGATAATTTTAAGAACACCCTTGAAATTTATATGTATAATAAATGAGCGAATCTCCCTAATATATAGGAAAATTTGAAGGCTATTTTATCAATCATATAATATGTATATACAATTTTTTGGTTAATCTTTCATTCTATTATAGAATCTTGTAAACTCTTGGTGAATATTTCACTGAATTATAAAATATTGTAAGAACTTGAATAATATTTCATCAAATTATAAAAATTTGTAACGTCTTGATGAATCTTTTGCTAGGAAGACTCAGCTTTTGATTCTGTAGATTACTAAGGTAGTACAATAGTTAAAGAGCATATACCATAGCTCAACTCTCGACTCATAGACCCTCAAATGAAAAAATGCATGAATGAGGAGAGGAGGGATTTATTTGTACATTTCACAAGCAATATTAGGTCACTCACAACTAGAGTGTAACGTCCCCATCTTGACCCCATTACATTCAAATGTAAATGACGTAATATTGTTATAAAATCATGGTGAGGAGTGCAAGGCCAAGTGTAACATCCCATAATTTCATAAAAATTTAAAATTTTTGATAACAACATTAATTATGATATTTATAATTGCAGAAGTAATAATTGTTGATTATGACAGTAGTAATGAAAAGTTGTTAGTACTAAACTTACTTTAATTTTCTGTTTTAGCAGCAATAAGATAATGACAGTTTTAACACATAATTAGTAAACATGATTATGATATCAAAAGTACTAATCTATCGGTAATGTGATGCGACATTTTTCTTTTGCAAAGATACTGATAGTTTGACTTTTGATGCATAAGGGTGTCCTACGAGGTACCCTGGAGTTTACTTAGCTGAAATGCTAAAGCATAATAAATGTCCTATGTGCAAACAACAGATAGGAAGTTTCATGGCTACGTAGAAACAAGTACATGTAAAGTTCAAATTCAACGTCATAAATAAATAAATTATTAGAATTCTGTTGCGACCCACCATAAGTGTGCAGGTATGGATTTCATAACTATATTTATTGTCTTTTCGATGTTGTCTTAAAACTCCACAATGTTTAAAACAGAGTCACCTATGTATGTCACCATGCTGATAGTCTTGTCGTTGTCGTAGATGGCTTGTCGTCATCTTTAAGATAATTGATTATCTTCCCATTCTGATGTAATATTTTGTATCGCAAAAATCAATTAAATGTTTGCAGTGAGAGAATACACCTAACCTTTAGTTAGCTGTTATGATAATCTTTATCAGTGGATTTAATGAAACGTCTACCATATAGTATATCTATAGTTGCAATAATAGAATTTATATGAATACACCAATGTTACCCGGATAGTGTGTAATTTTCTCATGTATGGACTTCTTTAAATCTTAATTTTGCAATGTCGAACTAGATGTGATAACTTATAAGTCTTTAAGACTTATGTACAGTATGATTTAATGTGTGAGTCTCATGTGGATGAGAACTATGTCAACCTAGTGACTATATTTATCATTGCAACTAATACAAAAACTATATAGTTAAACTTTAAGACTACTAGGCTTACCTTTTGATATAAATAAACTTTGAAAGGTTGTACTATATAACCGCATGACTCTATAACACAACCTAACTTGGAACTATGTAATAGTTGGTTGAGATAACACTAAAATGAAAATCGTGGGATGTAACTTATAACCCATACGAACTTAGGATTCGACTTAACAAAACAAATAATGTTATAATATCACGTATTAGGGTTTGAAATTATGTCGTTGGGAAAAGAACACTGACATGCAATAAATTGTGATGGACAGGTTGGTGGTTAAAAGTAATACGAAATCAGTGTTGGCGAATGTGATACAGGCCTGCATTAATGGCCATCCATAATGTATGTGTAACGGGGATTCAACAAGCCTCCACGTAAGTGCAAACTAAGCATACGATGGCTGTAATAGTGCCATGTAATATAACTGCGTTGAAGGTTCTCCAAGCTGGCTGTCGATACACCCATCGTAAGTTCAACGTGGTAATGCCGTGCTATGGAAATGAATGAGCAATTAAGTGTTGGTTGTTTGCTCCAATGCAAAGAGTGTTGGCATGATTTCGATCGTTGATCAACATTGATTTTGTTCGTTGGATCAAACCCTAGCATCGCGTCGGGTGTTGGGTTGATAGAAGTTAATGTGCTCTATGTTTTTGGTTATTATTCGGTCTGTTAGGGTCGACAGGTTGCCGAAATTTTGGTTTAGAAAGTGTATGTGGTTTCGACCTTGAGACCTCTGGTTTAGAAAGGTTACAGGTCTCTTCCTTCTATAATGGCCTCATTTTTAACAGACTGGGTATCTGTTTGTAGTGTCAATGGTTGATAGTTTCTAGAACTTGTCGTTTTAGTTTGAGTAAAAGATATGCCTGGTGAAAATGGACAGAGGGTTTCCTGTCTCGTCTGCAGCATGGAGTCATCGTTTAACTGGTGAAAGTGGAAAGCTTTGGTAGCTTACAACAAGGTAAATAATCTTGTAAAGAGTAGTAATATTCTTTTGTAGCAATTCGTCTTTCAGTTTGAAAAGTATCAGTTATCTAAACTCAAACGATTTTCTTGTCAGTTGCAGGTTATGAAGGAGTGGTTCGAGCAAGGGTTTGGAAAGAGAGGCGTGCTTCCAAACTGGTAAGCTCCAGGTTTTCCAAAACCCTCGTAGGTGCTCTTCATATGTGTGTTGAAGTGGATTCAATGGATGAGTGGCCAGTTCCTCACTGTGTGTCATCGTTGTCTTTAGTTGGAAAAACTTGAAACGATTCTTTTGTTAATCGAATGGTGTCTGTACAGGGCTACGACCTTCATTTTGTTTGCATGAAACTAAAACATTTGACTATGATGTCTATCTCGTCGAACTGTGGGTTATAAGTTCATCAGAACAAAGGGTTCTTTGTATTTGTTTTGGAAATATTTAAAGTTTGGGTTTGAAACCCTATGCGTTATCGTTTTGGAAACAAGTTGTAATCGTTCTGCTTTCGAGAACATTGTTATTCCGTCTTTAAGTTGGAATCCTGTAATGGTGTAAACAAATGAACATATCCTACTATTTAAATTATGAAAAGATGAGTAGAGCCGAGGCTCGTTTACAGTGAAAATAATCTCTTTTCTTCTCAGAAATGAATAAGTATGTTACATATCTCTGTGTAAACGTCTATGTTAAACGACTTGAGGCTGTAGGTTGATATCGTGTTTTCTGATCTATACTAGGGATTGTGAAACTTGTTTTAAATGACAACTCTGTAATGTATGATGTTTTGAAATGGTATTATTTTCGTTTGTAATGGGAACAACAGGTCATACCCTAGTTCGTGTATTTTTTGAAAAGAAATTAAATGTGTGAAAACGAATTTTTAAAAGAGCTTTGGTTTGATCCGAAGCCTGTATAGATTGAGTTTATAAAATGACAATAATGGAAATCGAAACCTGACTAAGTTTTGATATGAGTCTCATTTTGGAAAATCAACACTTACAGTTTAGAAATATCTATGGAATAAAATAACTGATGACAATAAAATGTTTATGATAATTTCAATATCTGTTTGAGCTATAAAATTATAGGCAAAGATTATAGTAAGAATGAAAACAGTGTATGTATGTGAAATGTGAAAGACTATGTGATGACTGTTATGTATAGCCTTGATAAAATGAGCACATATTTATTTATTTGCAGCTATGATATCATATTGCAAACATAATATGTTAGATAGAAATATGCATTCTATTTATTTCCTATATTCATAGTAATGATAAGAATATTGCAATGTAAATGTACAAGAAATAATCAATATATAGAAAATTTGATTCTATATATTTCTATGAACAAAGTAATGATAAAGGAAATACAATATTACTATACAGGGGTTATACAATGTTTGTTTTTCATAAAACTAGGGAAACATTCTATAACATACATTAGATATTATACATAACTTTTTACTATTATAATATAGGATAAAAACTGATAAACATTTAATTACTATTTTATCTATCGAATTCAATGGCAAATTGCCTATCCTGTAATCTATTCTTAATTTGCGTATCTATACTAGAGTACGATGCAAAAACAACATGTGGAAAAATATAGATATTGGTTTATCAATTCCAATTTCATCATTAAACTTTAACATTCAGACTTTGAACAAATCTAGAATTAAATTCTTTTTCGAAACAGAAAACCAGAAAATACTAACTACACAGAACATAATTACTAAGTGAGAATAAGTAGAAAATTTGTAGAACTTGGGTAAATCTGTAGGGAAACAAACAACCCAAGAAGACTGTTCCACCCAACCAATTCCTGAAAACAGTCAAGTACTGCCTTAAGACCCCCGAGCCTATTACTGAACCACCAGGAGGAAGAAACTTAAGAAATAGGATCTCCACTTGCAGTAGCACTAACTGTCGAATCTTCAAGAACTAGCGGTCCAATAGACCTGCACCAACATCTTTGGTTCTTCTCAGCAATATGAAGACTTAAGATTGCACTCACAACTAGCATCCCTAATTCGAATCTCTCAGTGATCACCTGATGCACATGAGGAAAATATTCTACAGAAATATTGTGTAAGAGCTGCCTGCTCAATTTGAATTTGCATTTTTTAGGATGCCTAGCCCTTTTCAGATGTTAGTGGGTCATTAAATGAGCTGCCTGCTCACTCCCTCCACCTGGGGGATAATGCCACATATTTAGGGGTAGTTGTCCCATAACCAACAGCTAGTGGTGTGAACAAAGGGTTCTTTGTATTTGTTTTGGAAAATATTTAAAGTTTGGGGAAACATTCTAAGGAAACATTCTATAATATACATTAGATATTATACAGAACTTTTTACTTTTATAATATAGGACAGAAACTGATAAACATTTAATTACTATTCTATCTATCGAATTCAATGGCAAATTGCCTATCTTGTAATCTATTCCTAATTTGCATATCTATATTAGAGTACGATGCAAAAACAACATGTGGAAACATATAGATATTGGTTTATCAATGCCAATTTCATCATTAAACTTTAACATTCAGACTTTAAACAAATCTAGAATTAAATTCTTTTTCGAAACAGAAAACCAGAAAATACTAACTTTATAGAACAAAATTACTAATTGAGAATAAGTAGAAAATTTGTAGAACCTAGGTAAATCTGTAGGGAAACAAACATCCCAAGAAGATTGTTCCACCCAACCAATTCCTAAAAACAGTCAAGTATTACCTTAGGACCCCCGAGCCTATTCACTGAACCACTAGGAGGAAGAAACTTAGGAAATAGGATCTCCACTTGCAGTAGCACTAACCGTCGAATCTTCAAGAACTAGCAGTCCAATAGACCTGCACTAGCATCTCTGGTTCTTCTCAGTAATATGCAGACTTAAGATTGCACTCACAACTAGACTCCCTAATTCGAATCTCTTAGTGATCACCTGATGCACATGAGGAAAATATTTTGCAGAAATATTGTGTAAGAGCTGCCTGCTCAATTCGAATTTGCGTTTTGTAGGCTGGATAGGCCTTTTCAGATGTTATTGGGTCATTAAATGAGCTGCCTGCTCACTCCCTCCACATGGGGGATAATGCCACATTTTAAGGGGCAGTTGTCCCATAACCAACAGCTAGTGGTGTGATGCAATTGCTGCTATCTGTCCCATACCCTCCAACAGCTTCCATTCCTCCTAGTGGGTCAGTGAACACTCATTTAACAGTCCCCTTGGATGTTTGTCTCCTGATTAATTAATTTAAATAATAATATTCAGTAATTACATTCATCCTTGATCAAAACTGATCATAATTAAAAAACTTTGTAATTAAATTTAACATAAAGTATTTTGCAAATAAAATAATAATTTTCAGAAATTTGGGTAGGTGACACCAAGGCCCCGCCATCGATTTAGTGATGCATATGGTTTATATGCTAGCCAGGCACATTGGAATTTCAAACATCATGTAAATATGCATTTTAATAAAATACCCACAACTAGCTATGCAATGCAACAAGAGATGGGAGCATGATTTTACAAGGAATTGGAAGGGAAAACATTCAAACCCTTGAGCCAATCAATTCAAGCCAAATGTCAATGAGAGAACCCATGAACCCTCAACTACCCATGTTGACTTTTGTACCCAATCATTGATTTCTCCCAAGAGTTGGTTGAGGTAGTTAATGCCTTGGGGAATGAGAGGTATGGCTATCCAAATTCGGGTATGGGCAAGCCACCCTGCATGGGAAATCACGTTTTTCTTGTTGGGCAAGAAAAGAGCCAGGAATTGCTCCCCAAGCCATTATCCATCAACCAATTTTCTCTCCCTCACGAGTTGGGAGCTACCTAGGCATTTTCCAACCATGTTTTTATGTGTTTTCCTTTATTCTCAGCTGGGAGAAGGGCGTCTTTGTGTTGTATACCAGTGGGGAAAAAGGGAAATCGAATTGGGGTTCCATAGAGATAGTTTTGGCTGTTGAATGCTTATATACTTGTGGGATAAATCGTTTTCTTCCTTGTGGTCGAATTTCCCTCTCCCAATCCATTGTTTTGGCTTGATCTTGAGTGCAAGCACCTAGGGTTCTGATTTAGCCTGATAAACCCAGTTGTGGACTGGCTTGGCTTAGATGCATTGACTACTTGGCTGTATATGAGCTGGAATGTCCCCTTTTCCTTGTAAGAATCATGCCCAACTTGGGGGTGGCAGTTGTGTTGAGAGGATTGATGAACACAACTGGCCTATGGTTGGGTGAAGCGTTGCAACAACATAGCTAGTTGCTTGGGATCATTTCACCATAAAGATAAGTGTCTTTCTATCTATGTGTTTTTCCTCTGCAATGTTATAATTTGATGGTTGTTTTAATATGATGAATGCATATGAAATGTGTGTGGATGATGTTGTTTATTTCCGTTGTGCATGTTTGTTGACATCTGCACACATTGGTTTTTAATTCGAATGAATATAATGAATTGGGCTGAGATTATGTAAAATCCTCAGAGATTGGTATCATGTTCCCTTCCTCAAATTGGATCCACAGGAGGGGACATTACATAGAGGTGTTGGTGAAACACAACTACACTAACTAGATTCAGGGAAAGTGGGGACTCCACTTTTAATATCGTCCCTTAATGGTACAACGGACATGTGGGGACCCAAATATTGACATATTGACAAACTGATAGAATTGAACACTTTACACTGTGGAGTGGTTATGGCACCCATAAACCATTATTACAACGTGGTGTATTGTTGATACCCACAACCTTAATATAGTGTATGAATTCTCAATTAGCTTATTTTCCAAATCTCTCATTCTTAAGCTAGCCTCTAAGAAACAAATAGCCTGCTTATCTGTTTATAGATACGAATGCCACTTTTTCCTTTCTTTCATTGACAATCAAAATATGAATTATTTCATTTGGTTTAGAATTTTTAGAGCTAGTTAGAAACTTGCAACGATTATTAGAAATAAGAACATACACTAACAAGAATAGAAATCACATTAATGCATAATCACGCATATCATTAGAACTACATTGTTAAAGACTACTTTTTCTTAGATAAACTGAGTAGGTGTTTGTATCCTTGTCCTTGAAATTTTTGAAAGCATGGAAAATGCGGTAAAATTGTTTTAGCTCCATCATTGAATGCAAAAGACTAGATATCAAATAGCATAATGTCTACATCTCAGGTCAAACATGCCATGTACATATTATATACAATCATGATGGAAATGAAGTATCGTGTTCCAACTAAATCATATACTTATCATACATAACTAGATCCATTTCGGGATGATGATAGCAATTACACATCAAAATAAATCACCAAAAAACATTTTACTACTAAATGACCCTTAAAAAAAACAAAATATCGTAAAACAAGTACCAAACCCAATAAATTTAGGTCACAAATAAAATTGACCAACTTGGCAATACGAATAAAAAAATCTACCAGTCATGAACTTCTCAATACAAATAAAAGAATCTACCAGAACGCTTTGGACAAATCTACAAGAAGATAGCCAAAATAATGACCATTCCACTGTAGCCCCGCCATTATAATCAGTGGGCCCATTCATTTATATTACAAACATCCCAAACATCGACAATACCAGACATAAAATATGAACATATACACTCTCATTAACACCTTAGATCCAATAATAATTGCATAGCAAGATCCTAATAAAATTATATTTTAAACAACCGGTTCAAATTTAGTTTGAATATATAAAAACCATGTGGCGTATCTCCATTAAGAGTAGCATCCACTAACAACATATAATGTCAGTCGATAGTTTAAACATGACAAGGCATAAAATAAATAATATCTTTTGAGTTCTATAACATTTTTAGGGAACCAATACTCATAGGATAGAATAAAACCCTAATAACACCAAATGAGCTCGAAGAATCAAGAGTGCCCTAGAATTCAATAAGCCTAAAAAAACATCCATGATAAAAAGCATGATAAAAATGTAAATTTGCAATATAATAATCTATTGTGACTATGGATAAAAAACATAAAAAGCATGATAAAAATCATACCACATTAATTTTTGGATAAAAAGTGTGGTGTGAGTTTGTATTCTCTGATAAATTGCATATGCGGCATTCCCCTTCAAGACTTGAGCTTTCGCCAATGGAGATGTTTTGAAAATATTAAAATGTCGATAAAACTAAGAAGGAAAAGTGGAATCACATCAATTAGAATCTTCACCCTACAAGCACAATCCGATGTGGGTGAACCATGAATCACTTTAGCCTTTATATAGAAAAAAATAGCCCCTAATTTTCCCTCCAATACTAGAAATCGAGGACTCAAATAAGGTATCACATGAAATTGACTAATAATGCAAGTAAATGCAACCATATGCCTGAATTACAGGGAAAATGAAGGGTGAAATAACCCTTGGGAGTCTCCATTACTGAAAATCGGGAGTGAAGGAATGATTTCACTAGAATTTCTTTAGAAATTGGGGGCGAAAGATAGAATGGAGGGATATTTTGCAAGGGAGAAAATAGTTTTTTCATTTTCCTCATTAATATATGGGAGGCTATTCATTTTGGATTTATTTTGTTTTCTAATAAATATTGAGCGAACATATTTTATTTGAAAAACCCTTTCCATATAAGAAAATAGCCCACTAAATTTTTGTAACCCCCTTAATATAGCCCATGGGCTATATATAGCCCCTAAAATTATCCATGGCTGCAACCTTTGCTCTGATACCAATTTGTAATGCATTCTTACGTTACACTGAACTAAAATCAAAACACACCATTTCTTTTGTGTAAATTAATCACATGCATAAATACCATATGCACACTTTTGCGGAAGTATAAGCCTTTAGTTGACCAAAATATGCTATTTCAAAACTACTGGCGAGTAACAACAGTAGCTACAGGTAAGTAACGGCAACAGCTACTGGTGAGTAACATCAGTAGCTACAGGTAAGCAACAACAACAACTATTGGCGAGTAACAACAATAGCTACGAGCTACATATAACTAATGACAATAATTATAGGTGAGTAATAACAATAGCTACAAGACTATTGTTACTTTGCAATTATCAATCAGGAAAGAGCTGAAAATTAAATAATTAGCTTAGAGTTCTATTAATCAAGTTAAAATTCAAATTATGAAAACTGATGCATAATTTAAACATCAATTTAAAACAATTTTTCTAACTTGCTTAACATATATTGAACTTAATAAACCAACTATTTCCAACTAGTCCCAAGTTTGGTTAAATTTGGAAATTAACATTCGGAAAATTTCCCCATTGATGATAAGGCTTGGAGAATAACACATCCTGTAGTGTCCCCTTCCACCCTTTAAATGTAGGGAAGGAAACGTTAACAACACACCGGGTTTATGTAAAGACTTAGCCTCAATATCTTTACTCATAAATTCATATAAATTAAAAGCTTCTGTGTTCGGATGCAAACTCAATAAAACACAGCGGAATTAAACATAACAACACACATAAACATAGATTCATATCAACATATTCATCTCAATCAATCAATAGGAAGAGAATTCAATCCCCTTCTTATGCTACTTCATATCGATTTCATTAACATGCAGAATAATAATTCAACTACCACATTGCAGAACACAGATTGTATATAATTTAATCCACAAAGAATACTTATCTTGCAACGCAAATGTCCAACGACTGGCTACGTGAGAGCAACGTTACACCCAACCATAGATCTCTGTCTAGCCTGTATTCTTTTAGCTGAGAGATCACCCTCGAGCTGGGCTGTGTATCCACTAAGGAGGAACTAGATGGCTCACTCATAGTCAGGGTTTCACTCAGACAGCTATGCTAAGCCAACACACAGTTGGGTTTTTCAAGCATGCAATAGGAGATGGAGGAAGATGCTAGTCCACTGAGCTCAATTCCAGAGCCACATACAATTCAAGCTGGACTCAGCAATCTCATCCTCTGTTCATACATCCACTCTTGGATTTCTCACAACTCTGTCACAAATAACTCCAAAACCGTCACTGATTTTCTGGGCAGTTAAAACTGGGTTTCCCCATGGATTTTGGGGTAGCTATTGCTCCCAAATTCACCCCAAGGCTCATACCAACGGATCCCCCATTGGATTTCACTGTCCAATACCCATTCTGGGCGTTTTTGGCTTCCCAAAACGTGGGTTCATTCCAAGTCGCGATTTCTGGTTTTCTCACTGCTGGGAGCTCGTTTTTTTGGATGGACAATGAAGCTGGGTTCCTCCACCATGGAATGGGGATGAGGAAGAAGCAAATTCAAAGAGGTAGAGTGACTTGTGGCACAAGTAAATAGAGCCCATACCTACCCATACGAATTTCAGGGCTGCCCATGCTTCGTTGAAGCCATGGGCTGAAATCTCAACCACTTCCTTACAACAGGCATTAATGTCACCCAGGGAAGTCAATGGGTTCTCAAAATGACAAATGGCAGCCTAGGGTTTAGTCCCATAGCCCCCTTACCACTCCCTAGTGGATACACGTGGCCCCTTCTCATTCGTTGCCTCCGTAGCCAGTTTTTGGTATTTTATATTGCATGATGTTTAATTACATCCTTTTTACAATGTTCCATGGCTTCAAAGCACATGGCATCAAAATATCAAATACTTGCCCTTTAAATAAAATTCGGGCTTTCATTAGCGGGGCCTTGGCCTTGAGCTCCATGCTAGGAATCATACATAATATGCATACGTTATTTACATTATAGCCCAAAATATTACAAGGGTCAAAATGGGGGACATTACATTCCCCTCCCCTTGGAATAACACCGTCCTCGGTGTTCCAATACCTAGGAATACATACACGCTATATACATGTCCAAAATTCACAAAATATGGCAGGTCTATCCTGCAATCTATTCTTTACTTTGAACTTTCAGGACCAAGTCCTTTGATTTTCATGAGCTGCTCCTGCTGATTCGGATCTTCCAGCTCATCCATAAGTCCGAAAACTTTATGGCTGCTACCCTCTTGAGGTTCTCTTGTTGGGAAGTTGCAGAGGCAATGATCCCCTCCACATTTCCAACACTTCACGGGTTGCTTCATCTTTACCTGCTCAATTTCCTTTGAGTCTTCCCACCTGGAGCGTTTCTTAATCGGACGATTGGATGAATGCTTCTTCATTGATCCACTTTTCTTTCCCTTGTTGATTGCTTCCATAATGCTTTTTACCTCTTTCTGCAAATGAATAGAGTCCTGCAAGACCTTGTGGTTCATCTCGTTCTACTACTTTTGCATCTTGAGCATCTCTCCAAGATTTTCTTGGGTCTTGGCAATTGTTTGAAGAAGACTTCCAGCCAATTCTAATAGCCCTTGGTCTGCCGCCATGGTCAATGGAAACAACTGACCACACTTTGCTCACTAGCAACACTTGCCTGCACCGGTTGCAACCAATTGATTCAATTTCCACCTGTGAAATTCATCATTACAATTCTCGTTAGGCCAAGCATAACCCAAACATTTAAAAATCAGTCAATGGTTTTTCCCCAGTTGACATGGATAGTCCATGCTTTACTCATGAGACTTCCACACTTTTTATGCTTGCCCAACATACAAATGAATTCCTTCATGTTCATCCATTCACAGGAAATTCATTAATTAACATTCACAATTCACTTTAATCAAATAAACACACTTTTACTTTCAGTCATGCATGCATTGAACAATTTTCTAGTTCTATAAATGCATCAATAAAAAGGAAAGAGAGAGAGCAGTAAGAGTTTCTCCTCTTAGTTTTGTTCCATTCTGGAACCCACACCACCACTGCGGTTTTCATGCTCTTGTCCTCTTTCACTTCACATGAATGCTCGACCTTCCCTTCTTAGCTATGACACGTAGTGTCTATGGTCTATTCCAGATCTCTCAACCATGGAGTTCCTCCACTTGGTTGGTCTAACTCTTGGCTGCTAGGACTCACACAGTTCCACTAGCCCCATCTTTCATTACTGCTCATGCTAAGCTCTTTAGGGTGGTTACATGTCCACTTGCATCCTTGAGATGCTTTCATAGTCATTGCTTCCAGCAATACTTATCTGCACTAGATGTCTTCACTTTATTCCATAGGGTCCTTCTTTGCTTTACAAGCCTTGGAATCGCCTATGGATTTGGGTGTTTGGCCAGCGTGCAGGCTTCCCCTCAACATCAAATAGTCTTGCATGTTTGGCCAGCACGCAGGCTGCTCCAAATCATCAATAATCCCGCATGTTTGGCCAGCACGCAGGCTGCTCCAAATCATCAATAATCTTGCATGTTTGGCCAGCACGCAGGCTGCTCCAAATCATCTACAATCTTGCACAACCAGCCACTCTCTGGATTTACCAAGTAATTTATAGTTCTTTTAGGGTCCTTGCTTCCTGTATGACCAAGGTTTCCAACAAAGAAACAATAGTGCATCAGCTTAACTGTTACAAGAATTATACTTGTAATCTTCATTATTCCAAACAAGAAATAAATGAAATTGAATACTTATCTGTATTGTGCATTTCCTCTCTGGTCCACAGGGTCCTTCTTTTACTTTATAAGCCTTGGGATCCTCCTGCGGACTAGGATGTTTGGCCAGCACGCAGGCTGCTCCAAATCATCAAATAGTTAATGCCCTACCAGTACACCTTCACGCCGACTGGGTTTACTAAGAATTTGGTGGTGCCCAACCAGTCCCATACCTGGTTGGCCCTCTCCATTGCTGAGCCAACACATACGTATGGGTCATCGGCCAATGGAAGGTAACTGCGCCACCGACCATTACAATTCAAGGCTCCACTACTCTGCCTTAGGCTTGCACCAGCCTTTCACATGTATCACAATCCCTCAATGCGCATGACAATTCTTCACCCACAAAAAGGTGGCACTTCTTCTCTTGTGTAAGAGGACGGTTCCATTTAGGAATTCTTTAGGTGACTTTCTTAACTGCAGGCTATCATGGCCCCATGATACCCACTCACCCTACACAAGGGTTACCACTGCTCATACCGTCCTCTTGAGTATTCTTTTCTTCACTTTTCCCTTTAATGTGCAGCACTGAATTTCATATGTATAATCTGTCAACACAAAATGGATAGCAAGCTCATTAGTATTGTTGCTCTAAAATGGTAAACATATTTCATAACATTCACTATCCAACCTTGAAACACCAGGAATGCGTCCATTCCCTTAAGGCGTAGTCAATATTGGCATCCCTAACATAACTCAACACCAGAAAGGCGTGCACTCCTTACTGATGTGAATTATGAAGGTCCTAATCATACTTCAAGCAGTCTGTCATAATGGAAATGAAATCGAAGCATGCTCTGCATATTAACTCTAATAATTAGACATGCATGTATGTATATATATATATATCATTCAGGGTTTAGGGAATACTTATCCATTTTGCAGATGTTATTTCTCTTCTTTAATGAGGAATGGAGGCTCCTTCTCTGAGTTGATAGTCCCTCGGTTTGCCATCCCAATTCCTTTTGATGTTACATCACCCTCATATGTCTTACTGACATAATCTTTACCATCTCACTCATATTGTTTACCAATCATGCAGTGCAGATGAGACATCAATAATGTCTTATGGCATTTCACCTGAAACCCATTTTCAAATCATGGAATCCCTTCCCATGAAGTTTGGCTTCTACAGGACTTCTCTCATGGTCTTACTGCAATGTGTCTTCCGGGCACACTTATTGAACAGCCAAACAGTTAGCAACATTTAACAATACAATTCACATCCGGTTGTTCCATAACCAATCCATGTCACTAATAATTAAATTCAATATGAATTTGCAACTCTGTCTACTACAGAAATTGGTTTTCTCATCCATGAGGCTATCCTCATATTGTTTGGCTCCTGTAAGTGACACCACTCTGCCCGTTATGGTCTTATGCCCATTGCCATACATGAGCATCCACTTACAGCATGTCCTCCTGACACATTTTCATATAAGCCATACAGTCTTTAGCAATTATTAGTAAAATTTCAAATCCGAAACATTTACAAATCTGATATTTACAACTGTTCTTACTAACATAACTTAGAGCTCTCAACCATGAGAACCTTCTCATAACCTTTGGCTTCTGCATGTGGTAGATCCCGGTCTCTACTATGGACTTATCCTTATTTCCATATGTAAGACCTTTCTACCTGAAATTGAAACTTCAATCAGCCAAACACTTCGTAAGTCTCTATGCATATAATGTTTCATTACTGCAACAGTTACTGAAACATTTTCAGAATTATAACATTCCATAATCCAAAATTTTCAGCTGTTAATATATCAATATCACCAAGATTTATTTACTTCACATGCATCATTAGCATACTCAGTTGCAAGGTACAGTCACATCATTTATGCAACTCTGTCCTTCCACAAAGCATTCTAGCAGCTCATCGATCATGATTGGGCTCTTCATGCGCTTACTATTCTGCATTCATAACAACTCATGAAATGATCCCAGAATCATCATCAATTCATCATTTCATTCATTATTTATTTTGCAATAACATATGCATCATCCCTATGCATTCATACAATGCATCACAAGATTTATAAAATCTCTTAATGCACATCTACTCAATGCTACCTTGCATTGTTTCATGAGTACTATGCCTTTAAGCATATTATGATCGAAACATGACTATCTCATATAACTTGCATGATCATAATCAGGACCACCAGTCCTCACTTGCTTTGGTTATTAAGTACATGACATACACATGGCATGATATACATTCATATGAATGCATTGAGATTTCTAAACAGTCATAGGGTGTAAGGATCATTTCCTTCACTTACCCACACCTCACCAAGCTTGGTAGGTTAATAGTCCCAGTCGGTATTCAATATCACATGTGAACTAACTCAACATAGCTCAAACATAGTTTGAAGAGATCTTACCAAATCCTCTTTCAACATTCATGCAATTTGACACCAATAATCATTACCTGCATGGTTACCATTAACATCGCCTGATGTTACCTGATCAGTTGACCTCTTACCAAGGCTACTCAGTCCTTTTGCCAACTTTATGATCATAGATTTGTTGCACCATCCTTTCCGCATAAGGTTGTTGGCTTCATGCAACAACATCCTCAGCACATTTAGCCATGCTCTTTGCTATCTTTGGTCTTACAACCAATACCAACATGAATAGTGATTATCAACCACAATATTCTCCATTAGTGGTTCATTGCATATGCAGACTTCATTATTCTACCAATATGCAATATCCCATTTATGCACAAGGATTTCCATATGCACTATGCAATGTTTGTTAAGATGCCATCTAGTGCATATACATCTATGTAATCCCTTACATTTTTAACATTTTTATGCCATATGACAATTTCATAATTATAAGTATGATAACAAACAGGGATTTAAGGAATTCTTCCCTTTTCGATCCCTCATTGTAACATGGAATTCCTCTTCCATATCATGCAATTGTAGAAATTGCCCATATTGACAACAAAATTTGTTTGTCAAAACAGCCGCTGGCACTCTTCTGCACTAAATATATATGATATATGTAGACCTAATTCAAACTCTGGTCATGCATCATTGTTCCTTGCTGGATAAGATTTCCAATGCCTTTCTTCATGTTCCATTCTGACATCGGGTGTGGAAACTGCATCTCTTCAAAAATGACAATTTTCACTCCAATTCTGCACATTTTACACAGTTGCATTTTGGTCCAGAATGCCAACTTTAGCCACTTGCGGAAAAAAATCTATGAGGAATCACAAAAACTTATCTATCGGGCGAAGTCAGTCCATATAACAAGGGACACTTAGCAATTCACGGATTTCAATTCCGATGCACCATTCATCTTCTATGAATTTCTGGGTTTTACTACATCTCACTTTTCACATTTTTCCAAAATTCCAAAATTTGGGCCAAAAACGGCTATCTCCCAAACGGTGCATTTCTGGGAAATCTTCGTCTAACGGGAACTATCCGTCTTAATGATAATATGAAATGTCTAGTTCAGTAAAATTTTTGATTCCCACATCTAGGGTCACTTTTACTGCCCACAAGCTTTTCAAAATCCCGAAAAAGTGGCCCGGAATAGTGCTTTTTGGCCTTCTTGCTCACCCCGACTCCACATCCTTTGGATTTTGGCTCCAAGATTCTGAACTTAACATCGTTCCTGCTTCATGGCCGTGGCTGATGAATTTCAGCTCAAACCGACCTTCCGTCAAGCCTCAGGACTCCGTCCTTCCAAAGTCACTATTATCCATTTTCTGTCAAATCGGAGTGTAATGGGCTCGGGGTCTTCACTGGTTCTTTCATGGCCTTCGTCAATGGCCTTCGAGCCCCACAAGAATCATCCCATTCTGATCCCGGATGCTCCCGCAATTGCGGAGCCATTCGGTGAAGGCTCCCGCAGTTGCGGAGCCATTCGACGAATGCTCCCGCAATCGCGGAGCCATTCGGCGAATGCTCCCGCAATCGCGGAGCCATTCGGTGAATGCTCCTGTTGCGGAGCGATTCAGCGAATGCTTCTGCAGTTGCGGAGCGATTCGACGAATGCTCCAGCAGTTGCAGAGCCATTCGTGGAATGCTTCCGCCGTTTCGGAAGACTTTCCTGAATTCTCCCGCGATTTCAGAGCCGTTCGCTGAATCCTTCCGCAGTTTCGGAAGAATTTCCCGAACTCTTCCGTAATTTCAGAACCGTTCGCGGAATCCTTCCGCAGTTTCGGAAGACTTTCCCGAACTCTTCCGCAATTTCAGAACCGTTCGCGGAATCCTTCCGTAGTTTCGAAAGACTTTCCCGAACTCTTCCGCAATTTCGGAACTGTTCGCGGAATCCATCCACAGTTTCGGAAGACTTTCCCGAACTCTTTCGCAATTTCAGAACCGTTCGCGGAATCCTTCCGCAGTTTCGGAGTAATTCGCCGAATGCTTCCGCAGTTGTGGAAGTCATTCAGGAATTCTTTCCGAAACAGACTTAAACAAATTTTTTGAAAAACACTTAGGAAAAATTTGAAATCCTATTTACAACAAAAATAGTATTTCAAGAAAGAAATTGCACCTCTTCATGTTAATCATGAAACAGCAAAACAACAAAAACAGTATAATATGGCAGAGGTTGCCCCTGCTTTTTCTATTTCATAGAATGCAATCAATGCAAGTAGCTTGCAAAAATCCCCAAACAGTCATGGAAATGATTTCCCATTCTAACAAATAGAAGCCATGTGATCTTGAGGTTTCTTTAATGCATTTTAGTTCCAAATACAAAATGCATGTACACACAATGATTTATATCTCTGTGAAGGGTCCAACAGCCGTAGTGTTGAACCTAGAGCTCTGATACCACTCTGTAGTGTCCCCTTCCACCCTTTAAATGCAGGGAAGGAAACGTTAACAACATACCGGGTTTATGTAAAGACTTAGCCTCAATATCTTTACTCATAAATTCATATAAATTAAAAGCTTCTGTGTTCGGATGCAAACTCAATAAAACACAGCGGAATTAAACATAACAACACACATAAACATAGATTCATATCAGCATATTCATCTCAAGCAATCAAGAGGCAGAGAATTCAATCCCCTTCTTATGCTACTTCATATTGATTTCATTAACATGCAGAATAATCATTCAACTACCACATTGCAAAACACAGATTGTATATAATTTAATCCACAAAGAATATTTATCTTACAACGCAAATGTCCAATGACTGGCTACGTGAGAGCAACATTCCACCCAACCATAGATCTCTGTCCAGCCTGTATTCTTTTAGCTGAGAGATCACCCCCGAGCTGGGCTGTGTATCCACTAAGGAGGAACTAGATGGCTCACTCATAGTTAGGGTTTCACTCAGACAACCATGCTAAGCCAACACACAGTTGGGTTTTTCAAGCATGCAATAGGAGATGGAGGAGGATGCTAGTCCACTGAGCTCAATTCCAGAGCCACATACACTTCAAGCTAGACTCAACAATCTCATCCTCTGTTCATACATCCACTCTTGGATTTCTCACAACTCTGTCACAAATAACTCCAAAACCGTCACTGATTTTTTGGGCAGTTAAAACTGGGTTTCCCCATGGATTTTGGGGTAGCTATTGCTCCCAAATTTGCCCCAAGGCTCATACCAACGGATCCCCCATTGGATTTCACTGTCCAATACCCATTCTGAGCGTTTTTGGCTTCCCAAAACGTGGGTTCATTCCAAGTCGCGATTTCTGGTTTTCTCACTGCTGGGAGCTCATTTTTTTGGATGGACAATGAAGCTGGGTTCTTCCACCATGGAATGGGGATAAGGAAGAAGCAAATTCCAAGAGGTAGAGTGACTTGTGGCACAAGTAAACAGAGCCCATACCTACCCATACGAATTTCAGGGCTGCCCATGCTCCATTGAAGCCATGGGCTGAAATCTCAACCACTTCCTTACAACAGGCATTAATGTCACCCAGGGAAGTCAATGGGTTCTCAAAATGACAAATGGCAGCCTAGGGTTTAGTCCCATAGCCCCCTTACCACTTCCTAGTGGATACACGTGGCCCCTTCTCATTCGTTGCCTCCGTAGCCAGTTTTTGGTATTTTATATTGCATGATGTTTAATTACATCCTTTTTACAATGTTCCATGGCTTCAGAGCACATGGTATCAAAATATCAAATATTTGCCCTTTAAATAAAATTCGGGCTTTAACTAGCGGGGCCTTGGCCTTGAGCTCCACGCTAGGAATCATACATAATATGCATATGTTATTTAGATTATAGCCCAAAATATTACAAGGGTCAAAATGGGGGACATTACACATCCAGCCATTTCTATAAATTTCCTTAGAATTGAAGACTTAAATTTCATAAATCTTCTTATATATAAATTTCATTTATTAAATCTCTGTAATAATCATATCATTAGATCCACAGCTCTAAACATTATGTATTTCAGGATGTATTAAAATTGGGAAATTACCACCAATTCCTAAAATTACTAAACCATTATCTATAAGAAGCTAATATCAAATTTCATTCAAATTTGGAAATTAAACTCTTAGCAACTAGTTTCTCAACAAATATATGGATTAATTATAACAGAGAAATAATTTATTCAAACACAGAAAATCTAATTCCCAAATTTTCCCAATGTCTTCTTAATAAATGTGCATAAGATAATTTATAACAGTGGGATAATGCACACATAAATTTATAACATCTGGGTGATTAAAAACAACCTTGAAGTGAATTTACGACAATTGGATAAAGGGGCAACAACCTAGGGCGGATTTATGCTTACCCAGAAATCATTAATTCCTAGAATTTATTTACATAGAATTTATATTTTTATGCCCAACATATGTATTTGAAAACCTTGAAATTGTCACCATTAATTTCTCCTAACTATCAACTAACGGGAGAACTTACGGAAAAATAAAATTCTATATAATACTTATTTGTGGAGATTTATTTTAAAACAAGAAACTAACTGTGTGTGAGGCACACTCCACCCAACTATAGGACTCGTCCATCCTGTATTATTTCATCTCCCAAGTCCACCCTCGATCCAATATCCAAACATTAACCATAGATATCTCACCAACCTCCTCAGCCTACTCACAAGGATAAAAAATTGGGTAATTGAACATTTTAAGTAATTATAAAAAGGAACCAAGAAACATTAGCTTCAAGACAATTTCATGCCAATTTCACATTCAACATACAAAGTTTCCTTCACATAGACACAATGATACTCCTCACTGTAAGTGTTGGAATTCTACTTGAGGTTTCATGCACAAACCTCCATGTAACTGGTCAATTTAAACAATTGGGCTACAATGGAAAAATACAGGACTTACGAAACATAATTTCATCACCACAGAGAATCCAATTATACTAAGCAATTAAATCCCATAGCTATAATAAAAAATTGGCAGTAGATAAATGCTCACCTACATTATACAATTCACATTTTGCACAAAGTTATCGGATTTAGGGTTCTTCACAACAACTGACAACATTGACTAATGGTTACATTCCACACTCCTGTCTATCCTCCCCTTTCCCATGAATTCCCAACCTGTTTTCCTCAATTTCTCATGGGAGACGAGTGACATGCCATGGGCTCCTATGTGGTTGTCCCAAGAGGACCACGTTTCCCTTATCCAGGACTAACTCCAACTTAATTAAAACTAATTAAGTTCACCCAAAACTTTAACTAATAATATTTAATTCTTAATCACTTTCCATTTGAGTTTGTCTTAGGAACATGAGTTTTGGAATTTTAACATAAGGTTTAGATTTATAAACAACTGATCAAGGTAAACAAGGTACAAGGTTAAACCTTAACCCCTCACCAACCTCGGTTAATGTTGGATCTCCTCTTCAACGTTTTGCCTCGTCATGTAGCTAGCTGTAATTTTATATTAAAATAATAAACATGCTATGTTTTTAATATCCGGGCCAGGGGTATTACAATCCCCTTCCCCTTAGAGTTTACACTGTCCTCGGTGATTGTCATTGTACCAAAAATATACATATACAAAAATTACTGCAGGAATATTTACATTGTTTATATACACATTTCAAAATAGATGCGGGTACTCTTCTCGCATTATATATTCCATCTCCCAAGTAGCCTCCTTAGGGATGTAATGGGTCCATTGTAATTTTACCTATCCGATGACCTTGTTCCTGAGTATCTTGTTTTTGTGATCCAATATGCAAAGTGGTTGAACCTGTATTTTCCCTTCGGGTTCCACCTGAAGCACAAACCAATCAAGCACATGATTAATATCATAAACATAATTTTTCAGGAGTGAAACATGAAATGCATTGTGTATTTTGATCATGGGAGGTAGTGCTAGCTCGTAAGCTATTGATCCAACTTTGCATAGGACCTCAAATGACCCACAAAACCTGGCAGCTAGTTTCTTGCAGTTGCCCAACCGCAATCAATTTTTCCTGTCTTTGACTTTTAGGAACACCATGTCCCCAACTTGGAATTCTCTATGAGTTCTTCTTTTATCTGCGTAACTCTTTTGATGGTCTTGTTCCATATTTAAATTTTGTTTTATATTTACTACTTTTCGCTCAATATCTTGAAGTATTTCAGGCCTAATGATTATCCCGTCCACTGGATTGTCCCAATTGACTGGAACATTACATTTTCTGCCGTATAAAGCTTCAAACATACTCATTTTCAAATCTGCTTGGTAGCCATTATTATAAGTGAATTCAACCAAATACAAGTATTCTTCCCATTTGCTTGGTTTTTCCATGACATACATCATGAGCATGTCTTCAATAATTTGATTTATACGTTTGGTTTGTTTATCATTTTGGGGATGATAAGCTATGCTAAAGTTAAGCTTAGTACCAAACTCTTTAAACAAGCCTTTCCAAAAATTAGAGGTGAATTTCGGATCTCAATGCAACACAATGACTTCCAGAATGCCATGCAACCTAGCAATTTCTTTCATGTATATTTCTTCAATTTTTGATTCCTTGAAAGTCGATTGAACTGGAATAAAATGGGTTGATTTGGTGAACTTATCAACCACTACCATGATAGAATCATGCTGCCTCATGGTTCTCTGAAAACTTGTTATAAAATCAATAGTTATTGTGTCCCATTTCCATTATGGAATAGTTAAAGGCTGAAGCAAACCAACTGGGTATTGATGCTACGCCTTGACTCTTTGGCACTCTAAACAATATTCAATGTAATTAGCCACTTCTTTTTCATGTTGGCCAATAATAACATTTTTTGCTGCTGTTATATTTTTATGATATCCGGGATGCCCTACATATGGTACATTATGCATTTCATTCATTATTATTTTCTTCAACTCTTCATTATCATGTACATAAATTCTATCTTTCAAGTGAAGAATACCATCCTCTTTCAATGCACAATCGCATAAATTTAATGATTTAATGCTTTCTTGCAATGTTTCTATCACCTGTAGATAAATTTTTTCATTCTTCAATGCTTCTTGCAATCTGATTTTTAATTTAGAATTCCAAGTACTGATGGCTAAAACACGCATCGGTTGACCCTTTATGCTGAGTGCATTTGCTACTCAATTTTATTTTCCTTTTAAATACTTGATTTCAAAATTGAACTCACTTAAGAATTCAACCCATCTTTCTTGCTAGACATTTAAATGAGGCTGATAAAATAAATACTTTAAACTATTGTGACCAATTCTTAACTCAAACTTACTTCCCAGAAGGTAGTGCCTCCACATGCAAAGTGCGTGAAGAATGACTGCTAGCTCCAAGTCATGGGAAGCATAGCTTTTCTCATGATCTTTCAAAATTTCGTGAGTCATAGAAAATCACATGTCCTTCCTGCATTAGAACTCCACCGAGTCCTTCAAGTGATGCATCCGTACATACCAAATACTCTTTATCTAGGTCCGAAATTTTCAATATAGGCACACATGTGAGCAATTCCTTTAGAAGTTTGAAACTGTATTCACAATTATGACTCTAGATAAAAGGTACACCTTTCTTTTGTAAATATGTAATTGGATGGGTTATTCATGATAAAGCTTTTATAAAATTTCTATAATAACCAACCAATCCCATGAATGATCTTACCTCAGAAACACTGCAGGGAGTAGGCCATTTCATAATAGCCTTTAATTTAACTGGGTCCATTGCCACACCTTCTTCAGAGATGATATGGCCCAAGTATAACAGTTGTATCTGGTAGAAGGTGCATTTACTGAGCTTGGCATACAACTGATTTTCTCTCAATATTTGGAAAGTAATCCCGAGATGCTCTTCATGCTCCTACTCCCTAAGTATATAATCCATAAATATTACAATGAACTTATCCAAAACCTCCCTGAATACACCATTCATTAAGCAAATGAATGTATATGGGGCATTTGTCAATCCAAATGAAAGAACTGTGTACTCGTAATGCCCATATTTGGTTCTAAAAGCAGTTTTATTGATGTCTTCACCTTTAATGTGTATCTGGTGATAACCATATCTCAAATCTATCTTAGAAAATATCCATGCACCCCTCAACTGATTGAAGAGATCATCAATTCTTGGTAGAGGTTAATTTTTCTTAATTGTGGCCTTATTTAACCGCCTTTAGTCCACACAATCTAAGTGTGCCATCCTTATTTCTTGAAAAAAGAGCTGGATCACCCCAAGATGATATACTAGGCCATATATACCCCTTCTTAGGTAACTCCTCAAGCTGCATTTGTAATTCTTTAACTTGTGGAGCACCCATTCTGTATGGAGCTTTTGATGCTAGTACAGCTCCAGGAACCAAATATATCGTGAAGTAAATATCTCTCTTGGGTGGTAACCTAGGAACTTCTTAGAATACATCTTTAAATTCTTTCAACACTGGATATTCATCCAAAATTGATTATGTTTCATTGGGAAACTTTTCTACATGAATCACATACATATGGAACCCTTTTCTGATACACTTCTTCATTTATAAAGATGAAATCTGTCTTAAGGATATAGGTCTCAGAATGCATTTTATTTTTATATTACTGCTTCCATCATCATTCAAACATGTAATAACTTTATTGTGGCAGTCCAACATAGCAAGGTTTTTCTCTAACCAATCCATTCCGATCAACACATCATAAGATCCAAGAGGAATGATGTCCAAATCTGATTTGGTTTGGTATCCATTCATTTAAAAAAAACAATCTTTGATCATAGCCGTGATCCTCCTGTTCATACCAATTTCCAACTGAACAATTCTATGCTTAGACAATTTATGAGTAACCAATTTACACTTTTCAACCAAGTTAATATTAATATAGCTACAAGAAGCTCCGGAAACAATTAAAATATAAATAGGCACATGTTTTAATTTACCTTTAATCTTGATCATAGAAGATTGATGATCGGCTTGGCGATTATCTAATGCTTCATAAATTCCAGGAACACAATCTAGCAACATTGCCAATAGTAGAATCTTCTTGCATATTATACATACTGGTTCCCTTATTTCTCCTTTCAGTATATTTTTTTAAGAAGTGGTCACCAACACATCCCCAACATTTCCCTTGGGTTTATTTCTTTTGCCTCGGAGATTCAACCACCCCGGATTCTCCTTTCGGTATCGGTGGTTTGGAAGAAATGTAAATGTACTTCTTGATATCAAGAGGCTTAAACCCCTTCTTCCTCTTATCTTGTTTCACTTTCAACTTACCTTTCCAAACCTTTTTCACCTCCTGCCTGTTTTTTCCTTGCTCATACAAGCATCTAGCTTTCCTAAAACAATCTTTCAGAGTGCGAGGTCCATCATAATTCAATCTATCTCTGTAGTACGTAGGAAAGCCGCTGATAAAACATTGTACTTTCACCTTTTCATCCTTAATAAATTCAACATATCCCAGCAGCTACAAGAATCTCTTTTCATAGTCCTCCATCGACATATTTCCCAATTTGTCCTCAAAGAATTCATGTACTTTTTTGTCATAAAACTGTTGTGATAGATATTCTTTCTTAAAATGTCTTTGGAATCTCCTCCAATAAATATGATTCTCAACTAAACTTTCAACTTGTTTTAGATTCCTCCACCATTTATAATCCTTTCCTTGCAAATTATATATTGCAATCCGCGCTTCTTGGTTTTGTGAGTAATTATGCAATTGCAAATACTTATCCATCTCCATAAGCCATAATTTTACAACGTCCCCTGACTTCTCTCCATCAAAGGTGGGAGGTTTTAATTTTTTGAGTTCACCTTCCAACATCACATCATGCCTTCTCTTTTTCTTCTTTCTAGGATAATTATCTTGTCGGTTATTCTTATTTCCATGAGAACTTTCATTGGACTTACGGTGGGAATATAACATCCTCTTGCTGTCATATTTTTCTTAAGAAAATTGATACCTTCCAGGGAATATTCTTTTTTTTACATCTTACCTTCCAGGGAATATCTTAACATCCTCTTGCTGTCATCTTTTTCATGGAATATTCTTTTTTTTACACATTAGAAGTCACTTGATTCATTTGATTTTGCAACTGCACCAAACTTTGCATTACATTTTGATTGATTTGGTTCTGTTGTTCCAAACTTAGCAAAGTTCCATTGTTCCCAATTTGTAAAGCTTTCAAAGTATGCATTACATCCATGGTCCGTGTCCCACTTTGGTGACCATTGGATTTGTTACCTTGTACTTCCTTACCAAATTATTCAGCAAAATTAGACAATACGGGATCCTCTTCCATCTCTTTGATTATGTTTTCCTGTCTTCACTGATAGTCTGCAAATTAAATGGATGAAAATTCCTGTGTAACACTAGCAATCTATAAGCAACAATGATTATTAGTTCCAAAAAAAATTTCATCATGCATTTTTATACATGTATATACTTCATTTTTATAGAATAACATTCATTTTAAGAAATTACATTTGAATCCATAGGTTCGAGAGCTGCAACCAGGGATAATTTTAAGAACACTCCCAAAATTTATATGTATATAATAAATGGGTGAATCTCCCTAATATATAGGAAAATTTGAAGGCTATTTTATCAATCATATAATATGTATATAATTTTTTTTGGCTAATATTTCATTCTATTATAGAATCTTGTAAAATCTTGGCGAATATTTCACTAAATTATAAATATTGTAAGAACTTGGCGAATCTTTCATCAAATTATAAAACCTTGTAACGTCTTGGTGAATCTTTTGCTAGGAAGAATCATCTTTTGATTCTATAGATTACTAAGGTAGTGCAATATTCGAAGAGCATATACCATAGCTCAACTCTCTTGACTCATTGACCCTCAAATGAAAAAATGCACGAATGAGGAGAGGAGGGCTTTATTTGTACATTTCACAAGCAATATTGGGTCACTCACAACTAGAGGTGTTGGTGAAACACAACTACACTAACTAGATTCAGGGAAAGTGGGGACTCCAATTTTAATACCGTCCCTTAATGGTCCAATGGACATGTGGGGACCCAAATCTTGACATATTGACAAACTTATAGATTGAACACTTTACACTGTGGAGTGGTTATGGCACCGACAAACCATTATTACAACGTGGTGTATTATCGAGACCCACAACCTTAATATAGTGTATGGATTCCCAATTAGCTTATTTTCCAAATCTCTCATTTTTAAGCTACCCTCTAAGAAACAAATAACCTACTTATCTGTTTATAGGTACGAATGCCACTTTTTCCTTTCTTTCGTTGACAATCAAAATATGAATTATTTCATTTGGTTTAGAATTTTTAGAGTTAGTTAGAAACTTGCAACGATTATTAGAAATAAGAACATACACTAACAAGAATAGAAATCACATTAATGCATCATCACGCATATAATTAGAACTACATTGTTAAAGACTACTTTTTGTCATAGAAACTGAGTAGGTATTTGTATCAATTTCCTTGAAATTTTTGAAAGCATGCAAAATGTGGTAAAATTGTTTTAGCTCCATCATTGAATGCAAAAGACTAGATATCAAATAGTATAATGTCTACATCTCAGGTCAAACATGCCCTGTACATATTATATACGATCATGATGGAAATGAAGTATTGTGTTCCAACTAAATCATATATTTATCATACATAACTAGATCCATTTCGGGATGATGATAGCAATTACACATCAAAACAAATCACCAAAAACCATTTTACTACTAAATGACCCTTACAAAAAACAAAATATCATAAAACAAGTACCAAACCCAACAAATTTAGGTCACAAATAAAATTGACAAACTTGGCAATACGAATAAAAAAATCTACCAATCATGAACTTCTCAATATAAATAAAAGAATCTACCAGAACGGTTTGGTCAAATCTACAAGAAGATAGCCAAAATAATGGCCATTCCATTGTAGCCCCGCCATTATAATCAGTGGGCCCATTCATTTATATTAAAAACATCCCAAACATCGACAATAACAAACATAAAATATGAACATATACACTCTCATTAACACCTTAGTTCTAATAATAATTGTAGAGCAAGGCCCTAATAAAAGCATATTTTAAACAACTGGTTCAAATTTAGTTTGAATACATAAAAACCATGTGGCGTATCTCCATTAACAGTAGCATCCACTAACAACATATAATGTCAGTCGATAGTTTAAACATGACAAGGCATAAAATAAATCATATATTTTGAGTTCTATAACACTTTCATGGAACCAATACTCCTAGGATAGAATAAAACCCTAATAACACCAAATGAGCCTTAAGAATAAAGAGTGCCCTAGAATTCAATAAGCCTAAAAAAGCATCCATGATAAAAGGTAAATTTGCAATATAATAATCTATTGTAACTATGGATAAAAAACATAAAAAGCATGATAAAAATCATACCACATTAATGATTGGATAAAAAGCGTGGTGCAAGTTTGTATTCTTTGATAAATTGCATATGCGGCATGCCCCTTCAAGACTTGAGCTTTCGACAATGGAGATGTTATGAAAATATTAAAATGTCGATAAAACTAAGAAGGAAAAGTGGAATCACATCAACTAGAACCTTCACCCTGCAAGCACAATCTGATGTGGGTGAACCATGAATCACTTTAGCCTTTATATAGAACAAAATAGCCCCTAATTTTCCCTCCAATACTGGAAATCGGGGGCTCAAATAAGGTATCACATGAAATTGACTAATAATACAAGTAAATGAAACCATATGCCTGAATTACAGGGAAAATGGAGGGTGAAATAACCCTTGGGAGTCTCCATTACTGAAAATCGGGGGTGAAGGAATGATTTCACTAGAATTTCTCTAGAAATTGGGGGCAAAAGATAGATTGGAGGGATATTTTGCTAGGGAGAAAATAGTTTTTTCATTTTCCTCATTAATATATGGGAGGCTATTCATTTTGGATTTATTTTGTTTTCTAATAAATATTGGGCGAACATATTTTATTTGAAAAACCCTTTCCATATAAGAAAATAGCCCACTAAATTTTTGTAACCCCCTCAATATAGCCCATGGGCTATATATAGCCCCTAAAATTATCCATGGTTGCAACCTTCTCTCTGATACCAATTTGTAATGCATCCTTACGTTACACCGAACTAAAAGAAAAACACACTATTTATTTTGTGTAAATTAATCACATGAATAAATACCATATGCACACTTTTGCGGAAGTATAAGTCTTTAGTTTACCAAAATATACTATTTCGAAACTACTGGCGAGTAACAACAGTAGCTACAGGTAAGTATCGACAACAATTACTGGCGAGTAACATCAGTAGCTACAGGTAAGTAACAACAACGACTATTGGCGAGTAATAACAATAGCTACAAGCTACATATAAGTAATGACAATAATTACTGGTGAGTGATAGCAGTAGCTACAAAACTGCTGTTACTCTGCAATTATCAATCAGGAAAGAGCTGAAAATTAAATAATTAACTTAGAGTTCTATTAATCAAGTTAAAATTCAAATTATGAAAACTGATACATAATGTAAACATCAATTTAAAACAAGTTTTCTAACTTGCTGAACATATATTGAACTTAATAAAACAACTATTTCCAACTAGTCCCAAGTTTGGTTAAATTTGGAAATTAACATTCGAAAAATTTCCCCATTAATGATAAGGCTTGGAGAATAACACATTCATCCATTTCTATAAATTTCCTTAGAATTGAAGACTTAAATTTCATAAATCTTCTTATATATAAATTTCATTTATTAAATCTCTGTAATAATCATATCATCATATCCACAGCTCTAAACATTATGTATTTCAAGTGATATTTACATTCAAGGAAGAGATTCTAGCCATTTTCCCCATAGCATTTGCATAGTGATTTTGGAATGATATTTTACCTATTTTATATCAGATTTTGTTGAGTTATTTATCATATTATGAGTTGCATATGAAGTTAATTTGATGTCCCAAATGATGTGTGCATACGTCTGAAGTGTTACTCTAGTTTATGAATAAATTCGAGACTCCTTTCCCACCAATTTCACCTCAAAAACTAGATTCTAGAAGATGCTATTCATTAGGATGCCTATTCAATCCTAAAAAAATATATAATGTTGCACATATAATGTTACTAATGTCCTCTAGCAGAATCAAGTCTCATACCAATAATTAGTGAAGTATGTACAGTTTTTTTGAAGAGCATCTAATGTTAGACCTAGGCGGGATCTCCACTTCTCAAATTAACTAGTCTTGTTCTAAAACTTATTCCCATGCAATTTACAGACCATGGATGGGTATATCAGTTGTTTGGATGTCTGATAGGTGTGTTAATATGTCCTATTACCCATCAATACATTCCTCCCCAATTTTGAAATCATTTGGAGGTGTTTGGAACTAGTTGTAAACAAAACCCTAGAGTCAAAACAAGGTGAATCCAAGGACTTTCCTTTGAAGTGATATTACAGTGGTATCAAAGCATGGTCCTTGAACCTGTGCATTAATATCATCCATTGAAGAATATTTTTAATCCATGTATTACTATTATTATGACTCCTATGAGTAGAATGCTTATGATAAATATGAAGAAGAATGTGAACGGTATGAGGAAGAGGTGCCATCATGCAACACTTCTTACAATTTCATAAGGAATGAGGGTTATTCTTATGAACTTGAGTCTGATGAATATGAGTGTTTCCTTTGTTACCTTATGATGATAAATATCTACATTCATGCACCTATGATGTTCACTTTAGTCACTTGAAGACTCATGATTTTCCTTGCTCCTTGCTTGGTTCAATTGATGTTGGAGGAACTTCATCCAATACTTGGATGAAGAGATATATGATTGGATCAAATATCATCCATTGAAGAATAATTTTAATCCATTTATTACTATTATTATGACTCCTATGAGTAGAATGCTTATGAGAAATATGAAGAAGAATGTGAATGGTATGAGGAAGAGGTGCCATCATGCAACACTTCTTACAATTTCAGAAGGAATGCGGGTTATTCTTATGAACTTGAGTTTGATGAAGATGAGTGTGTCCTTTGTTACCATATTATGATACATATATACATGGATGCACCTATGATGTTCACTTGATTCACTTGAAGATTCATGATTTTCCTTGCTCCTTTCTTGGTTCAATTGATGTTGGAGGAACTTCATTCAATACTTGGATGAAGAGATATATGATTGGAGCAAATTCTTATTGGTAGAAACATCCTTTGTTATTTCTTGATGATGCACATATACATGGATGCACTTATGATGTTTAGTTGAGTCACTTGAAGACTCATGATTTTCCTTGCTCCTTGCTTAGCTCAATTGATGGTGGAGGAACTTCATCCAATACTTGGGTGATGTAACATCCCGAAAATACCAAAATAATTTTTTTTTTTATAATAGCAATAATTATCAGAATTATTTAATGTGGAACATATAAACTAAATCGAAACCATAAATAAGATAATTTAATGACAATGACATGTCATCATCCTCAGATAATATAGTTGTAATTTCTACTTCAGGTATAAACGGATGTTAATCCTCTTTAACGAAAGATCTTTGTGTGCTTACGTAAACAAGTACAGTTTACAAATTTGTTTAAGTTCTTGGTTAATATTACATGTTGATACAGTTTGTACCGCTTTAATATTCTTGATGGATTGCTGACAGTTTGTTTGTTTGTTAATAAAGTGTGTCCTATGAGGTACCCTAGAGTTTACTTAGCTGCAACAGCTAAGGCATTTGAAAATGTTTCTATGTGCAGACAACAGGTAAGAAGTTTTACGACAACATGTGTTTAAGAGTATATGTGTCTTTCAATTCATCGTCAATGTAAAATGCTAAGTACTTCACTGCGACACCAGTGATTGGAGGTATGGATACTTGGTTCTAAATCTAGTTTGTAAGCTGGCTTTCAAAACTCTTCAGTGCTATGAATTTATGTCATCCAAGTAATTGTTATACAACTGCAATCATTATCAAAACAGTAATACCAAAATCTATTGACAATGCTATTTATAGAATTAGTATTTGTTTTCTTTAAGCAAAACTTAGACTACTATAAGTTTTGAATTTAACAATGAATACACAGTTAATCATATATAAAGCATAATGACTAGTATTGGTATTGAAAACGTAGCTTTAGAGTGTATCTCATCAATGCTTAAACTATATTTATGATGATACAAAAGTCTTTACGTTACATGGCTAAACAAATGGAAATGATCATAATTATAGTATTTATGCTATAAGCTAGCATTCTAAAACTTCATTCTAATGCCTATACAAAATGATAGGAATGAAATAGATACATATCTTAAAGTTACTATGCATTTACATATTACAATGACATGTAGTTCAAATATTACGATGCCTAACTTTGAACTATATGAACTTATGCACATAAATTACAATGATATGATTGTCAATTTGCAATGATATGTTTAAAATATGCAATAAGATGATTACAATATGCAAACCATGGAATATGATGAAATTCTATTTATTTTCATACTTGAACAATAACTTGAAATCGATTATGTGGTGTCTCCATCCTTACAATAAAACGAGACTATAGCAACAAATGGAACTATACTATATGACCTAGCTCTTGTCCTAAGTATTGACAACGTATGTTAATGTATTCAAATAAACTCGTAAAGGAGTGATGAGTTGACGGTTATTAAATGTACTATTGGTAGGTTGTCGGTGTCCCGATCGGTATTAAATGTTCTAACCCAACTCCATAGTGGAATGCATGGCTGTCAATCCACTTAATCCATCCACGTGAACTTTGGCTGATGTTGCAACTAGGAATCCTAGCTGGCATGGTTGCCATGATGCTTCTCCTCCGAGCTGTACATGGTAATGTCCTCTTGGCAGGCATTGCTGGCACTGTTTTGGTTGATGTAATTAATGGGCTATCATTGCTAAGTTGCTTGGCCTTCAAAAATGGCATCGTTGGCATCTCCATGCTCGTTGATCTTATCAATTCTCGACCATTGACGTTGCTACCCAAAACCTCGTTGTATGTAATGTTTTGCAAGCTCTTCGGTCTTCATTGTTATGCTAGGGTATGGCCGACAGGCTGCCCAAAAGGTAGGGTTTAGTGAGAGTAATTCTCAGGGGTTTCGATCCTGTGACTTATGAAAGGTAGTTTTCTAAATAGTTACAGGCATTGAACCTTCTGCATTTGAGCTACGATATCCAAATAGTGACAGGGTTTCCTTTTTCTAGTGAAGTAGAAGTGTTTCGGATAGGGTTCGAATCTCCTACAGTTGATAATGATCTACTGTGATAGATTTAGGGTTGTTGTAGAATACCAACTTGCTTCGTCGTTTTAATAGTGTAATGGATCGATTCTTCGACATGCCAAAATCAAAGGTAATAATCAAAAACTGTACAAATGTTGTAATACTTGATTTGATTGTTGCAAAATCTTGTTTTGAACCTGCAATGCATGTTTAGCCCATTCGAAAAGAGGTTGATGGTTGAAGAAAAAGAAACTAAAAATACTACAGTTTTCCTGGCAAGCTCCAGTGGTTCACAAGAAACCTCGTAGGTGCCTTGGTTGGTGTTTAGCTGTAAGCTGAGAGTTGGAAACATTTCAGTGATGGCCGACTGTGAATTTTTTAGTTTGACTTGGTTTGATGTTAAAATGTAAGAGGTTTATCCTCCGTTCATTTAATGCTTGGCTCAGTAGGTTTTTGCTGTAGCACTATAACCAAATTTGAGTTGGTCTAAACACCTTTGGTTGTTCGAGGGCAAGGAGCCAATGCATTTTTGGAAAACTTAAATGGAAAAAGGATAGAGTCTCTGTCATACTTTCACTATGCTGTTGGGCAATCTTTAATGGAGTTGTGTTTTTGTTTTGCTTACTTCTGAGCTAAAGGTTTTCTTGTACCGTGATGATACAGTCTTGTTTTAAAAGATAAAAGTAAAATATTGCTTGAATACTGTTGATTCGAGTTCGAACAAGATGAAACTATTTTAGGCCGAAAATAAATGATTGCTTTCTGTTATTTGTCAATAATGTTTGATAGTGGAGTTTAAAAAAAAATAAAAAGATGAGCTCGAATGTCAAAAGTTCTGCCGAAGAAGTTGAAATGTTATCTAGAGTTTAAATGTCCAGCTTCTGTAACTTCGGCAAGAAATGTCTATAGTAGTCACGAGTGTTTTGACGATATTTTATAAACTGTGTACAAAGATAAATCATAGGGTGTACAGAAATAAATTTGCAGCTACTATATTTCGTGAAATTTGAAATGCTAGAAAATCATTAAATGTACAGTATGGAAATGTATAATATTTCTATCTGAGATAAATGTAGTTGAAATGAAAACTATAAATCTGTGCAGAAGTAAAGTATGTATAATGCCAAGAAATCTATACAGTGACTAGTTTCTGCAGCTGTTAATCTTGAAAATGCTATTACTTGGAAATCATAAAATGTTTAATTTGATTGTATTTACTTGATATATTAAATGATTAGGGATAAAAGAAAAAACATATGACTGTATAGAAAATAGACTAGGTTTTTCTTTTATGAAATAACGAAATAATTCTCTATTACTGTCGATGCTATACAGTAAATTCATACTATGATTAGATATAGGATGGAATTGTAAACAAAGCACCTACTATAATTATTTGTCCAATCAATGGCAATCTTCCTATCTCTCATCTATCATTTAATTTGCTTCTCTATACTAGAGTACGATGCAAATAACAGCATGTGGAAAAATATAGAGATGGTTATCAAATCAGATCTTTAACAAAGATTTATCATTCAGACTTAAACATAGATAAGAAAATAAATTCTTTTAGAAAACAAAGTTTGATAATTTTACTAAACAGAAGTATTAAACTGTAAACAAAATAAGAACAACAGAACCTGGTCAACTGTAGGAAAAAAAATAGCCCAAGGAGCCTATTCCACCCAACCAATTCCTTAAGACAACCAAGTTAATTGCCTTAGGACCCCCGATCCTGTTCACTGAACCACCAGGAGGAAGAAACTTTAGAAGCTTAGGACCTCAACTTGCAGTAGTAATAGTTATCCAGTCTTAAAGACTTAGCAGTCAAGGGGACCTGCACCAGCACCTTTGTTTCTCCTTCTCATAATAATTTGTAGACTTAAAGTTGCACTCTCACATATCCTCCCTATTCGAATCTCTCAATGACCACCTGATTCACTTGAGGAATATTTCTGCAGAAAATATTGTGTAAGAGCTGCCTGCTCAATTTGAATTTTCCTTATGTAGGCTGCCTAGGCCTTTTAGTGGTTAACTGGTCATTTAATGAGCTTCCTGCTCACTCCCACCACCTGGGGGATAATGCCACAATTTTAGGGTTAGTTGTCCCATAACCAACAGCTAGTGGTGAAGTGCAATTGCTGCCATCTGTCCCATACCTTCTAACAACTTACATTCCTCCTAGTGGGTCAATGAACACTCATTTAATAGTTCCCTTGGGTGTTTGTCTCCTACTTTAATTTGTTAAATAATAATAATCAGTAATTACATTCATCCTTGACCAAACTTGGTCATAATTACAAAACTTTGTAATTAAAATTTTACATAAAGTATTTTTCCAATAAAATAATATTTTCAGAATTTGGGTAGGTGACAGGTGAAGAGATATATGATTGGAGAAAATTCTTATTGGCAACAACATCCTTTGTTATTTCTTGATGATGCACATATACATGGATGCACTTATGATGTTCACTTGAGTCACTTGAAGACTCATGATTTTCCTTGCTCGTTTCTTAGTTCAATTGATGTTGGAGGAACTTCATCCAATACTTGGGTGAAGAGATATATGATTGGAGTAAATTCTTATTGGAAGCAACATACTTTGTTATTTCTTGATGATACACATATTCATGGATGCACAAATGGTACTTCTGTGAGCCCCTTGAAGGATCATTGTTTTATTTGCTCCCTACTTGGTTCAGATTTTAGTGGAGATTCTTCATTCACTTCTTGGATGAAAGAACACATGGCGGATTATTTTGATGCATCTTACATCCTTTTGGAGCAGCATTATAGGACATGGGATCCTCACCTATGTCATTGGAGCATATTTGATTGGTCACTTTATGCTTGTATGCACTTGGAAAATGGTGGTCTACTTACTTGGAGAATGCATACAAGGAAATGGGATCCAGGAATTCTTTTGCTTGATGGTATGGGTTGGAGAGCACTCCTAATTGTTGGAGTGAAATACAAGAAATGGGACCCTGGGATAAATTTTAATCTCATTGATTTCAATTTTTTTTGGGAAACAAGTAGTATGGGATATTGGGTCCCCACTTAATAAGGTGGTTTTAATTAGAGTAGTGTAGCAGTAGGCATGGTGGTTCCTCTCTAAACTTTTCATGGAATCTTGAAGAATCAAAGTCGGGAAACTCAGTGGCAACTTCAAATAATTATACAGTGGTATCATAAAGGGTTTCCAAAATATGAAAGAGGTAAAGATTAATTGTGCAAACTTTGTTTCGATGGATTTAATTAATATTTTGGTGTTTAGTGGTGATGTCACAGGGGATATCGCTATGAAAAAGAAAACCCACATCTCCTTGCTTTTGGAAACACACAATTGTAGTACATGAGTGCCACTACTTAGAGTTTTAGAAGCAAAGTTTTGGAAAGAAAGCAAGTTATTCAACATCCACGTTTGAAATTGCTCGAGGATAAGCAATATTTGGAGGGGAGGATTTGTCATGTCCCCAATTTTGTCCTTGGGTCACAATGGCATAAGCCACTTGGCCATATTCATGATAGTTTGTCAAATTTATGCTAAGGGTTAAATAATTTCCAAGCATGATGTACAAGTTAGTGATAATGTAAAATTAGATCCAAATGGACAAGGTGGGTTACATTAAGAGAAAATTCCCAATTCAAAGTTTGTAACAACCCCATCCAAATGAACTATCATGGAGGAAAATTATTAGTTCCCTAGGTTGGGGGTGGAAGCATTAAAATTTGGAATAAAGGAGATACAAGACCCAAAATGACCTTAGAATTACAAATTCACATTAAATGGTTCAATTAAATAATAATAAAAACAAAATAAGGTGGCATTGGATCATGAGGGCACATAAGAGGTTGTGGGACCCACATGTGGCAAGGTTCCCCACTGCACTTGGCATCGTCTCTCACCAATTCGAGTTCAATATGAAGGGTAATATACTTGGGGTATTTGAAGAGGTATTATTCATGGCATGAATCATGTAAGGTCGAATTGGAGTGGAATAGTAACTCCCATGGAAGAGGAAGAGGCATCTTAGAATAATTGTGACACTTGGAGCTAGATTCCCTAACTCCTATGACAATGATGATGAAGATTCTATGACACTTATGACAAAGTTCAGACCTGGATGCTTAAATATGACATATATGGCATGTCAGGGATAAAAATAGCCTCCAAGAGGGCGCACAAGGGGAGTTATGGCAGCCAAGATTCCCCCATTCGAATTGATGGAATACGAGAGCTAGGAAAAGTTGGACAAGTGGCATTCATGGGAATCTCTCCCTAATTCAAGTTGGGATGAGTCTCTTGGAGGGAATTTGAGCTAAGGAGGCCTTGGGAGGTTAATAAAATACAAGAAGAAATAAGGAGACTAGATTTTGATCATTTTTCATTTGATAAAAATTTGAGAGATTAGCTTGTCCTTGCAAGGTGGATGCTTATCCTTCTTTTATTAGAACCAATTTCGAGGGTACAAGATTCCCATCCTAGTTGTTTGATGGAGAGGCCATTCAGAACTCTTAACAAAGATTCATCGATATTTTTTGATGCAGTTTAAAACCCCAAATGAGTTCGATTTCATCTTCTCTCATTCTTATCTATGCCTATTCTACTATCTTTCTCTCAATGTCATGTAAATGTGCAAGGGCACACTTGTTGTTGCATATAGTTAGTGAAGGAATGTTATTTTGACTTCATGGACATGTTAAATGCTATATATATGTAATAATCTAATTATCAGAGCCACAACTTGAAACATTATGTATTTCAAGTGATATTTACATTCAAGGAAGAGATTCGAGCCATTTTCCCCATAACATTTGCATAGTGATTTTGGAATAATATTGTACCTATTTTATATCAAAGTTTGTTGAGTTATTTATCATATTATGAGATTCATATGAAGTTAATTTTATGGCCCAAATGATGTGTGCGGAACTCTAAAGTGTTACTATGGTTTATGAATAAATTTGAGACTCCTTGCCCACCAATTTCACCTCAAAAACTAGACTCTAGAAGCTGTTGTTCATTAGGATGCCTATTCGAACCTAAAACCAAATATAATTATGAAAATATAATGTTCCTAATGTCCTATAAAAGAGCCAAGTATCAGAACAAGATTTAGTGAATGTCATACAGTGTTTGGTGTTAGTTTTTCAGCATTTAATTCAATTTGATCTAGGATCTTAACTGAGAGAACAACATGTACAGCATATCAAACACAAGAGACAAGAGACACAAAGCATTTCATTGGGGAAAACCAAGAAGGTGTAAAACCCCGCAACTTCCTCAGAGATAGAATGAGCATCAATACAAAGATCATAAAGATCAAACCCCACAACAAGAGATAGTCTCCTAGCAACTCCTCCTCCTCCACTTGTGTGCACTCCTCCTCTCTCTAACTAATGCGAAGTGAGTGAGTGTGTGAATGAATAAATGAGAGAGTCACACTCTCTATTTATACTTTACTTCACTTGAATTTTAACTCTAACTAGGTCGGCCCCAACTTAACCACTTAACATAATGCTAACTGAGCCGACCCCACTAGGGTGGTCTAATAACCCTTTGACCCACACAACTCATACAGGTCCGACCCCACCAAGGTGGTCTAATAACCCATCAAATATAAGTTGTGACACTTACATTAATACTTGCGACACTTGCAAATACAAATGATGACACTTCCAATCGGAGGAATAATACATCTCCGTTGGGGATACAATAAAGTACAAATGTAATACATACAATATACAAGTGAATATCTTCCGAAGTTACAAATACATCAACACTCCCTCTTAACTAGGAATGTATTCTCTTGACACAAATCATCAATACATATAGACACAAGTCTTCAATACTGGAGCTAAATCATCGTCACTGGATCACAAAACATCATCGTCACTACTCCTGTACTCGTCATCTTGATCACAGGTGATATCTCTCAATTCTTCTCGTCATAGGAAGTTCTACAAAGATAGTCCTTTTTCATGCTGGTTGTAGGCCTAGCCTCCTATAGGTCTTCAACATCTCTGCGAGCTGGCCATCTTGTGGAATCCTCAGGACTGATTATGTGCATCAACAAAATCTCGAAAGAGCATCCCAAGACTTTTATGAGCACATAGCTCAACCTATCGGATCTCCCAGGTTATTTTACATGTGACCTTCACAAAACCTTAAAAGAGTATCTTGCCAAGCAAGATCTCTAAAGAGCATCTAAGGCCTTTTATGTGACTAGAAAAACCTGTCCGAATCTCTAGGACTGATTACATGTGATCTCCACAAAACCTTAAAAGAGTGTCTTTCCCAGCAAGATCTCTAAAGAGCATCCGAGGCCTTTTACGTGACTAGCACAACTTGTATGGATCTCCAGGACATATTACATGTGGTCCCCACAAAACCTTAAAAGAGTGTCTTTCCCAGCAAGATCTCTAAAGAGCATCCGAGGCCTTTTATGTGACTAGCACAACCTGTTCGGATCTCTAGGACGTATTACATGTGGTCTAGCAAAACCTTAAAAGAGTGTCTTTCCCAACAATATCTCTAAAGAGCATCCGAGGCCTTTTATGTGACTAGCACAACCTGTCCGGATCACCAGGACGTATTACATGCTACCCTTGCACAACCTGTCCACGGCTAAGCTGTAGAAAAACCTCGAAAGAGTATCCGAGCTCAGACTATCGGATCTCCCAGGATCTTTTCTATGCTACCTGCACAGTCTGTCCATGGCCATGGAGTATCATCCTGATACACATGATCATACTGATCATCATCATACAGTACATCATCCTTATGCACATCATCATCGCATGATTACCCCGATCATGTACACAACATCATCCTGATGCATATCATTTGGAGCATCATCTTGATGCTCATCCTAATCATCATCATAGCATTGTTTTGATGCCTATCCTTTGGAGCATCATCCTAATGCTCATCACACATGATCATCCTTATCATCAATGCATCATCGCATGATCATCCTCTTCAAATCATCTCAACGTCCATGGAGCACATCCCAGATGCACATCATACAACACTTACACCACCGAAATGGGATAACACATCTACCACCATTCAGGGAAGGGTCCAGCCCTTACTTTTTCACCATGGGAGAACACATCTACCACCATGTGAAAAATGGCTCAGCAATTACATCACAACCATGGGAGAACACATCTACAATCATGTCGGAAAAGCTCGGCAATTACATCATGACCACGGGAGAACACATCTACGACCATGTCAGAAAATCCCATGTGTATCTGCGTCTTCTGGACTCATCACTTCCCCTTGGAAGGAACCTCAATCTGAAGGACACCAAGCCTCTCTTTGAAGTACTTGAACTTCACTCTGGCTAGTGGTTTGGTCAACACATCTGCAATCTGCTCATCCATCGCAACATACAGGAGCTTCACTGCTCCTCTCTGCACCATATCCCTGATATAGTGATATTTGATCTCTATATGCTTCGACTTGTCATGGAACACCGAGTTCTCTGACAACTTCACACAACTCTAGTTGTCACAATAGATACAAGTAGCATCCAACTGGAGATCAAATAAATCAGATAGTAGCTTCCTTATCCATACTGCCTCACAACTAGCCAAACAAGCTGCGACATACTCTGCTTCGATTGTACTCAGTCCTACATAGGACTGATTCCTGCTAAACCAAGAGATCACACCTGATCCCATATTGAAGCAGCACCCCGAAGTGCTCTTCCTATCTGCAACACTTCCTACCCAATCTGAATCAACATAACCCTTTAGGTTAAACTACTTGAGCCCATAATCAACCATACCCCTCAGGTACCTCAGAAAATGCTTTACAATGAAGCAAATATCTGGTCTCTTGTTCGTTAGATACATCAAGGACCTAATCATCTGATGATACATCGTGGCATCAACCGACTTTGATGAAGCATCACTCAATAGCTTCAGGTTCGATGCCATAGGTGTGGCCATGGCCTTGCATTCCATCATCCTGAACCGCTTCAGGATATCTATTGCATACTTCCCTTGTCCAAGGAAGATTCCATCTGTACTCCGCCACACCTCCATACCTAGAAAGTAATGCATCATACCCAAGTCCTTCATCTCGAACTCGGCATCAATATTCCTCTTCATGTCGGAAATCAACCTATCCTCACATGTCACAAACAGATCATCCACATACAATAGGAGTATCACTGGATTTCCTTCCTCAACCTTGTAGTAAAGGTTGGAATCTGCTTTACTCTTGGTAAAGCCCAAACTGGACAGGAAGCTGTCTATCCTGCCATACCATGTCCTGGGCACTTGCTTTAAGCCATACAAGGCTTTCTTTAACTTGCACACATATGACTCCCTATCATGTGTCTCAAAACTGAGTGGCTGCTCCACATACACTTCCTCTTCGACTACACCATTCAAGAAAGTTGTATTGACATCCATCTGGTGTATCTTCCACTTCATCACTGCAACTAGAGCAAGTACTATTCTGATGGAAGTGTATCTGGCTACAGATGAAAAAGTCTCTTCATAATCTATCCCTTCTTTATGGGAGAAGCCACGAGCCACAAACCTTGCCTTGTATTTCTCTATGCTTCCATCTGCAGCATGCTTGATCTTGTAGATCCACTTGGAAGTCACAACAGACTTCCCTTCCGGTCTTGGGACCATATTCTAATCATCATTCTTCATGATCGATTGTATTCCTCGATCATGGCATCCTTCCATTACTGCATCCCTGATCCTGGGAACTTCAGATTCTTCAATATCTTCATTAGATAGTTTTATTGAACTTCGTTGTTGGAATAAATGTCGTTGTCCTTGTTTTGTAGGTGATTATGCACTATCTTTCCTACAAGTCAAATTCAATTGCATGATTAGAAACTTCTCATAGTTTTCAGAACAAAATCTTACATATAAGAATATATGTCATACAGTCATGCAATTATTTTATCCAATGCTTCAATACAACATTTATCCATATCCCATAACTTTCTAGATGCCTCCCATCTCTACCAGAACATTGTTAAGAGTGTGCACAACTCCCAACATGTCAACAAAGAGGTTTCATTCTAGATAAGTAACAATGGAATGTTGTATAGTACCATAGGCCACTTACCCATAACTATATTAGTAGTATCTTGTTCATTCATGCAATCTTTTCTAAAATGCATAATATACATCCTAAATCTAGGAACATAAGTATGTACATGACTAAAGAAAATCATATATACAAGAAATGACAACTTAAATACTTATCTTTTTTTTCTTGTACGGTGGACTCCCTCTCAATCTTTGCCTCCTTCCAGGAACTACTGGAGTGAGCTCCCTCTCGGTCTTTGCTTCCTTGCAAGAACTACTAGAGTGAGCTCCCTCTTGATCTTTGCTTCCTGGATTATCTGTCTTTGAACTTATATCCATCCTAGACCACTATGCATGCTTAAGTGTGCACTCGTGTCATCCTCAAGATCTCATACATAATCATACATGCATTAGTATAATCTCAATACTATCAAGATATTATGATTCTAAATAATCTTAAACATCTATGGTCATGGTCATTTCATACATAGGTAATTTGTCACAAGTGTTAGTATTCAAGGTTTCAGGGAGTACTTCTTTTACTCATGCATATTTTTATTTGACCATAGGACTCTTCTAGTTTGTCATATCATCAATCAAAGTAAGAAACATAATATGCATAAACCCTTGATTACTTAAACTTCTAACTTCATGAATAATCATAATCAATCATACAAAAGTATACTTATATGAGATCCTAACACAAGGTAGGATTCTAACTCGATATAGGAAAGCATACCAGGATTATCATGTTTGCTAGTTATGTCTAACATACCCAAACAATGTCTTCTTTGTTCTTGTCCATGATTTGTTCTAGTAACCTGCATATCTCATAAGTTAAGCATTGTAGAACCAAATTATACATACCTTATAAGTAGAGATTTTGTGTGATCAATGGCTATGGATGAGTCTTTGTCTTCTTGTCACCATGGTCATATGTTCCTTATCTAGAACTTAATTTGTCTTTCTTGATGTACCTTTCATGTTAGCGGACAACATCATCCTCATACAACACCATAGTGCATTAGTACAATCATAAGTGTCATAACCTTAATCAATGAATGTCTTCTATCATTCACATGCATTCGTAATTTTACTAAGGTGATAAGACAAGTCTAAAATTAATCAAGATTGTACTAACCTCAATAATATGAAGACAAACATATCATAAACTTAATCATGAACATATTTCAAAACATACCTGAATCTCCTCAAGTCATACCTGTCGGGATTGCTTGTAGTATTCTTATGTAAGGCCTTAGCCTCATCTCCCTCTGGAACTAGAATCTCTTCACTTATGTAGGTGTCCAAATCATTCTCTTCTAGGATTAACCCAATCCACTTTGATTTGATGAAACTGGATCTGGAGCTGACCAGGGTTTGACAGAGAAACCCTAAAAATCGAAACTTTGAATTTCAAACTTCTGATTGGATGAAAAGATGCGCCTTGTTGAGCTGATCAAGCTGGCATACTTCAATTTTGAAATCTTGAAAATTTGACCCCTCAAAATTGACTTTGAAAGTTTAGGATCTGCAGCTTCTGTTAAATTTTGGTTTTTTGGTTTTCTGGTCAAAATCCCGAACTAGGGTTTGATAGAGGCCAGGGTTCTACCCAACCAAAAAATTTGATCTTGGTCTCTCAATTTCAATTTTTCTGAGGAGCATGCAGCCGTGGTATTAGATTCAAGAAATTCCAACTTTCTACGAAACCCTAATTTCCCGCAGCAGTGACAAACCAAAAATGAAAGTGCTCAGAATCCAATTCCATTTGGATAGAAATATATGCCATATTGTTTTTGATGTATCTCTGAAATTTCACATCCTCAGGGTTTGAAACTTCGGCCTGTGATAGAATGACCTGTCATATTTTCAACCCCACATATATGAGCTTTAATGGATTCTCTGAGAGAGAGAGATATTCCAAGTGTCGCAACGTGACCTGTTTATGGGATAAAATAGTATAACGAACTTGTACGAAATTACACATGTCACTATTTCAACTTCGGCCTCTGAAACCCATACTTGTGAAACTAAAGTCCGTTCCCTAACTGTCACTTTTTACGAAATTCCATTTGGAGCTTCCTAGCCCGAGATATGAACTTTTTTCCTAGGTCACTTGTTTAGGACTGCATTCTAGAAGAGGCAGAATCCCTAACTTGTACGGATCATATATCACAAATTACAATGAATATAAGGCTGTCCTTCGGACATAAGGTACATGGACATTTCATCTCCGACCTATAGAATTTTCATATCCTAAAACTTCTCCAAAACTGAGTTATAGCGAAAGTGCCATGATGACTGGTTTTTACTATACCAAGCCCTAGCTTCCAATTTGTTGCAAGTGCAACAAGTGTCATAAATGCCATACCATGCCTTCCTTTAGGATAGCTCTGATACCATGTTAGTTTTTTAGCATTTAATTCAATCAGATCTAGGATCTTAACTGAGAGAACAACATGTACAACATATCAAACACAAGAGACAAGAGACACAAAGCATTTCACCGGGGAAAACCAAGAAGTTGAAAAACCCCGCAACTTCCTTAGAGATAGAATGAGCATCAATACAAAGATCACAAAGATCAAACCCCACAACAAGATATAGTATCCTATCATATGCTCCTCCTCCACTTGTGCACACTCCTTCTCTCTCTCACTAATGAGAAGTGAGTGAGTGTGTGAATGAATAAATGAGAGAGTCACACTCTCTATTTATACTTTACTTCACTTGACTTTTAACTCTTACTAGGTCAGCCCCAACTTAACCACTTAACATAATGCTAACTGGGCCGACCCCACTAGGGTGGTCTAATAACCCTTTGACCCACACAACTCATACAGGGCCGACCCCACCAAGGTGGTCTAATAACCCATCAAATATAAGTTGCGACACTTACAATAATACTTGCGACACTTGCAAATACAAATGACGACACTTCCAAATGGAGGAATAATACATCTCCATTGGGGATACAATAAAGTATAAATGTAATACATACAATATACAAGTGAATATCTTCCAAAGTTACAAATACATCAACATTTGGAAGAGCATCTAATGTCAGACCTAGGGGGATCTCCACTTCTCAAATTAACTAGTCTTGTTCCGAAACTTATTCCCATGCAATTTTCAAACCATGAATGGGTATATCTGTTATTTGGATGTCTGATAGGTGTGTTAATATGTAATATTCCCCATCAATACATTCCTTCCCAAATTCGAAATCATTTGGCGGTGTTTGGAACTAGTTGTAAAAAAAACCCTAGAGTAAAAAAAAGGTGAATCCAAGGACTTTCCTTTGAAGGGATATCAGTTCTGCGCATGCATGGTCCACGACTTGGTGGGACTTTCATCCTTTCTGTACCATCGCTTGTGGGTCTTGCGCACTTGATGTTTCAATGCTTTGCGGAACTTGTGCATACTTGATCTTCGACTTAATGGGACTTTGACCCTTTCTGTACCATCACTTGTGGGTCTTGCGCACTTGATGTTTCAATTATTTGAGAAACTTGCACATAGACTTGGTGGGACTTTGAACTTTGCAGTATCATCACTTTTGGGTCTTGCGCACTTACTGTGTCATAGGCTGTGTAATTTGTGCATTTGCTGACTTCAACCACTACACCCTTCTTGAAACTTGTGCATGCTTCAACAATTGGAAGCTTCTTTTGATTGGAGATGACTTGCACTCTTTTAAGATTTGCATAAATATTCAACCATTCTTGTTCCATGCTGCTTGCGCACTCTGCTTGACTTTCTTGCATACTCTTCAGTCTTCTTTGGACTTGCTTGTGCACACTAGTCTTTCTCCCATGTACTCTTTGGCTTGCTTGCGCACTTTTCAAACTTATGTACAACCAACACTTTAATTTGTACCTTGAAGGACTATGACTAGATGGACTTGTGACCTACTCAAGTACATGTGCCCTATGTACTTCTTTAAACCGGATATGCATGATGTAACCATGGACACACTTCTTTATACTGGATGCAACTTCTAGATATATGTCTTCACACTGGCATCCATATCCTTCACTACTTTGATTGCGCATAAACTCCTTCAATGTGGGTTTTCCATAATTCTTCAAATGGCATGTGAATACTGAATCCACTTGACTTCAGTTGACATCAATGAATCAAACTAAATTAGTTGACATCCTATTTGACATTAGTTGACATCAATGACAACCAAATTTCAACATTATCTTTATCTTTATTTTTCCTCAAAGATGCCACAAACAAATTTCCTTTACCAATGCATGTGCTTGTGCCTATATTGGATTATCTTCACCTACTTTACTTTTATTCACTCATGTTTCCAAATAGAGAGAGGAAAGACCGCTATTTTCTCTTGTTTCCAAAGAGATCATTATCTATTTGGTTAATCGCTCTTCTTAATCTCCTTAATTTATGTATTACATGTTCATAGTAATACCTTGATTGTGGCATTGTATGTTGACAATTTAGTCATAACAAGAAATAATGTCAATTTGATTTTGGGTTTGAATAGAAAACTTGTAGATACCTTTGAAATGACTGATCTTGGTCTGTTGCATTTATTTTTGGGCATTCAAATTTTGCAAATGGAAAATGGTATCTTTCTTTGTCAACCAAAATATGATTAAATGGATCTTTTAAAATGATTCAAAATGGATGAATGTAAGTATTACGCTACACCTTATCGGTCGAACATAAATTGTCAAAGGAATGCGACTTTTTTCAAGTCAACGCCACTCTTTATTGATAGTTGGTCAATAACTTGATTTAATTAACTCATAGTCGACCTAGTATCTCCTTTGTTGTTAGTGTGGTTTCCCGGTTCATGCAGGATATTTATAAGGAATCCCACTTGAAATATGCAAAGAGAATTGTTCGCTACATTAAAGGAACTTATCAATATGGTATTAAGTATTGTCGTAGTTTAGAACCACTGGTCGGGTTTACTGGTTCCGACTGGGGAAACGACATTGAGGACTAAAATTTCGCTTCTAGCTATATGCTTCGACTTATTTATTGACCCTCGGTCTAATAGTGTAAGAAACATAAGGTAGTCTCTCTTTTGACTACATAAGAAGAATATCATGACGCTATCAATGCAAGTACAAAATCAATTTGCATCCATCATCTTCTTGAAGAGCTTGGTTTTCTTGTTTAGACATTGACTGTTATCCATTGTGAAAATCAAAGTACAATACAGGTTGTTGCCATAATCTTGTTGCACAAAAAAAAATGAAGCATGTTGAACTTCAAGTTCATTATTTGAGACAGTTGGTACATGACAATGTTGTCTCCCTTATTTATTGTAGGATAGATGATCATATCATTGATATATTTATGAAGTTTCTACTAGAAGCTAAGTTTGTAAAACTTCGGGCTATGCTTAGGCTTCGGGTAGCTGCAATCAAGGGGGAGTTTTCAAAGAACATAATTTCACCTCCTAAATATCTAGAGAATTGTGCTGATGGGGGGTGTTGGAACCTAAGGTTATGCAGGCTCATCACACCTCTGAATATTCTAAAGAAAGTCAGTATGACTAACAGAGCAATGTAGTAGAGGATTGAGTAAATGGTCCGCAAGGTCATGGTCGACTCGACTAGAGAAATCAACTAATCAATGGAATGTCATGGATTTCATGGAAATAGTTAGAACCAATGATGCCTATTTATGGACTAGATCATCATCATATCAAGGGAGTTTGTTAGATCTAGAGATTAAAAAAGAACGACACTATGAGTTGTGTTAATATATTGAAATGGAGTTTTCCAAATGTTGAATAATGCATTGTGATGTTCTAATCACAATACATCTCTAAATTTAAACAATTATTTAAATACAACTTAAATAATAAATGTCACACATAATTTACAACATAATTTGCACCAATTTATCATTTTGGAATACAAATAGTACCTATAAAAATAACCAGTTTACTATAAACCTTGAAACCAAGTCAAGAGCCAATGGGATAAGGAAAAATACATACTTGAGATGCCATTTTGGACTTACAGATGTACCATAGAAGCAAGCAGGATAACCACCACTCTCAGAAAGTCAAGAAAAAAACATGCGGGGGACCACTCTCCTCCCAACCAACCTATGATTCATAGACCAGGAGCCCTTGAGCCACCAACCAAAAATAATTATCTAGAAACAAGCCCTCATCCTGAAAATTTTATCCTCGTCCTCCAAAACCACCATATCCATCCATAAAAAATACGAGGAGGAGGAAGGAGCAAAGAACCCCCCCCCCCTCTCATTTTCCTCTTTTAAAGTTTTCCTCGAGCTCTTTCCCCCATGACACATGTCCTCCATGTAATATCTGCCCATACAAAAATATCCCTTAATTAGATAAATAGGTAATCTGTATTATTTTCTTTTATTTCCCCAAGACCCCCTCTTATATTTAATTAAAGATCAACTTAGCTTAATTAATGAAATTATGCAACTTTATGTTTTCATGAATCCCCATGTCCTTATTAATATTATTACTATTAACCTACATAATCTAATACTATTATGTAGGGGTAGGAACCACTAGTGTGGCCATCACGAGAATGAGTGTGTCCTGCACCTACACTATAACATGGGTATGTTCCCCTATAACTAATGCAAATATGTGAAGGAGAGGCGTTACATTTACTCTCAAGTATTTTCACATGTTATCCTCCAAACTTGAAGTTAATCTACCATACTCAAATGTTGTTGTTGATAGCCCGTGATCTTATGTGGAAGATACAAGCTATTCAATATCAAGTGGTATGCAATCCTCCCGCTATTTGGTTCCTCGAACAACTGTGCTACTTTTCCCTCATTACCCTCTGCTTACGAGTGTATGACCCTAACATCATCCATAGATAATGGCAGTTCGAGCGGTGTCGTTCTTTCTATCCATGTGCAAAGTATGATGGATTTTGTGCTCACAAACTTTATCTAGTGTCAAAGTCCATTCTTCACTTCAATTTGTTCAAAGGAATAACCCCAGGAGATGAGATAACACTATCTATGTGGTACATGCAAGGTTTGGGATTTCCCCTTTGTTTTAGCGGTATCTTCAACTTTCATAAGTTTGAAGGTTTCTTATACCTCGTCTTCTACTTTATGAATGGAAGTGAAGTGGGTTGCTTAGGAAGGAACAACTGTGGGTGGGAGCCTCATAACCCCACCTTATGAACTACTAATAGATAGAAGTGTTAAGGGGGTAGGCACTTTTAACTTTACTATTTAGCTTTTAGATGCTTAGCCTATTAGATGAATGGAAGTTTAGTAGATTCCGGTGGGTGGCATAGGAACAACCTGTCGCCTAAGTGTAGCACCTCATTGCTTGTATCGCCTATTAATTCACTGCTGCACATAGCTTATCTCCCTGCTAGTTCTGGCCCCTTTCTACCCGCCATCCAGGACTTATTCTTCCATTAATCCGGATTCGTGGGCTTCTTATTTCTGGAATTAAATCTTTTATATGTGAGCCTATTATAACTAAGCCCTCAATCTCTTATGCTTCCTCTTCGTCTTCTACCTCAATCTCTTATGCTTCCTCTTCGTTTTCTACCTCTACTTCTAATGTGACTATAGGATAGGCCACTTGCATTGTATTGATGGATATAGTCATTAACTTTTAACAATATACTTCTTGGTAAAAATGTTATTTTAGGAGTACATTTATTTCATTGAATTTGATGAAACCCATAAATCACGTCTTATTTATAGGTTCTCTTTTGAACATATATGAAGTAGCATGTGACTTGATAGCTTTCTAGGCAAACTTTGAGGAAGTCCAACCTTACTGTATTTACTAAATGAAAGAAACAACTAAAGTGTAAAGGAAAAACAATAAACATTAATAAAGTCCAAAGTAATGCCTCCATGGATTTGGCATTTCTTATTACTTTAAAAGAGTTTAGTGTCGTTTCTTCTCAAAAGTTGTTAATCATAGGTGTTTCCCTTACATCAGTTTATTTATTTTTTGCATTCCCTATAATTATTGATTGAAATCTCCTCAGGTCCCAAGTGTTTACTTTAATTTAATTTCCGTCAAAAACTCATATTAGTGTTTAGTTTCATTTGCATTTTTAAGGAAATTCTGAGTTAGTTAGCTAAGAAAGCGAATAACCAAATCGATAACGGTCTCTTTGGCAACAAGAGCGAATAACGGTCTTGCCTCTCTCTTTGGCAACATGGAGAGCGAATAAAAGCAGAGCAGCTGAAGAGAATCCAATACAGGCCGAGGCAACGTAACAGGCACATGCACAGGCATTGGTAAAGGAAATTTGTTTGTGGCATCTTTGAGGAGAAAGAAAGAAAAAGATAAAGATGGCATCATCAGAGGTCGCAAACAATAACTCCAACCTTTGCACTCTCACCAAATGGAATGCCGTTGCCTTCTGGGAGTGGGGTACTGTACTACTTTGGATTCTTAACCCAACTTTCTTCAATACTCTCCTCTTCTTCAAATATCATGATATTCTTCTTTTTCATTTTGCAGATCTGAAGATGGACAAGTGTGGGATTTGCAAAGAGCACGTCATGAAATTTTGTATGTGTTTTGTGTTTTTGTTTTTTATTTGTATCGTTCTTAAAATCTGTTTCTGTTCGTTTTCCAATCTCTCCAGTAGTAACTGCTGGTGTTGTTGTTGTTCATGTAGGCGACACCTGCTACCAGAAGATACAGAACAACGAACCACTGGATGATAATGATAAATGTACTTGTTGGTTAGGTATGTTACATAACTTAATTAATTATTCCAACATATATTTTAGCACAAAAATCTCGACAAATTCCGAGTCTATGCATATGCTATCGTAACTTTATTATTCGGAGTCTCTGCATATATTCTCTAATAACTTCATTACTATATTTAAAATGACAGGAAATTGCAATCATGCTTTTCATAAGCATTGCATACGTGGCTGGATGAGAGCCAATGCACAAAAGTGCCCTTATGATTCCCGTCGATTCCAGGTACAAGAAGAATTGAACATCCAGTAGCTGTTATCCATCCATCCACAACCATTTCAGATGGTGCTGTATTGATTTCAACATTATGTAAACCCATATTTGCTTCTCTCAATAATACAAAGAGGTTTCACTATATTATATACAAATTCTCTCAATAATACTAAGAGGTTTCACTATAATATATACAAATTCTAAATTAATGGCATTCTTTTATATATATAAATACAAATTTTATATATATAAATACAAATTCTAAATTAATGGCATTCTTTTATATATATTATTAGTGAATTCTAAATTAATGACATTTTTTTATATATTTGATTAAATTAATTTTATGAAATGTTTAAATTTCATTTTTATGTTAATTATTATTGAATATATAAATTAAGTTATTATTTTATGATAAAATAAATTTGAATTTGATATTAAGAAACTTATTATCATAGTAGTAAGATTCGAGTACGGATTCGAAAACGAAAATGGTACGGATTCGAAAACGAAAATGAAAACGATTCGCATACGAAAACGCACATATTTGCTTATTATTATAATCTCTCTATGCTTGACACATTTAACATATGTACTAGTTTAAACTCGTTCATATTTGTGAAATATCCTAGATGTAATTAATAATTCCTAACTATCATGGAAAGTAGAAAGTGTTATTCTTCCAATGGAAACTATGGTATCCATAGTAGCATTATCTTCACTTAAAATATCCTTAATAAATAAGCACAATCAAGAGTATATAATTTCCATCCAATCATCCTCCAACGATTTGTAAAATTAGAATGTGAATTTTATGTACAAAACATTATTTCAATAAATTTGAAACAACCACTAATTTCCATCCAATTATCCTCCAACAATTTGTAAAATTAGAATGTGAATTTTATGTTTGTGAATTTAATGTACAAAACATTATTTCAATAAATTTGAAACAACCACTCATAATTTTGACTCAAGTTACACAGCAACTCAAATACTAAACAATTTACCATATTGACATATCCTTCTCTCACTTATTTTTTATATTTTTTCTAGAAATATATCAAACTACTTACCATGATAATAAATGAGCACAATGTTTATGTACAAAACATTATTTCAATAAATTTGAAATAACCACGATCTTAAAACGCACCCCAATGACCTAAAACCACCTTCCAAAACTAACTCAACAAAACATACATGAAAGACTAGGAAATCATCCTAAAATTTTAAGAGGAAAAAATTGAACATACTAGTCATAATTTTGACTTAAGCTACCTAGCAACTCAAATACTAAATAATTTACCATATTGACATATCCTTCTCTCACTTATTTTTTATATTTTTTCTAGAAAAATATCAAACTACTTACCATGATTCCACCATCCTTAATGTAACTAGAGCATGAATCAAAATGATCCAAGCAAGTGAGGTTTTTCCTTCAACTTAAAACATCATTATGATCTAACGAATAATAAAAGGGAGAAAAAACAAAAAAAAATATATTAAACTACCCCACAAAGTACCTCCACCATCCTTAATGTAACTGGAGCATGACTCAAAATTATCCGAGTAATGATGAAACCAAGTAATGTTCAAGCCAAGGATCAAAATGAATAACCAAATCACTTTGTGGGATCATTATCACAATGTGAGGAAGATCCTTCTTTGGTTGAACCAAAAATATTCCATCATTGGGATAATATCTCATTAAGTTATCTTCTTTTATCAATTATGTGATAGGAAAGGATAAAATTTCATGTGATTGAAGTCTTTATGGCTATTTTTTTTCTCTGGTTCAATTTTACCATCATTATTGGAAGGAATGAACAAAACTAACTATAAAATTGGCTATTCATCTTGCAATAATATGTTTGTAGAATTCTCATTTTGAACCAACTTTACTATGAGAAAGTGGAAATAAACCTTGCACTAGTCAAACTCTCATTTGATTCTATTTTTTAAATTGAGTTGAATTTTAATTTTGCAGAAGTGACCCTATCCTTAATAAATAAGCACAAACCATATCCTTAATAAATAAGCACAATCACAAGTATATAATTTCCATCCAATCATCCTCCAACAATTTGTAAAAGTAGAATGTGAATTTTATGTACAAGAAGGATAAATCATGGCGCCTTTATGGACTTGGAAAGTTGTCTACTTTTTTTCCAACACGTCCTCCATCTTTTTCTCTCCAAAAGCCATCATATTACTTCTTTTTCATCACTCATTAGATTCCATATATTTGTGAGGTCCTTGACTGAGTTGGAAAGCTAATGTTGCCACTATTGGGTTTTTCTTTTCTTTTTAGTAAGGATTCTTTTGTGAGCTACTCGAATTGCATTTAGTGCATTCAAATTTCTCTCTTGATATGTATTATTTATTGTGCTATCATTGTTCAATAGTATGACAATGGAGTTTTATCCTATTGAGTTCCCTCTCTTAAGTTAATTTTGCTGAAATTTTCTTCCTTCTCTACATTCTTGCAAAACTAGTTGTTAGGTTTCTTCAGTGAACTAGATTCAAGCTATGACAAATTCTCACACGGTATCAGACCCATATAGTTCTCACATGGTATCATAGATATGTAGTACTGAATTTCCTCCCGAGTGTTTTGGTTTTGTAGGTTTTTATGAAAGTACAACTTCATGGATTCGAATTCAATTCCTCTTCTATCTTCTTCAAACTATTATGTTTGGAAATTAAAGATATCAGAGCATAAGAAGAGATTGAATCTCTTTGATATGTTTATTAGAATTTTTCTAGAATCAGAATGCTTTGAAGAGAAAGATGCTTGGTTGAATGACAATGATAGAGCCTTTGGAATTATGTGTTTGTCTATTCCTCCATGCATGCGCTACCTCATTGATACAGTGGATCTCCCAAGTGATCTTTGGAGCAATCTAGACAAATCATTTGGCCAGCAAGATGACAATGAATAGATAATCCATTTGGAGAGAAAGCCTATCAGAGACACCTCCTCATATTTTCTCACATATTTCACTACTGTCTTAGCATCAGGATTCTTTGAAGAAGGAGAAATTGCAGAAATTTATTCAACACCGTTATTTTCTACAGGAAAAGATCTCCTTGATTTGAATGCTTCATGTCAAGAAGTAAAAATTTAAGAGAGCACTTATTCTATGGCTTTAGATGATGAAGAAGATCATGGATCCTCTTCTTATGATGATGATGATGATAAAGGTTCAACTAAGGGAGTTGTTTCCATTGTTGAAGAGATGAAATATCTCTCCTACTACCTCTCCTCTTCGAATATGGATTATGAGATCCAAAATCCATATCTTTCGCACCATGTGCATACTTGACTAGTTGTTGATGCGCAAACTTGTGATATCTTGGATGATTGCCTAGCTAGATCAAGTTTCATATGTATTTTATCACTCACTACTCTTGGTATAATGAATCCTAGAAATTCTTATTTGGTTCCTGACATCAATTTTGAGAGCCTCCATGAAGATCCTAAACAATTATTCTTATATCATTCCTCATATTTTGATCTTGAGGATGACAAGCTAGTTGTTGATGATCCCGTGCATAATTCACAAGATGATGGTGTACAATATGTTGATCCAAAGGATGATTTGAAGGTTAGATCGAATCTCAACAGTGGTCCATTTTCTCTCACACACAGTGATCTCATGCCTTCTACATATTCCTACAAGATGACTGGCACACTTCCTCAGGGCTACACTGAAGATGGAGGACACCACCACTTTCTTGGGATTGATTCTCAAGCTCATCAAGTCTCTTTTGGACCTGATATTAACTCACATGGTTCAATGTTCAAGTCTGAAGAGCATTCACATCTTCTTAAGTTCAAGTCTCAAGCATATCGTGGTACAATTGGTTCTAACGAGCTTCTAGATTCACTTGCATCCATTGGTGGAGAATTCAAGCACATGTTTTCAGGGAGAATGATACTCTTCTGTCAAAGAGGAAGATGCCTCCAAACATCAAATCAAGCATCACACCTACTTGAGTTTGGAGTAGCAATTTTTATTGTGTTTCATGTCTATTCTTGAGGGAGGGTTTTGTTCCCATGAGGTTTTCCTTGTTTCCTTAGTTTACATGGACAGATAATAATTGTAATGGGGTGACCTTAAGCTTTTGTTGCTTGGGAAATAAAAAAATTTTACTCACTCTAATTCAGGCTTAAGGGGAGGTGTTAGAATATTAAAAACCCCATCTAGACTTAAGATATAAGTTATTATTCATTTTTGATACTTTCCTAAGTGTTAGACTAGGTTGTTGGCCCCATGTTGCCTTTCCAGGCTCACAACTTATCATCATTATCTACTTGAGCGCCCTTATATAGATTACACATACTTTTATGATAGTCCGGAATGGTAAGAGTGCACTTTCTGCTTTTACATAGCTTTTCCTACTTTTTCTGCTTTTCAGTGGATAAGGATAAAGCATGGTTCCTTTATGGACTTGGAAAGCTATCTACTTTTTGTCCAACACATCCTCCATATTTTTCTCCCCAAAATCCATCATCTTACTTATTTTTTACCACTCATTAGCTTCCATATTTGATTTAGCTAATTTGTGAGGTCCTTGACTGAGTTGGAAAGCAGATGTTCCCACTATTGGTTTTTTTCTTTTCTTTTTAGTAAGCATATTTTTGTGAGCTACTCGAATTTCCTTTAGTGCATTCGAATTTCTCGCTTGAGATGTATTATTTATTGTACTATCATTATTCAATAATGTGATAATGGATTTTTATCCTATTGAGTTTCCTCTCTCAAGTTAATTTTTCTGAAATTGTCTTCCTTCTCTGCATTCTTGCAAAACTAATTGCGATGTTTCTTCAGTGAAATATATTTAGGTCATGACAAATTCTCACATAGTGTGGTATTTAATTTTTTTTGACTTGTAATCTTTCCATGAAGGTTAGGATTCATACTGTTACGCACACATGAGGATCCTATTTGTCTCTTACACTTTCCTCACATCTTAATGTTGTTATTTAGGAAAGGCATTGGAGGTCCAACAACTATCAAAATTTCATAAATCCTACACACCCACACTATTTTTCTACCATTGGGAAAACTTATTTCCAACCAGTAAGAGATATCATCTCATCCAATTTCATAGAAGCATTAACAATGTTATACTTGTGGTTCTACTTTAGTATTATTCATTAATTTTAGATTGTTAAGGTGCTTACGTATATGTGGACATACACGAAGTGTAAGCCTATATATGGGCATACATGAAATTATATTATGTATATGCACATATACATAATCCTAATCCAAGCTTCTATATATACATATAAGAATCTTTTTCTATGTGCATATACTAAAGGTTGTTGTAGGCTTGCATATATGCACATTTTGGTTTTTGTATATGCACATACACAAAAGCACTTTTGTATATGTGCATACATATAGGAATTTCCATATATGTGTACATACACCAAATATAAGCTCGTATATGGGAATACATGGAGTGATTTCCTTGTATGCGCATATATAGAAGCATGTAATACACATATATGGAAACCAAAATGTGCATATATAAAGGCACTTCATATATACACATTCATGGAGTTGCTTCCATGTATGTGCACATACACAAAGTGTAAGACCATATATGGGCACACATGGAAGCACCTTCTTTTATAAATACAAAAAATCTAAATTAAAGGCATTATTTTTTATATATAAATACAAATACTAAATTAATGGCATTCTTTATATATATATATATATATATATATATATATTACAATAGGTTTTAGTATATAATATACAAATTCTAAATTAATGATATTCTTTTATATATATTTGATTAAATTAATCTTATGAAATGTTTTACATTTCATGTTCTTTGTTAATTATTATTCAATATATAAATTGAGTTATTGTTTTGATATGAATTTGAATTTGAATTTGATGTTAAGAAAATCCAAATATCAATAATAATAAAAACATATTATTATAATTTATGTAAATTATATCTTAATTCTTATTGAATATATAAATTAAGTTATTGTTTTGTGATAATATGAATTTGAATTTAATGTTAAAAAATCCAAATATTATAAAAAAATTAAAAATATGTAGATTGTAAGTTATAAGATTTTAGAATAAAAAATATTATCATATAAATACATGAATGCTAACACATTCTATATACCAACTTTTTATATATATTTATTTTAAATACATTAATTGAAATGTGATGCTAAGAAAATTCAAATATTTATAAAATAAATAAATAAAAGTATTATTATAATTTATGTACATTATAAAAAATGTTAAAATTGAGCAATTAAAAAAAATCAGTGTTATATATATATATATATAATATTTTAGGATAACAAATATTGTTATTATTATGTGAATATATGAATGCTAACACATTCAATATGCCAACATATATAATTTTTAGTTTTATTTTAAATATAATGATATTTTGATTGTCCACCATGTACCAGTGATCCATCTAATAAGACTTGCAAATATGTGATTTTTGTCTTATGTTATTATTTATTATTTTTAGATTTTTATAATTAAGTTTATTTGCATAAAATTGTTTTTTCACCTTCCTACGAAGTAATGTTGTATATAGTTCCTTAATGTTAATTTTAATGGTCTCTTCCTCTAAACATAGAACTTTAGGCATCTCAAAGTTTCCATTTTCAATTTCTACCTCAACAAAGCTATGCACCAAAGAAATAGACTAGTTATTACCTCAATGCTAGGTCGTTATTACAATGATCTATAGAGAAGAGACAAGTGTAAGAATAAGGACATCCAAATCTATATTACAATCAAGAATAGAACCAATTTCAACTCCAAAGGAAATATCTTCATGAAAAATTCCATCTCCTCACAAAATATTCCATGCATATATGCTAAGTGTGCCTTATCTCAAGACAATTAATGTGATGACTATAGTGCACCCCAAAATAATCCTCTTATAATACCTCCTTATATAACTATAGCCTTACACCTCTAATAAATATCACCCATAGTACGAATAGATCCAAACAATATGCTCCAAAAAGAGTTAGTGTTAGTGTTTAAATGATTAACATGGAAAGAAAAAGGATAGAGGGTGAATTTTTCTAGGAAAGAATAGATAAAGTTTCCATGGCTTAAGTGTCAAATAAGAATAACGCCTCCAAAATATCAAAATATATTTTGACAATAAATGCTAAATAAGGTATAACCCCCTCAATTGGGAAGCATGTCACTCTAGGCCATAAATAGCCAAGAAGACTCCCCCATATGCTTAGGAAGTTTCCTCATGAAGTGTGCTCTAGCTCTTTGAATAGTAACTCCTCCAAATAAAAAATTATTGTAAATAGTAACCCATCATAAAATCAAGTTTACTCTCAACTAAATACAGAAGTTGATATACCTTGGCCGCTCTCCAAAACCCTGCTCTTGTCCCCCGTAACCCTAGACCTCTCCTGCTGCTGTCGTCCCATCCAGGGCGTGGTTGGTCCCATGTCCATCCCGCTAGGAGAACTGGGAGCCCCCCCTCTAATGTCCTCTGAGGAAGATCTGAATCCTTCTCAGACTACCCCTGGCGCTAATCTCAAGATTGGATCGGAGGAGATTCCCCTCTTTAGGCCTGAAGCTCCCTCTAACTCGTCTGCTGAAGCTGTCGCGACTGGGTCCATTCTAGATATTCCTGGCACCCGTAGTTGCATCGCCAAGATAGTAGAATGACCTTACATCAATTTACCAGCAGAAAGGATTAATGCAAGAGCTCAAAAGATGAAATACCATGCCCTCATCATAAAATTTATTGGAGTTTGGCCTACTGAGCAGGCCCTAAAAGGATGGATCTTAACCAAATGGAAACCCAAAGCCCACTTTGATCCCCAACTTGGATCAAAGGGGTTCTTCACCATCATTTTTCACTGACTAGAGGACAAAGCTAAATTAGAGGATGGAGGTCCGTACTTATTCAACTCTGCAGGTCTGTACCTTCGAAATTGGACGGAAAGATTAACCCGGACGAGGAAGAATTCACATGGGCTCCGGTGTGGATCTGCATGTATTCACTATCGCATGAGTCATTGGGCGAAGATACCCTCAACGACATAGGAAACTCTCTCGGCATCTATGTCAGATCGGCTAAGAAGACAAGAATTAGTAAGCACACCTCTTATGCTCGTATCTACATTTATATGCATATTGCTCGGGCCCTCTTGGACTCCATTAGCCTCATGCATGAATATTATGAATGGATCTAAGATCTTGACTACGAGCATGTCCACTTCCGCTACTGTAAATGTCATGAGCATGGACATCTTTACCGGGAATTTCCAAAAAACCATCCCACCCCCACTGATACCTCAGGAAAAGGTCTTGATGAAGAAGGATTCAAAAAAAAAGTAAGAAAAAGTGCCATACCCATAAGCCCCCTAACCCGCTAGAGGAAATAGTCGCAGACAGACCCGCAACTAGCAACAACTTCGTGGTCCTTGAAGAAACCCTGGAGAATCCTTCAGAAAGTGGAAAACCTGGCAATTCCATCCCTAGCCACTTGCTCTCAGAACCCCAATCAGGTCAATTCTCAATGCCTATGGTGGATCTCCTAGGATCTTCAGAGACAGCTGAAAAATAGGTGATGGCTCCGCTTTCCCAAAAGACTTCCACAGGCCCGGATATTCTGATGGATGAAGAAATGGATGAGATTGATCTAGGAGACCTTGATGTCTTAGGCATGGAGGATGCCTGCACCAAGAAATCTTTCAGTTCCATCCCTCTATGACAGATCCAAATCTTAAAAGAGGTTCTAGCTTGTGCTAAAGGGAAAACAAAATTGGGTTTCCTCAGCACTCCCCAGAAAGACAAGCACAAAGCTCTTAAAGATGGCAAGAAACAAGGACATAAAACTGATCTCCAGTGAATCAGCATACTTGACACCGGGCTTATTGAATCTAGCCAATATGCACAGTTAACAAAATTCTTCCCCTCCCTCTCCCCCGTTCCTCAATGAATCTCATCTCCTGGAATTTGAGAGGCCTTAATGGTACCTCCAAGCATAGAATGTTGAAACGGAAAATTTTGCAAGACCTGCCCATGGCCCTCGTTTTGCAAGAAACCAAATTATCTACCCTTACTTTTCAAACCCTCGTGGCCAAAATTTGGAAAGGAAGCTGTTGTATAGTGATAGATGCTGTTGGTGCCTCAGGTGGCCTAGACATTGCTTGTAATCCCTCCCTCATAACCCTTGGAGAATTTTCCTCCTCTGTTCATTCCCTCTCTGCTTCTTTCCACCTATTAGGTACTAGCTTCCATGGAACTCTTCTTAATGTCTACGGTCCCAGGTCGCACCCCACAAACTCATGCCCCTTGACTATCTACACTAGTTTAACTCTCAACACCTAAATTATCCTCTCATTATTGGAGGCGACTTCAACATGATTACCTCCCTCAAGGAGAAGAAAGGAGGCATAAATATTTTCACCAACGAGGACACCGACCTAAAAAAATTCATCAACAACTGCAATTTGGTGGATCTCAACACTTCTTAGGGTTTCTTTACCTGGAGAAACCATTACGGAGGGGAGAAATGAATAGAAAAGAGGCTGGATTGCTTCATTGTCTCTGAAGTCTTAATCAACGTAGGGGGCATCTTAACCGTTGCGGTCCTTTTGACCACCGGATCAGACCACTAGCCTATCTCTCTTTCTTGGCAATGTGCGGGCACAAAAATCCTAAGACTCTTCATATTTGAAAAATTCTGGTTGAACCATCCGGACTTTCGAGACACCATCAACGACTGGTGGATGGAGATTCAGGTAGAGGGCCGCTGTAAAGTGGAAATTATGCAATAGAAATTGAAAATTCTCAAATCCAAGCTCAGAATTTAGAACCACCATACCTTCAGAAACATATTCCAAGCCAAGAGCTGGAGGAGGTCCAATGGAATATCATGACTCAGGGCCTTTCTGAATCCCATAAAACCAAGGAAAAAGACCTCATGGGTCAGCTGGAAAAACGGTGTGAGAAGGAAGAGATCTTGTCGAAACAAAATTCCCATGCACAATGGTTAAAAGAGGGAGAACACAACACTGCTTTCTTTCATCGCACCACCATCCAACACTGTATGGCCAACCGTATTTCCTCCCTTAAAGCTGAGAACGACACCCACCTCAAGGTGCATGAGGAAATTGAGTAAGAGCTGGTTCACTTCTACAAATATCTGCTCACAGAGACTTCCCCTTCCAGGGCTCAGTCCATTGAGCAGATCACTACTAAAATTTTGAAAATCCTCAATGAGAACCACAATACTGCCCTGATGAAGCCTATCTCCCTCCAAGAAGTGGAATCAACAGTCAACCTGATGGCGTATGACACTTCTACGGGGCTTGATGGATTCACCATCAATTTCTTCCACTTCAGTTGGGACCTTCTAAAGCAAGAAGTGCTGGAGCTGGTGGAGGATTCTAGAGAAAAGAGATGGGTACGCCCTATCCTCAACACAACTTTCCTCACTCTTATCCCCAAGGAGAAAGGAGATACCCAACCTAGTAAGTTTAGGCCAATTTCTCTACGCATTGTAATTTACAAAATTATCACAAAATTTATTGCTAATAGTCTCAAGCCCTTACTTCCTCTTCTCATCCCACCTTAGCAGACTGGCTATGTTGAAGGACACCAGATCCTAGATGGAATCATCCTTTCCCATGAAGTTACCCATTCTTTGAAAGTGAACAAAGCCCCTGGAATGCTCATTAAGATGCATCTTTCTAAGGCCTTTGACAAACTCTCTGGGATTTCATGGAAAAAATGATTCTAGCCTTTGGTTTCAGTCAGGATTGGACCCGCTAGATATTAGCCCTCACTTCCTCGACTTTTTTCTCCATTCTTGTCAATGGATCTCCCTCTACCACTTTTTCCACCTCTAGAGGCATCTGTCAAGGAGATCCGCTGTCACCTTTTCTCTTCATCCTCATGGATGAAGGTATGGTCTTTCTTATCCATGCTGAGGTAAATGTAGGAAACATCAAAGGCCTCTCTCTTCATTGCAGTTCCCCCATTTACTACCAACAATTTGTGGATGACAACCTTCTCTTTCGCCACCCCTCCGTTCAAGAGGCCCGAAGATTCAAAAAGATACTCCACTCTTTTTGGGAAGCTTCAGGCACCACCATCAATCTTGACAAATCCCAAATCTTCTTCTTCAACACAAATTCCATCTCTCATCGCAATATAGCATGTATCCTTGGATTTACGACCTCTTCCCTCCCTTCCAAATACCTATGAGCACCTCTCACTAACTCTGCCATTAAACATGTCTCTTGGAGAGATCTTCTGGACAAACTTGAATTTTAATTACAATTTGAGTATTAATTCACAGACTATAGAAAAAAAACAATCTATTTTATCTTTAATTTTTAAATAAATTTTGAGTATTAATTAATTTTTATGATTTTATAGCAAGTTAGAAAAACATAATCTTTAATTTTATAAAACATAATTTTGTAGAAGTGACCATATTCTTAATAAATAAGCACAATCACAAGTATGTAATTTCCATCCAATCATCCTCCAACAATTTGTAAAAGTAGAATGTGAATTTTATGTACAAAACATTATTTCTTACTTACAAATATATTTATAAGTTCACAACAAAAAACCAAACTTGGTTTTCAATGATGTTGTTTTCCATTCCCATCCCTTTCATCCTCTAGGAATTTGTAAAAGTAGATTGTCACTCTCATGTAAAAAACAATATTTCTTACTTGTAAATATATTTACAATCCCACAACAAAGTACTAAACTTGGTCTTCAGTGTGTTATAATATTAAAAACCCCATCTAGACCTAAGATATAAGTTTTTGTTTTTGATACTTTCCTAGGTGTTAGATTAGATTGTTGGCCCCATGTTTCCTTTTTAGGCTCACAACTTGTCATAATTATCCACTTGAGTTCCCTCATATAGATTATGCCTTCTTTTATGACAGTCTAGAATGGTAAGAGCGCACTTCCTTCTTTTACACAACTTTTCCTACTTTGTCTACTTCTCAATGGATAAGGAGAAAGCACGACGCCTTTATGGACTTGGAAAGTTGTCTACTTTTTTTCCAACACTTCCTCCATATTTTTCTCTCCAAAAGCATCATATTACTTCTTTTTCATCACTCATTAGATTCCATATATGATTTAGCTAATTTGTGAGGCCCTTGACAGAGGTGGAAAGCTAATGTTGCCACTATTGGGTTTTTCTTTTCTTTTTAGTAAGGTTCTTTTGTGAGCTACTCGAATTGAATTTAGTGCATTCAAATTTCTCTCTTGAGATGTATTATTTATTGTACTATCATTGTTCAATAATATGACAATGGATTTTTATACTATTGAGTTTCCTCTCTTAAGTTAATTTTGCTGAAATTTTCTTCCTTCTCTACATTCTTGCAAAACTAATTGTGAAGTTTCTTAAGTTGTGACAAATTCTCACATGGTACCAGAGCCATAGAATTCTCACATGGTATCGAAGATATGTAGTATTGAATTTCCTCTTGAGTGTTTTGGTTTTGTAGGTTTTTATGAAGGTACAACTTCATGGATTCAAATTCAAATCTTCTTCTGTCTTCTTCAAACTATTATGTTCGGAAATTGAAGATATCAGAGCATAAGAAGAGATTGGATCTCTTTGATATGTCTATTAGAATTTTTCCAGAACCATAATGCTTTGAAGAGAAAGATGCTTGGCTGAATAACAATGATAGAGCCTTTGGAATTATGTGTTTGTCCATTCCTCCATGCATGCGCTACCTCATTGATATAGCTGATCTCCCAAGTGAGCTTTGGAGCAATCTAGACAAGAGCATTTGGCCAACAAGATGACAAGGAAGAGATAATCCATTTGGAGAGAAAGCCTATCAGAGACACCATCTCATATTTTCTCACAGATTTCACTATTGTCTTGGCCTCAAGCTTCTTTGAAGAACTTGTTCATGAAGAAGGAGAAATTGCAGAAATTTATTCAACACAGTTATTTTATGCTGGAAAAGATCTCCTTGATTTGAATTCTTCATGTAAAGAAGTAAAAATTGAAGAGAGCACTTATTCTATGGCTCTAGATGATGAATAAGATACTGTATCCTCTTCCTATGATGATGATGATTATGAAGGTTCAACTAAGGGAGTTGTTTCCATTGTCGAAGAGAAAAAGGATCTCTCCTATTGCCTCTCCTCTTCGAATATGGATTATGAGATCCAAAAGCCATATCTTTCACACCCTGTGCATACTTCACTAGTTGTTGATGCGCAACCTTGTGATATCTTGGATGATTTCCTAGCTAGATCAAGTTTCATATGTGTTTTATCACTCACTACTCTTAGTATAATTAATCCTAGAAACTCCTATTTGGTTCCTGGCATCAATTCCGAGAGACTCCATGAAGATCCTGAACAATTATTCTCATATCATTCCTCATATTTTGATCTTGAGGATGACAAGCTAGTTTTTGATGATCCTGTGCATACTTCACAAGATTACGGTGCACAATATGTTGATCCAAAGGATGATTTGAATGTTAGATCAGATTGCAACAATGCTCCATTTTCCCTCACTCACAGTGATCTCATGCCTTCTACATATTCCTACAAGATGACTGGAACACTTCCTCAAGGTTACACTAAAGATGGAGGACATCACCAGTTGCTTGCACTATAACAAAATTACCCCTTTGGGAGCATTTTTAGCTTGCGACGGTTTTGCTAACCCCCCCTGCCCCTGCCAAATTATTTCCAGGTCTTTGGGGGCGGTCTTAACAAACCCCTCCCAAAAGTCCTGAAAATTGGACTTTGTTTTTTTTGGGGGGGTTGGAAAGACCCCCCCAAAAGGTGTTTTTTAAGGCAGTTGTTTAAAATCCCCCCCCCCAAAAGTCCAATTCTCAAGACTTTTGGGGGCGGTTCTAAAAAGCCCCACCCTAAAGGTTTTTTTGAAGGCGGTTATTTAAACCCCCCCCCCCCAAATGTCATGACAATTCTCATAACTTTTTTTGGGGGGTTTATAACCACCTTCAAAAACACCTTTAGGGGGATCGTTTTAGAACCTCCCCCAAAAGTCATGAGAATTATCATGACTTTTATTGGGTTTTTAAATAACCGCCTTCAAAAACACCTTTAGGGGGCGTTTTAAATAACCGCCTTCAAAAACTTCTTTAGGGGGGGTTTTAAATAACCGCCTTCAAAAACACCTTTAGGGGGGGTCTTTTTAGAAACCTCCCCAAAATTCCTCATTGTTAATTTATTGGTTGATATTTCATGTAGTGAACAAATTACTTAGTTGATAGATTATATAGTGAACAAATTACTTGGTAATTACTAACACATATTAATGATTTTTGCATTGTATATAAAGAATGCATTGAGTACTCAGAACTTGATGGATACATAGCTCACGTGGTTGAGTGCTTTGAGATTCATTCATGAGGGATGAGAACTTCCAGGGGGGTCAAGAAGCCCCATGGTTGGTGGGAAAAATCATGGGGCATCATGCCCTATTCTACAATAGTTATCCATGAGGGTCCTCTCTCAAGTTACTTCATCCTCTTGTCATGAGAAGAACTAGAGAACATATGGGAATTTGTATAGTTTGAAAAATAGCAAGCTTCAACAATCTAGGGTTGAGGAAAATGTTAGATGTTAAGGTTAGGTACGAGGTGAGGGGGTTAGAGGTTGATGCTTCCAAGATGCATGAATTTATGCATGGGTCAAGTGTGACAAGTTCATGATTCATTTACATGCATTGGTTGTGTTAGTGCAGTGTCTTAGTGGAATTATTTATGGTGGCCATTTCAATATTTGTAACATTGAGGATGGTTCTCATGGCCTAGACCATGTCATATGAACTAAACTTAGGGTCTAATTCCATGTTAATTTTCCTTGGGGTTGATGGTCCATGCATGTTAACCTAGATTACCACATAAGAATATCTAGCCATGTGAGATCATCATGATCATCATTGTCGCTGTCATTGTGGTTGTTGGTTTGTCCATGGTTATGTAAACCAATAAACCAATAATGTTTTAATATTTATAGGTTATGTAAACCAATAATGGTTCTCATAACCTAAATAATGGTCCATGGTTAATAAATTTACTATATGAATCATGGTCCATGTGTAGGGCCCTAGACATAATTACTTTACCTTACAAGAGAGATATGGTGGCCATTTCAATATTTGTAACATTGATGATGGTTCTCCTGGCCTAGACCATGTACTATGAACTAATTTTAGGGCCTAATACCATATTAATTTGCTATGGGGTTGATGGTCCATGCCTATTAACCTAGACTGCCACATATGACCTACGTATGGAATATCTAGCCTATATGTAATTACAATTCCCTTTATTGCTCATGAGTGATGCTTAAGGCCTTGAAAGATCACATAATCTCTATAGAGGGAACATTTCAGCTACAAGTGGGATATGTTGGTAATTTTGAGATCTGTAACACCAAAAATTAAAATTTTCCTTCCAATTTCAACATGCTAGTTATTTTCATTCCATCACCCTTTCTTCTCATTGTTTTCCCCTTTCTGTGAAGGGTGACTCAAGTGGTTTCCAATGGACAACAATGGCAACAATAAATCATAACATAACACAATGCCAATATCTAAGGCCTAGAATATGTTTCAAACCAATGAGTTGGGTGAATTCAAGATGCAATTACAAGAATTATTAGACAAAGGGTTCATATGACCAAGTGCATCGCCTTGGGTAGCACACATATTGCTAGTCAATAAGAAGGATGGAACCTTTTGGATGTGCATTGGTTATAGAATGTTGAATGAAGTGATAATTAAGAACAAGTGCCTCCTACCCAAATTGATGATCCTCTAGTTTATTAACTCAAATGGGAAAAAAAAAATTCAAAGTTCGACTCAAGTTTTAGGTATCATCATATGAGAGTTGAATAAATTAGTGTACCAAAGACTTCTTTTAGAACTATATATGGGCATTATGAGTTCCTCATTTTCCCCTTTGCATTGACAAATGCTCCATACTTTTCATTTAATTAACAAATGATGTGTTCCAAAAGTATTTAGACAAGTGTGTTTTGGTCTTCATTGATGACATCCTAATCTATTCTCAAAATGAGGAGGAACGTAACACTTATTGCATTTCTTCCTATTGTTGTAGAAGCTACGTGAATACCATCTATATGCTAAGTAAAGAAAATGAAAATTCTGTAAGAAGAAGATTAAATATATCAAGCTTGTCATATCTAAAGAAGGATTAAAGATACACCCTAATAAGGTTGAAGCTATGTCTAGTTGTTCAACCCAAAAGAATGAGACCAAAGTAAGAAGCTTCTTGGAATTAGTTGGATATTATCAGAGAGTTGTCAAACCCTCCATAGGTAATATTTGGCTATCTATGAGTGGGATATGGTTGTATTTTTAACGCTTATGCTATAATGTTTAGCAATTCCAAAGACATAGTATTAGGCCATAACATTTTCCTTTATGTAGGTTCACTAGCCATGCAGGGTAGGGCCTCATGCCATCGCATGGGTCTCATTAGTGTTCCTCCTCTCACCATTCCCATGACCTCTAGAACCTTTTAAACTTTTAAACTTTCAAAGCTCACTTTTAGCATTAGCCAGTGTGCATATCATCACCCCATGTTCTAAGGCTATGTGTGCACATTCTAATTACTTTAACATCATCTTTTGTTACACAAGGCTTTGAGATTGATTTGTGTTTCCTTTGATTGCTCAAATGACCAATTTCTACCTTGTATCTATGCCTAATTTGGCCTTTAAGACAAGAGGGAAATATTGAAGTGGCCTTTGAATTACGTGATGAGATGTTGCAGAAAGGTCTTTAGTCTACTTTTGTTACATACAACTCATTCATCAATGGAATTTGCAAAAAAGGTAGATTGCAGGAAGCAAAGCAACTAATGGATGACATTACACAAATAGTCTGGAATTGAATGAAACAACATACTACATGATCTTGGTGCTTGTTTCAACAAGTGTACTAATCTACATGAGGCTATTACATAGTTGAAAAAAATGTAGTAATTTATGCCATTTTGTTACTAATTAATGGCACCTACAAGAGGGGGTAGGTAGAGGAAGAAAAATACCTATTGAATGAGTTGTTGGAAATTGTGATGACCTGATTGAACATATTAGGAGACACTAATGACAGGTTCCTGCCAATAATGCATTGTAATTCTATGCGCTAAAACAATTCAAGATGGTTTTTGTCTTGATGTTGTTATCTACGATAAATATTGAAACATGGACTAGTCACAAGGAGTAAAGAAGGCTACTGAATAACCTATTCAAGATTTGGAATTATAGTGAAGTAAGCAACCCAAAGGAGGCCGATGCTTGTTGTTAAACATGTAGATGAGATAAGCTCTTATATATAAGTACAACTTAAATTAGATGTGTTCAGTTGCATTACTTCCTTTTCTTTGTTCTTGCTTTATGATATCTATGTTTATAAGTACCAATCTTGTACAAGCATGTAAAATATTAACACTACTAAATATTTTCTAACAAAGCAGAATGAAACATCCATTAATTGTTATCCATACAAAATTGTTAATTCTAATTATAAGCAGAATAGAACATCCACTAATTGTTATCCATCCATCCACAACCATTTCAGATGGTGCTTTATTGATTTCAACATTATGTAAAGCCATATTTTCTTCTCTCAATAATACAAAGAGGTTTCACTATATTATATACAAATTCTAAATTAATGACATTCTTTATATATATATAAATACAAATTCTAATTTAATGCATTCTTTTACATATATATAAATATAAATTCTAAATTAATGATATTATTTTATACATATAAATACGAATTCTAAATTAATAGTATTGCTTTTATATATATTATTACAATAGGTTTTACTAGTGAATTCTAAATTAATGTCATTCTTTTATATATTTGATTAAATTAATCTTATCAAATGTTTTAAATTTCATTTTTATGTTACTTATTATTAAATATATAAATTAAGTTATTATTTAATCAAGGATAATTTTAGGGGTGAAATTTATCCCATGGGTTATTTTTTACATGTTTTTTTTCAAAAAAAGATTCGTCAATTTGCATTTTTTGAAGCCCCATTTCGTTCAATTTTGACGGGGTAAATGTTTTTCACTCTAAAAATCGCCAAATTATTATATAAACTATATAAAACTCTTAGAAATTGAAATAACTTTAGAAAAATATCACCAAATATTTTATAGTTGACATTTTAAGAATTTGTAAGATTCACCAAGGTTTATACACTTTTAAAAAAGTATGGGTCCTTAAAATTATCCCTAATTATTTTGTGATAAAATAAATTTGAATTTGATATTAAAAAAATCCAAGTATTCATAGATAAATTATATATATATATATATGTTTATATATGTGTGTGAATTGAAATGTGATGGTAAGAAATTCAAACATTCATAAAATAAATATGAAAAAAAAGTATTATTATAATCTATCTACATTGTAAAAGAATGTTAAAATTGAGTAGGTAAACAAATTTCAATTTTCTACATAATTTTACATATCATATTTTGGGATAAAAAATATTTTTATTTAAATATATAAATTCTTAACACATTTAATATGACAACATATATAATTTTTAGTTTAGTTTTAAATATAATGATATCTTCATCGACCACCATGTACTAGTGACCCATCTATTAATACTTGTAAATAAGTTGTTTATTAGTATCAAGAAGAAATGGTTAAACATTATCTTATGCTATTTTTTAAATTTTTTTACAACTTTATAACTATGCCTATTTGCATAAAAGTGTTTTTTCACCTCCCTAAGAAGTAATGTTGTATAAAGTTCCTTAATGTTAATCTTAATAGCCTTTCCCTCTAACCATACAACTTTTAGACCTTTTCTACCTCAACAAAGCTATGCACCAAAGAGAAATAAATTAGTTGTTACCTCAATGCTAGGTTGTTCTTATAATGATTTATAGAGAAGAGATAAGTGTAAGAATAATAACATCCAAATCTATATTACAATAAAAAGTAAAACCAATTTCAAATCCAAAGGAAATATCTTCATAAAAATTTCCATCCTAATGTGATGACTATAGTGCACCCCAAAATAGGCCTCTTATAACACGTCCTTCTCTAAGTATATCTTTACACCTCTAATAAATATCACCAATACTAAGAATAGCTCCAAAAATAGTTAGTGTTAGTGTTTAAATGATTAACATGGAAAGACAAAGGATAGAGGGTGAATTTTTCTAGGTAAGAATAGCTAAAGTTTAAGGGCATCTCAATCACCCCTACAGTGAATGTGTCTTAATGGATGGGAAAAGAACAATTCTAATATCAAATAAATCAAAGGAAAAATACCAAAATTGGGCTAAAAAAAACTATTTGCAAACAAATTGTTTTGACTCAACATACAATAGAAACAATACAATAGAAATACCAAATGTAGAGACCCCTTTTTCCGGGTGCTACTCATAACAATTTTCCAAAACTTAAAAACATAAAATAATCATCAAAGTGCATGATCAATAATAAACATCAATAAATTCAAGAATTTACAAGTAAACACATGAACATAGAACCTGTACTGTAGGTCGAATATTTTGTTGGAGGAGGAGTCTTTGTTGTTTGATCATCTCCCAAGCTTTGACAATTTACTGAAGACCCCTCAGTTGTCCTCCCTACCATATCGAGGGTACTCTTCTTTCCCCCGAACTCCCTAAAACCACCTTCCAAAACTAACTCAACAAAACATGCATGAAAAACTAGGAAATAATCCTAAAATTTTAAGAGGAAAAAATTGAACATACTAGTCAACAATTGACCATATTACTAAGAAATAATCCTAAAATTTTAAGAGAAAAAAATTGAACATACTAGTCAACAATTTATCTTATTGATATATAACATCTCTGACTTATTTCTTATTTTTTATATTTTTTTTGGAAATATATCAAACCTACCAACATATTCACCCAATATAACCTATTTCAAGTGATTTATCCTATGGGAAAGATCAATATAATCATGACCCCAATGAAGCTATCATGAAATACGCTTAGCCATAAATACATCTTCATACACTTGACTATTGACCAAGCACAACTTAAAACATCATTTTGATCTAACGAATAATAAAGAAGTAAAAAAAAATATATTAAACTACCTCACAAAGTACACCTCCACCATCCTTAATGTAACTAGAGCACGATTCAAAATTATCCAAGTAATGATCAAACCATTGATGAAAATGAATAACCAAATCACTTTGTGGGATCATTATCACAATGTGAGGAAGATGCATCTTTGGTTGAACCAAAAAAAATTCCATCATTGGGATAGTATCTCATTAAGTTATCTTCTTTTATCAATCGTGTGATAGGAAAGGATAAAATTTAATGTTGATTGAAGTCTTTATGGATAATTTTTTTCTCTTGTTCAATTTTACCATCATTATTGGAAGGAATGAACAAACCTCACTATAAACTTAACTCTTCGTCTTGCAATATTATGTTTGTAGAATTGTCGTCTTGAGCCAACTCTAGTATGGGAAAGTGGAAATACGCCTCATGCTAGCCTTCTTTGTAGGTTCCTAGACGAATGGGGGCATGGGGGATAGCAAGCCCCCCTCGAAGGAAATTCATCTAATGATAACCATAATCTTTCCAAATTCATATTGGTGTTTTAAAAGATATGTTCATACCAACACACTCTTCAATGGAAAAATTTCATTTTTCAATGTCTCAAAAGGAGATTAATCCGCTTTTTATAAATAGTAATATCATTGGTCCCAAATGTAAACCACCTCATTATTGGATTGAGGTAATTGTTTGAATTTTACCCGACATCAAAGATCTTTTATGTAAGTTCATTTTCATCAATAGGGTTCATTGAACTTCTAAATGACTTCCACTTCAAAAGTGTGATACTTTTATTGACTACATACACATATCTGTATATACATGCATACATACATACATACATACATACATATATGTGTGTTATATTTGGAGTAAGCTAATTGTGTAACAAACAAATTCTCTTTCATGTTGTCAAAATATAATGGGTTACATAGTCATCCCAATGGAAGTCACAAGTGGACAAGTTTAAACTCTATGGTATTTGTGAAATATCCTAGATATAATTAATAATTCCTACCTATCATGAAAAGTAGAATGTGTTATTCTTCCAATGGAAACTATGGTATCCAAAGTAGCATTATCTTCACTTGAAATCTCATAACAGTAATGCAGAGTAGCATTATCTTCACTTGAAATCTCATAACAGTAATGCATAGAATTTTAATTTTTGTCTTTCCAACTTATGGATCCCATTAAATTAATGTATAGAATTTTAATGTTTGTCTTGTCGACTTATGGATGGGCACTACTACATTTGGTTCATATTTTAATGTTAAATTGATTTACACACAATCTATTTTATCTTCATTTTTTAAATAAATTTTATTTTTGATTTTATTTTTTAAATTGAATTGAATTATAATTATAATTTGAGTATTAATTCACAAACTATAGAAAAAAGACAATCTATTTTATCTTAAATTTTTAAATAAATTTTGAGTATTAATTCATTTTTATGATTTTATAGTAAGTTAGAAAAAAAAATCTTTAATTTTATAAAACATAGTTTTACAAAAGTGACTATATCCTTATTAAATAAGCACAATCACAAGTATATAATTTTCATCCAATCATCCTCCAAGTAAAAGTAGATTGTGAATTTTATGTACAAAACATTATTTCTTACTTACAAATATATTTATAAGTTCACATCAAAAAACCAAACTTGGTTTTCAATGATGATGTTTTCCATCCTCATCCCTTTCATCCTCTAAGAATTTGTAAAATTAGATTGTCACTCTCATGTAAAAAACAAGATTTACTACTCGTACATATATTTACTGTTGGAATATTATCACCATCATTTTTTATATTTGCATGCATACATGCATTCTCCATGCATCCAGTCATCATGCATGCATCTGCATGCATCCAGTCATCATGCATGCATCTGCATGCATCCAACCATCAGTATGGTGGTCTCCCCAGCACCTGGAGCCTATTTTCAGCCCCATAGAGCCTTTCTACAGTCCTTAGTATCCCTCCTACCTACCTGATGCACCTTGTTTTCCTCACTTGGATTACATATGTGCCTTCTCTCACCTACCAGGAGTTTAACAGGTAGTTAGAGAATTGATTGACCAGTTCTTGCATTTATTGCTCAGTTTAACTGCCTGTAGCTCCCAGTTGTCTATTTTGCAGTGCTATGTAACCTTTTTAAATCCTCATGCGCCCTCCTTGGAGTCTCCATCCCCTGATTTGTGCTCACATGGTTCAGTTAGACTCAATTAGACTCATTTGACTGACTTTCGACTATTTGTGACTATTGCCATTGATTGGATGATGCCTCCAATGCTATCCAAGCTACACACTGAGGAGAATTCACATGACCTTTGGATTATTCGAATTCATTTGACAGCTATTGTATTGTATTCATTTTTCACAGTGCCAACTTACAGTTGATGTATGATTATACTGCAGATTTCTCCATTTCTATGTTAATGAGTGATTATTGATTCATCTATTCTTCTTTCTTATTTGTTATTCTTGAGTGATATTAGTGATATTTGCTCTAGTTGTGTGGTATTCACTATTGAATTATCACATGGTATCAGAGCTGGAGCCAGCTATTCAAATTGCAGTAGTAGTAGCTGTAGCCATTGCAACAGTTGTAGCAATTCATTGAGCAACTGTATTTCATTGAGCACCATAAGCCTTTGGATTTTCATAGCAATTCTTGGTGCAATTGTATTGAATTCACTAGAGCAATCCAGTGAGGTCTAGCTAGGTGTGAAGGATCCATTCACATGTGCTCATTGTCCTAAGGCAATGTTCTCTCGATTTGCAGCAAATCTCAATCAACAGTTTCATTTGTTTTGCAGGTCATTCCATCATTCGAATTCATCATCAATTCGACTGCAACAACTACCTATGGATCTAAAACTCAATTCATTCAATTATTTCAAATCAAAGGCCAATATGTACATCTTCATGAATTCCAAGAGCCTCTCTAGAGTTTTGATAGGAACTTTAGTTGAGCCCATTGGTGCAGTAGAGAAATCTAAGTACTTGGATAAGCTTGATGAAGCAGTAGGACTACTACTCCTCAACATTTTTGAATACCTTCATTTTCATGTCATAGATCTAGCAATTCCAAAAGAGGTTTGGTACAAGATCGAATCTCTTCTTGGACAGAAATATGACTTGAAAGGTCACAAATTGGAAAATGAGCTAGTCTCACTGAGCCCTTACAGCTTCGACTCCATCAATGAGTTTCTTACCAAGTTTAAAAATCGGATTTCACAATTGAAGAGATATGGAATAGAGAAGGAAGAGAAGCATCTCATCCTTGCCATACTATCAAAATTGGGCCCTAGCTACTCAGTATTTGTCTCCACCTTTCAGTCAACTAAGCTATCCATCCCAAAATGGAAGTTTCCAAGCCTTAATGACTTCATCCAGTCTCTCACTCAAGAGGAGGAGAAGTTGATTCAAATGGGAATGATAAAACCCAAGATGGATTCAGCACTTGCAGTTGCTGAGGTGAAGAGAGCGAATGGAAAGGGAAAGCAAATTTTTTTGACAAGAAGTCGAATGAGCAGAAGCAAAAGGAGGCTCCTATCAGTCAGAAGGGGCTTCAAATTCCAAGAAGACCAAGCATTCTCAAAAGGAGAAATCCAAATGTACCTATTGCAATAGAGGGATTCATCCTAAGAGTTCTTGTATGAAGAAGAATATAGACATGATGGCTCAGTTACTTGAAAAGAATAAACTCCTAGTACCTACATGTGCTAGGAAGAAAGATGATGAACCTTCTAGATATGAGGACAAGGAGAGATGACATGCCCTCATGGCAGGTGCATCAAGAGAGTCCTCCTTCATCATAGATCCAGGAGCATCAAGACATATGTCTTCCTCCAAATATCTATTCACTAGATTCGAATGCACAGTTGGCCCTTCCATCATGTTGGGGAATGATTCTGAGGTCTCCTCTGAGGGGATTGGAAGGATCAAACTTGATCATGGATACTTCTCTGATGTACTCTATGTGCCTACACTTACTGCTAATATTATTTCGGTCTACCAAATGAACCATAATGGAGATCCCAAGAGGGTGATATTCTCTCCAAATGAGGTCGAAATACAAGACATCGTTTCAGGAAATATCATTGCAAAAGGTTTTGCAAATCACAATTCAAAACTATATGAGTTCTCTCATTTTCTTCCTATCTCCAAGCAGTCTGCTCTTCACACTCATGCAAATGAAGAGAGTATACTATGGCATGAAATATTTGGGAATCTCAACTACAAGTACCTCCAAGATATGCATACACAAGAGATGGTTGAAGGACTTCCCAAAGTCAAGTTTTCCAAGGGAAATTGTAAGGGTTGCTTGATGGGAAAACATCCTGAAAAAAGGTTTGAGAAAGGAAAGGCAAGGAGAGACTCTCAACCCCTAGATCTAATCCATTGCGATGTTTCCATTTCCATATTTATCTTTGAACAAGGCAAGGTATATTCTTACTTTTTATTGATGATTATTCAAGATTTACATGGGTATACTTTCTCAAATTAAAATAAGAAGTATTTGTATACTTTAAGTTTTTCAAGTCTAATGTAGAAAGGTTTTCATATAGAAATATCAAGGCCATTCGCACTGACAATGGGGGTGAGTATGTCAAAGGTGATTTTCAATATTTTTGTGTTGTAGAAAGGAAGAACAGACCATTGAAGGAGATGGAAACTTGCATGCTCAAGTCGAAAGGCTTGCACCCTAGTCTTTGGGAAGAAGCCATCAACTATGCTTCTTACCTTCAGAACATAGTCCCTCATAAAGGACATAAAAATATGACTCCTTTCAAATCATGGATGGGCTACAAACCTGATGTATCCCATCTTATATTGTTTGGATCCAAAGCATGGGAAATGATTCCAAATGAGAAAAGGAGAGCCCTATATCCACAAAGAAAAGAGTGTATACTGGTGGGCTATGCATTGAGTGCAAAGGCCTACAAGCTTCTTGATCCTTCTACTATGTCTACATTTCTTGAGAGGAGTGTACAGCTTGAGGAATGGCCTCTTCTTGATGCTCATCCGGTTGAGCAAGAGAGATTTCCTACCACACCACCATTGCTTGATGAGCTCCAAGAGAGTGAATCTTCATCACATGAAAGTTCAGATTCAAAGTATGAGAGTGAATATGATGAAGAGTGAATGCTAGATCCAGATCCACAAGAACCTGAATATCTAGCACCTAAAAGTGAAGATGAGCAAATGGGAGATCCAGATCCACAAGAACCTGAAGATCTAGCACCTGACAGTGAAGATGAGCGAATGGGAGATCTAGATCCACAACAACCTGATGACCTTTCACCTGATGATCCTCCTCTTCCGAGATGGGAAACCACTACTCTTATATCTTTTGGTGATCTTGTTGGTGATCCAAGGAGAACCAGATCTGATTTTTGGAATGGAAGGTTTCATCCTTCTCATATTACTGATCCATTTCTTTCCAATAGATCATTTTGGGGTGACATTAGCATCCTTTAGTCTATTTTGAGGGAGGGATTTATTCCAACTGGGTTTCCCTCTTTCCTCACTTATTATTTAGATTGTTGTACAGGGTGACCTTTGGTCTCAATCACCAAGGCCCTACTATTTAGTTCCTTCTGTTGATTTCTCATAGTATAGCTTGCGGAGGGGTGTTGGAATATTATCACCATCATTTTTTATATTTGCATGCATGCATCCATCCATCATGCATGCGTCCAATCATCAGTATGGTGGTATCCCCAGCACCTGGAGCCTATTTTCACCCCCTTAGAGCCTATCTACAACCCTCAATAGCCCTCCTACCTACCCGATGCACCTTGTTTTCCTCACCTTGATGACATATGCGCCTTATCTCACCTACCAGGAGTTTAACAGTCAATTAGAGCATTGATTGACCATTTCTTGCATTTATTGCTCAATTTAACTGCTTGTATCTCCTAGTTGTGTATTTTGGAGTGCCACTTGACCTTCTGACAGCCTCATGCGCCCTCCTTGGAGTCTCCAACCCTTGATTTGTGGTCACATGGTTCAGTTAGACTCATTTGATTGACTTTTGACTATTTGTGACTACTGCCATTGATTGGATGACGTATCCAATGCTATCCAAGCTACACAATAAGGAGAATTCGAATTACCTTTGTCTTATTCAAATACATTTGACAGTTATTGTATTGTACTCATTTTTCACAGTGCCAGCTTACAACTGATGTATGATTATATTGCAGATTTCTCCATTTCTGTGTTAAAGAGTGATTATTGATTCATCTATTCTTCTTTCTTCTCCACTATTCTTGAGTGAGATTAGTGAGATTTTCTCCAGCTGTGTGATCTTTCTTGTTGAATTATCACATTTACAATCTCACAACAAAGAACCAAACTTGGTATTGAGTGTGGTATTTAAATTGGTTTGACTTGTAATCTTTCCATGAAGGTTAGGATTCACACTATTGTGCACACATGGGGATTTTATTTGTCTTTTGCACTTTCCTCCAATTTGGCATATGAAATTGGAGTACCAAATTTCATATGCCAAATTGGGGGTATGTCTTTTACTCAAAGAGAAGATATTGTGTTAGTTGTAATTACATATTGTTTCCTAGAACAAGAATTCCCCATTGGTGAATCAAAGGAATTTATAACAAAAATAAATTTATTCCCTTTTCCTCTTCTTAAGGAAAATAAATTGGTGTAGTATGCAAATCATACTCACTTAGTTATTTTTGGGTCTTTACCCTGGAATTTGGTCTCTCAAATTGATAGAGAATTAAGATGACAAATCATCAAGGTATTGGGTTAGTTTACCACTCAGAGATATGTCAATATTCCATCATTGGGTGATGGAGTTTATGTTTTTGGCATTAACCCATTTCTTATCATATAGCCAAAACATTGATAAGACGAAACAAATGTGAATTTATAATAACTTGGTTTCCTATTGGTCCAGACATAACATGTGCTTAGATTGAAAGGATTTGGTATTTGGCATTGAGACTCAGAGAATAGAGAAAAGAGAGGTACATATACAGGAGGTGCTTCCATCTATATGCATACATCGAATCCTATAATGCGCATATAGAGTTGAATCCTACTCCAAGCTTCCATATATACACATAATCACCTTCCATGTGCGCACATATGCAGAATTTGTAATTTGCATATGGGTGTTCCCATGAAGATGGGTAACACTTTTTGGAAAGTAGAGGGCACCGGTATGGGAAAAAGAGAGCTCGATCGATCTTTTTTTAAACCCTCAATCAAGCTTTTAACAAAGCAATCGATCAGGCTATTCTCAAAATCTCGATCAAGGGTTTAATTAACCCTTGATCGAGCTATAGAGCCTGATATATATTTAAACCTCGATCAAGGTTTAAAGCTCAGTCGATCGATTGCAACTATTAAAAAAAATAAAAAACAATAGTCTTTGGTTTATTTCACCATGACTATTGGAAAAGCTTGACAGAGGATTATAAATTTCTAGCACCGGTGACCACCCCCATTGTGACACCATTTTGCACCACCCCAATGTGCCACCTTCCACCACCTCTTACTAATAGTCAAATGGCCTCCACATCAAGAGGTAGGGAACTCAAAATCTAAAAAACTCAGTTATATGTATGCATTGAAATTGTTTTCATTCTTCGTAATTTTAATGAAAATTTTGTAAAATTCATCATTTTCATTATATGTTTTTTATATTTTATTTAAAAAAAATGTTTCAAATTAACAATTTCAATTTGGTTTAATGTTACATTTTGTCAAATTTTCCTGAAAAACCAAAAATTAAAATTAAAAGAAAAATTGGAATGATTTTAATGTTCAATGAATTACAACCAAAACCTTAAATGGACAACCAAAACTTCAAACATGTGACAACCAAACCCTTAAACCGAAAACCAAAACCTTAAACTAGTCATGACAACCAAAACTAAACCGATAACCGAAACCTTAAACCAATGAAAACCATAAACCCTTAAGCCAACAACCACCCTAAATAGGAAACACTTATGTTGTCGGGTTTATTTTCAAGTGTGTATTGGCAAGCATAAATGCTACCATTTTTTTTTCAATCCTCCAACAATGAATTGAGAATTGAAAAAATCCATAACCTGCACACTTGTAATGATAACCAACATTAAATACTTGGATAATTTACATTAAAGTGACAATCCCTTATTTTTGAAGAATTTCAAATTGTAGAGGGATAATACCCTACCAATGTGTTATTCTACCAGCATAGATCCATCTTAAACCCGTATCTATCAAGCACCGAGAGGGATCCAATTTCTTGAGGTGTATTTCATTTTGTAAACTTAAACTCAAGAACTTTGATCTCTCTTGATTGATAGACCTAGGTTTAAGTTTTAAGTTTTTATTTTATAAATGAACATCTATTTTTTTAAATGCTTTCCATAATATTTTATTTTATGAACCAACATGGATGTAGAGCACCTCGTTTCACTCGGTGCAATAAACAATATCTTGACTAATATTGTGAAACAATTCTAACAAAAAGTATCTCTATCCAAAATCCCACCATCCTAGATTCTAGTCAAGGATCACTAGATCATGTGGATAGAAATATATTATTTTTTCATTTTACATGGTTTCAAATATATGTAATTTAATTTGTTATTTCTCTTATTTATATGTTTATGTTAAAATAATTTAATATAATTATAACAACAAAAGTGTTAATATCAAATTGTGAATTTGTATGTCAATTTCTTTTTTTTTTCCAAAATAATCTAAATTGAATAATCTATCTTTACACAAGAAATTAAAAACAAAATGGTACAACATGGTTAAGATGGATAATGGAAAGGGCTCAAAGTTTCAACTAAAAATATGAATGGTAATATGTAAAGATCCTGATCCATGGGCATGCACTTCACAATAGAATTCCTTATGTCATATAAACATATATGAATGGTGAGTCACAATCAAGGACATGGACTCCACAATATAATTTATTATGACATAAATATATGTCATAGGTAAATGTTAAGATGCCACATTTAGCAGAGATTGTGTGGTATCAAAAATCAATTTCACCTCCCTCCACCCATGAAGTAGTAGAGATTGTGTGGTATCAAAAATCAATTTCACCTCCATCCACCCATGAAGTCTAGATAATAACACTCAAGATGCAATTTTATCTCTTACTAAATGAAACTTATCTTCAATTAAATTCACACTAATTTATAAAAAGTCCAATTTATAAAATTACAAATTTAATCCATATAAAGATAACTTAAACATTCCATAATTTTATTTGTATTTGATTTAAATATTGTAATATATATGTTTCTCTTAATTTTTTTTTTTAACAAGAATGGTTATAGAGTTTGTATTAAAAAGAGTCTTCAAAAAATATAGACATAGAGATTTTGGTTTTCCTCTGAGAAGGACCAGCATTCAAGTTTTCCTTGCCTGTTTTGCTAATTCTTCTCTTAACTCTAATAGTTCTGAAGCTAAAGCTATAAATCTTAACAAATTGTCCCAAGATAAACTTGCAAAAGCAATACATTACAAAATTTGGATATTGAATCCATTAAAGCTGAGTAAACCCATAAAAACTAAACCAGAGCTTCTTCTAGACTATAACAGAAAGAGAATATATAACCTGCAAAAATGAAGAACCAACAAGCTGAGTCATTTCTGACATGGTCGAGGAGGGTCTGGGCTCTCCATGGAGTCATCCGGGTTGGAGCTGGAGCCTGTAGTATCTTGGAACCCTGGAATGCAGCGGGCCGAATCTTCTCGGAGCCTGTCCACCTTTCCTTCTACGTCTGAGATGTTCCTGTAGTTATCATCCACCTTAGAGTCCACATTTGAGATACTGATGGCCGTGTAGTCCACGCTTCCGACATGGAAGAAATTCGGCCATTCATAAGGTCATTGTTATGCCTAATCTCAGTGCTGAGAGAATGCAGGAGGGTGAAAATTCTCGTCATGTTATTCTTAATGTCCGCCACCTCAATTCTTATCTTGCACACCTGCACTTCCATGAGTTCAACCGCTGAACCTTGTAGGGTCGAAGGACACGAGGATTCAAGGGTTGCTATCTCTTCTTCACACAGGCAAAGGGATGAAAGGCCTACGAGCAGGGTGCGTAAAGGCTCCAGGAGCTTTGCTTCAGGAGGAGAGATGCCGGAGGAAGAGTGCAGAGCTGGCGCCCAAGGTGGGAGCAATACAAGCAGTGGAGCGAGCGTCCATACTCAGGGAAGAAGCTAACAATGAAGAGGTCTGGAAGCGTCTGAAGGAAGAGGCAAACAGAGCATGAGAATGAGTGGGGTTAAGTGAGAAGAGGCCATGTGATGGCATTAAATTCCTCCATCGGCCCTCGAGTTTTGTGACAAGTGTTTGCATGCAGGTACGAGGGTGTCCACGATCAAAGGTGGCGAGTGATAGGTAAAAAGGAAGCCGGGGAGAGGAGGAGGGGACACCCCAAGTGAGAGAAAGGTTAGGGGATCCAACAAGGAGTAGGGATAACATCATATTGGGATAAAAAACAAACTTTGGAGCACCCCTTTGTTAGCCATTTCATCGGCATGGTTATTATTGGAGCGGAGAACATGGAGGAAATTGAGAGAGTCGAAGTCTCTGCTGATAAATTTGAGAATGTGGTGGTACTTACTTGAGGGAGTTGAGCGTTTCCTGGTGAGATTGCGAGTTTCTCAGACTATAAGAAGAGAGTCCCCAATGGCTATCAAATATTTTATCCCGGCCTTGATGATGATTTCTAGACCTTTAAGTAAGGCGAGCCATTCGGCATCATTATGTTTCTCTTAATTTTATTTTTACTAAATACAATGCATTACACTTTTTTTTAATTCATAAAAAAGATAAAAACCTTTACACAATTTTTTATTTATATTTATTATCTATTTATCTATCTATATATATGTATACACCAACTTGGTGGATGTAACCTTAAAAATACAAATTATCAAGGATAATTTTAGGGGCAAAATTTAGCCCATATGCTATTTTTCCATGTTTTTTTCCGAAAAAAGATTCGCCAATTTGCATTTTTTGAAGCTCCGTTTCACCAAATTTTGATGGAGTAAACTTTTTTCACTCTAAAAATCGCCAAATTGTTATATAAACTATATAAAATCCTTAGAAATTGAAATAATTTTAGAAAAATATCGCCAAATATTTTATAGTTGACATTTTAAGAATTTGTAAGATTCGCCAAGATTTATACACTTTTAAATAAGTATGGGTCCTTAAAATTATCCCTGAAAATTATTATTATTATTATTAAAAATATTAAAAATATATAAACTACATAAATATATTAAATATTTAAAGAATTTACTGTCCTAAAATTTTATTTATAACATGTTTTTTCAACATATATATTGAGTCAAGAATATGATAATACAAAAAATATTAGCTTAGAAAAGTCATACAAAAATATAGATCATCATTAAATCAACAATTAAACTCAAAATAATTTAAATGCAATAAACATATAAGAAATGAAAGAGACAAATAATTATGCAATTATAAACATGGACCCTATTTTACAATATTGTTTCCCCTTCAATGGGGTTATATGTGTGTCCATGTAGTCATGAATTTAAATTGCTCTTGTATTCAAGTTTGGAATTGCCTTAAGTATATATGCTTTGTATGTTTGTGTGGTCATATGAGTTGAATTTTCCAAGTGAATATTTAATTCAGATCACCTTATAATAATCATGATTGTGTTTCAGTTGTAGTCATTGATTATGGGTAAGATAGTGTTTTAGTGGAAATTTACAAAGTGCATTAGTGTATATGTATTATGGTTTCATATTTATAATACATAGGATGTGCAACTAATATTAGTTTTTAATGGATGCTTTGTTATTTCAAATAATAAAAACATTCTGGTTAGTTTTTTCCTTGTCGTAATTGTCTAGATAATAGGTCATAATTTGTTCATGGATGATGTAGTGTATCAATATCAACATCAACAAGAAATATAGACTAGCGAATATCAACCTCAACAAGAAATATAGACTAGCGAGAGAAACCGAATTTCAAATATAGTTCAATGAGTTTACACAATTTTCATCACGAACTAATCCCATTTAATATGGCTTTCCTAATAAATCCCTATATAATGAATGAGTTTCCCCACTTTCCCCACTTTTCTCCATGGAAATGTTGAATCCATTGTTTATGTATTACTCATTCTCATATATAAGTATTTGTACAATCATATGCACTGCTGTTGACATAGTCATGTCGACAAGGGTTCACTTTGCACTGTTGTCAACAAACACCAACAAGACACCCTTAAGCATCGGCCTAGAAAGGTTTTACCCTTTCCAACAACACCCGCAGAGCGAGTGAGGTCTCACCTGAGATGTCTAAGGGAGGTTGTAGGAACCAAATTTCCACAGTAGGGAAAAGACATGCGTTAATCCTTACTTAGTCACTACAGAAAACAGAGATCTATCTTCGCATATGCTAACAATAAAAAAAAAATGCATATTATCCAACATTATTTCATCACTCGACAAGGCAACAAGATCACATCATTACAAGTTTAACATTCATACTTCATAACATCATAATAACTGGAAAACCCGGAATATAACTCATGTCGACAAATAGAAAACACAGAATAGACGAACATCCTCATTCATTAACTCATCAAAAAGGACTGCGGAATGAACTTTGCAGATAACACTTAACACAGATTCATATATACGGAGCAAAACTGTCGAAGGCAGACAAAATACATCAACTTGTCGATGTATATTCTCTCTTCCACTTTGATATCTATCTATTGCAACTGTATTTCTATTTATAGACGCCTATGGCGGTTGCAAAATGGTCGAAATGACCAATCCTAACTAACATAGACCAAAAATTATGCTTTTGTTGGCTTCTTGTCTTTTGCGAATGGTCATTTTCCTTTGCTAATGACCCCTTTGTTGTTGTCGGCTCTGCATCTTCTGCACTCTAACCCTGTGCCAATAGCCCCCAACATAAACTTTTGGCTCACCCTTGAGCCACCTCAGCTCGACAGCTCTGCTATGACTATGTTTCACCAAATTGATCATCCTTCGCAGACGACTCTGCCTTCGGCACATCCGTTTCGCGAATTTGATCATCCTTCATTGGGAAGTTTTCCCATGAATCTGCTCCCAACACATCCATTTCACAAATTTGATCATCCTTCGCTGGACCCAGAGAGCCCTTTCTCTTGGTGCTTCTGCAGTCGGCAGGCCCTCTTTTCTTCCAACAACTAATTTTTGCTTAGACATCTCGGGTGAGACTTCATCTCTTTTCTTCCAGATTGTTTGCACATCTTCATCTACCGGTTGCTTGTGAACACTTTTCTTCCTCGCCCTTAGCGCACCTTAGGTGCTTTCGCTAGAAATGAAGCGCACCATCACAACCCTTTAATCTCACATCTTTACTTTGCAAATTCATTACCCCTCTATCCTCACTTCTTGACTCTACAACTGTCTTACTCCTCTATCCTCACTTCTTGACTCTGCAACTTCCTCAGAGTCGCACATTCGGCTTAATAACTCTTCATAATGCTATATATCCATCTATTTGGGTATTTATAACTTACTCGCTCGGTCCCTATCCATCATGTCATTTTTGAGAAATGATTACCAAGTCATTCGTCGAATCTTTCACTAATTTACCAACTTCTGTCATCGAGTGTGTCATCATCCACCTCCACCATCTTCCATCGATGCTTAAGTGTTGTAATTATGATCAGATTTTCCTGCCACGTGCTAACTCTCCACATCTTCAAATTCTATTGCTTACTCTTTCCTATGGTGTTGTACGGACCCCATGCGGTCGACGGGTCTCCAATGTCTTATTATTTTTATTATTTACTGGTGAGACCCCTGTTTCAGTCACTATGCGCCTGACTATGGTGATAGGGCTTCAATCAGCTTCCATTCACTAGATTTGTCAAAAGTGTTCCGTCAGTGATAAAATTTATAATATAAGGACCCAACCAATGCATATGCACATTACTTGGATGCTTAACAAACTTACTATCGTATAGTAGCACCATATCTCCATGCTAGAAGTGCTTTTCTTTGACATGGCGATCGTGCCAAGCCTTCTGGCGATCCTTTTCTACCTGTTGTTGGAATCATGCAATGAACATGTCCTAGTCAAGCTGCACTAACTACGCCAACCTTTCTTCGATTGCTCTATCATCGCTTATTCCTGTGGCTGTTGTGATGTGGAGACTTGGGACAATATACTCCATTGGCATCACCGCTTTTTGTTTATAAACTAACTTGGATGGAGTCTGGCCTGTCAAGTGTTTACAAGTTGTCCTGTAGGCCCACATTATTGCTGGAATATTCAAATCCCAGTCATCGCAGTTTGTGTTACATACCTTTGTTAGTGCATGCTCCAATACCTTATTAAATGATTCCACTGCACCATTTTCCTATGTGTTATATGGGGTACTATTGCGATGCTGAATTTGGAATTATTATGTCATTGCTCTGATAGTTTGGTTGACGAAGTGAGTACCCTAGTTGCTCATCAGTATCTTTGGACACCCAAACCTGGTGACCACATTGTCAAAGAGGAATCTTGTTGTCCCGCAGCCGTGCAATCTTTTACCAGTGCAGTTTCATCCCATCTTGTCAGATAATCAGTTGCAGTAATTATATATTGCGACCCTGTTCTTTTTCCTGGTGGGTTGATTGGTCCTACAAATTCAACTGCCCATTTGTCGAAATCTTGTAGCGTTAGTTGAGGTACTAGTGGCATTTAATCCCTTTGCGATGGTTTTCCTTTTCTTTGGCACACATCGCAGCTCCTGGCATAATCTGCTGCATCTCCATGCACCGCCGGCCACCATAGTCCAGCTCTAAGTATATTACTAGAAGTGGCACGCCCTCCATAGTGTCCTCCTATGATCCCATCATGAGCTTCTGCTAATATCCTTTCTTGTTCATGTGGAAGAACGTATCGGCGAAGGATCTTGTTTGGCCCCATTTTGTAAAGTTGACCTGCGATTAGCTGAAAGTCGACAGCCCTCACAACTAACTGCTTTTTCTAACTGGTATTCAATCCTTCTAGTGTGCATCCTGTAGTCAAGAACTGGATGATTTTCTCGGAGTGGTCATCAACCATTCCAACTCGAAATAATTGTGCATCTAGTAAGCCCTTGTTGATGCTTTTGGGTTCTTCTCTTGAATCAATTTGGGATAGGTGATCAGGTTTGACATTCAGTCATCCTGGTTTCATGATGATCTCAAAGTCAAATTCTTGAAATAACAGCAACCAGTGACAGATTCCCCCCCCAACACAGGCTTGCTAACCAAATATTTCAATGCCGAGTGGTCAGTAAACATATTGAAGTGGCCCCCAAGTAGATAGTGGCAAAATTTATGTAGTGCATAGACCATTGCTAGCCTTTCCCTTTCTGTCATAGCGTAGTTTTTCTCTATAGTGGACAACTTCCTACTTGCGAATGCAATTGGATGATTGATCGCTCCCTCCCCTGGTTGAGCCAACACCACCCCTAGTGCAAATGATGATGAATCCACGTGAACATGGAGTTCTTTTGTCCAATTGGGGAAAGCTAATATTAGTGCTGCGACCATTTTTGCTTTGAGTATATTGAGGCTCTTCTGGCACTCTTTTTTCCACTCAAACTTTGTATCCTTATTTAGCAGTTTTTCCATTGGCATTGTGATTGTTGCACACCCTCTGATAAAATTCATGCAATACCCGGTATGCCACAATGTCACCCTTAACTTCTTTATTGTCGTTGAAGGTGGTAATTCGACAATAATTGCAATCTTTGTTGGGTCAACCAACATTCCTTCCTTGCTCACGATGTGTCCTAACATAATCCCAAATGGAGCACATAAGATGCAATTCTTCAAGTTTAATGAAATATGATGTTGCCTACATCTCTCCAACATCAATATTAGATTCGCAACATGGTCCTTCACCAAGCCATACGTGGTCCAATCCTCCATATATACTGCAAGGAATTTATGAATGAAATATTTGAATGCAACAACAACTAATCTTGACAATATCACTGGGGCATTTTTGACACTGAATGGAATTGCTGTGTACTGAAAGAAACCCCATTATGTTATGAAGGTTGTCTTATGTCGATCTTCTTTTGTAGTATTTATTTGATGATATCCTGAGAATACATCTGTGAACGAGTATATCTCTTGACTTGCAACTCCTTCCAATACTTAGTCCGCGAATGGTATAGGGAATGGATCATACAGATCGACACGCGTCATTTAGTTTCCTTAGGTCGACGCAAATCCTGACTTTGCTAGTATTCTTATTTTTGACCACCATCAGACTAATCCATTCAGATTCTTCCATCAGTTTTATGATCCCTGCATCTAGCATTCGCTCTATTTATGCTTTCACTCTTTTTTTGTACCATTAGGGTAATTTTGAGGTCTAAAATGGGCCTCCTCAGAGATATAATAAAATATTACAAGTTAGGATATTTGTGGGGGAGGTATATTCACAACTCACCTTTTACACTACAATCAATGTAACTATGGTTAAGTTAAATTAAAAAGATCTCTAAAATAAAATCAATAAAAAATCATTCTTTGATGTGACTAAAAGTACTACTCTTGAATACATAAATTGCTTTTGAATATAATATGATGAATGTATTTATAAAGTAAAAAGTATTGTACTCATAAAGTAAAAAATAATGTACTCATAAAATAAAATAAAGTAGACTATTTTAAATTTTGAAATATAAACTTATTTAATATTCAAAATATGATTATAAAAACATGTATAATTTTAAATTTTAAATTTTAAACATAAATTAAATTTATATGAATAAATTGTTATTTCTTTTAAAATATATATATTCATTATATAAATTTAACTTATACTCATTAAAAATAAAAATGAGTCATATAGTCATATAAATGCAACTTATATTTCAATATTTATAAAATATGTTGACTAACTATTATATAAATCTAACTTAAATTTATTAAAACTAAAACATAATAATTTATTTATATAAATATTAACATTATTTATATAAATATCTACATTATTTAAATATATTTTTATTTATAAAATACTTAATTAACTTATATATCTATATTGATATTATATATCTATAATTTAGATAACTAAGTATTTATTTTATGTATTCATTTAATAATCAACACATTTATTTTTCATTTGTTTCAATTTATATCTCTTACAAATTTATTTTTCTTTTTTTTTATTATCTTGTATCTCATAAAAGTTATCTTATTTATATTAATATTCTTAAATTTAAAATTATATATTATATAAATAGTAATTATTCCACATATATCACATATTTATGTATTTAAAATTATATATCATATACTAAAATAAAATAATATATTCATGCATTATGTCTACATAAGAATACCGTATCCACAACATAAGGTTTAAAAAGTTTAAATTTCAAATATTTTAAAAGTTTAAATATCGTATCAATTATGCCAAACATTAAGGTAGAATGGTACGTATTCAAAAAAGTTTTTAAAATTTAAAAGAACTTTAAATTATATATTATATACATATTTTGATTTTAGTTGAATAATACGTATATTTACATTAGGTTTTAAAACTTGTAAATTATTATAAATTATACATTTTCATTATATTGTAAATTTATCTATATATTATAATTTATTTAAATAAAGTTTTAAAATTATATATTATATAATGCAAATTATTTATATGATTTTGAATATAAATTTTAAGCTTTTTAGTATTAATAATTTATTATTTAAATATATATGTTATATATTGAAAAGTAATTTTATAGTTCTGATTTTGAATAGAGCATTCACTTTTTTTCTATTTGTAATTTATTTATTTTATATTGAAACATAAATAATATTTTTTTTCTAAGTACTTTAAGGTACTTTAGTACATTTATATTAGATTCAAAAGTAATCTAAGAGTACTATTTTCATTATGAGTACTTTACTTACAACATTGATATGGTTAACTATGGGTTTCATTCACTATTTAGAATTTGATAAATATGCATCTTTAATTCAATCAATGCCACCTCAATTATTATAGATGATGTCATCCTCTAGAATGTGATTGGTTCTTTAAAAGTTGATTTTGACAGTACATTTTTTGTTTTGAGGCCCATTCTTTACCTCAAAATTCCCCTAATGCTTGGATTCAACCGATATGGTTGCTGCTTGACCGGTTTCGCATAAGGTTTCAGTGGAATCTTCATTTCTCCTAGTTCCCCGAAAATGCCTTTCATTTCCAAAAATTTCGTTGGGAACAGATCTTAAAGCTCGTGTAGTAGATCAGTGACTTTTGCGATTGTCGCATCATCCCAATAATATCATATGCTTGCAAACTTGAGGTCCACTTCCGACCCAATGTTAAACTTCTTGATGCGCAGTGGCTGTTAAAATTTATCGAATGGCATATCTGGTGCTTCGAAATCCTGACTTCCTTCTGACTCTGGTATGTAAACAAATCGTGGATCATCCTCATCATTCGGTTCTTGTTAGGATATTCCTATACTCCATCCTAGTCCTACTATCTTTTCAGTCATTTTCATTTTCAGTCTTTTAGGGTTTGCATGCATTCTAGGGTTTGCATGCATTTCCAGTCATCAGTCCCAGCACCTAGCCCTCAGTTAGCTAGCCCTCGAAGCTTCTTCCTGATGAGTTTCATCCCTCCTAGTGCCTAGTGCGCCCTCCTTTCACCTACTGCATGAGAGAGGCACACTTCTTCACCTACCAGTCCAGTTATGTTTAGTTAACAAGAGTTCTCTCCTTGATTTTAGGCTTGACTCACTCTTTACTGACCTTATCACTCTGATGGACCTCTAGTGTGACTAGATAGGCTATTCTCACTCTAGTTAGCTCCATGAGCGCCCTCCACTGAGCCTCCTTCACTACATCAGTGCTTCCATGTGCCAATTACACCTACCACATTCTGTTAGACTTAGTTTGACTGTTGGCTGACTATTACTTGTGCATTGATGTTTTCACTGATGATGAGTTGGACTCCTAGTTATGACTTGATGACGCTCCACCGATTATGGATCTGTCCATGCAGGCTAATTTGAATCACACCTAGTGTATTCGAATCATGAGCATTGTATATTTACTTGTTTACTATTCAGATTAATGTAACATGTGTAATTATTCTGCCCCTATTTGAGCTCCTTTGGATCTGTGTTCTTCTTCTCTATTCTTCTTCTGTCATTCCTAAAAATTATCATTTTGAGGTTTACATCATCTCTTTGGATCTATTGTGAGCATCTTCACATGGTATCAGAGCCACTTGAGAGTATATTCTACCTCCATTCTTGAGAGTTTTTTGCAGGTATTTCGAAGTTCCAGCAGTTGCAACAATAGTATTAGCAGTTTCCTTTTGCATTTGTTCCAGCAGTCAAGATGAGCAATTCGAATGCTCCTTCTTCTTCTATAATTCTCACTCCCTTCAATTAATTTGAATGGAAGGGTAAGATGAAAGTACACTTGCAGTCGAGAGGGTTTTCTAGAATAGTTGAGGAAAAAGATGCCATACCACATACAATTGTAGAGAGAACCAAGCATCTAAATAAAATGGATGAAGCCTTTGGATGCATATGCCTTCATATGTTTGAAGATCTATTGTTTCATGTTGAAGGCTTGAAGTCTCCAAATGAGTTATGGACAAAATTGAAGAGTCTTTTTGGAAAACAAGATGGACTAAGAAGCTACATTCTCGAAAATGAATTGGTTTCCCTACAACCTAACAATTTCGAAAGCATTCAAGAATTCTTCTCCAAATTTTAGAATTTGGTTTTACAATGCAAGCATTGTGGCATCACTAAAAGTGATGATCAATTGGTACTCTCTGTATTGAGAAAACTTGGATCTCAATTTTCTGTCTTTGTATCTACTTTCCATTCTGTTCGAATGTCAATCCCTGGATGGAAGTTTCCCACCTTAAAAGGCTTTTTTGAAGCTCTCATTCAAGAAGAGAACAAACTGATTCAAATGGGTGCCATCAAGGCCTCCAAAGATCTAGCTCTTCTAGCTGGAGAAGCAAGTGGAGCGAATGCAAAGGGGAGGCAAAAAGACAAGGACAAGAAGCCATACAAATCCAGAAGTGACAAACACAAGAGACCTAATTGATCCTACTGCAAGAGAGGAAACCATCCTGAGAAAGCTTGCATGCACAAGAAAATAGATCTACTAACCAAGCTTCTTGAACAACAAAAAAATTGTTGTTCCAAAAGAAGCAAAGATGTCTGATTTTGGAAGTGAATCTGATGATTTCCATGCATTGATGGCTGGTTTTTCAAAGTCAAAAGCCCCCCTCATAGATTCTGGAACCTCCAACCACATGGTTGCCTTTGAAGAATCCTTCTCCTCTTTAGATCTCAAAGATGGGCCTACTATTCACATGGGATACAACTCTCATATTTTTTCCAAAGGATTGGGTAAAGTACATATGGAGCATGGTAGGTTCAAAAATGTTTTATTTGTTCCTTCTCTAACTACTAATTTGTTATCAGTATATCAGATGACTCATAAAAGATCACCAAAGCAAGTAACTTTTGGTCCAAACATAGTAGAGATTACAGAGATCTCCACTGGAAAGATTATAGCGAATGGGGTTGCTAATCATGCCTCTAAGGCATATGAGTTCTCTCACTTCATGCCCTTCTCTCTGACTGTTCCTTCAAATTTTGATCAAGATCAGAGTGACTCCTCTTCTGATGAAGAAGAAGATCAAGGTCTTGATGTTGAGATCATAGTTCAAGAAGATTCAGATCCAGAACCAACACCTATTCTCAGTCTAGATTCGAGGTCAACATGGGCTCACATAGTCCTTGCTACTACTGAGGACAAAGTTGAGGATTCATCTGTTCACCGAAATACCAGACTTCAGCATCATGCCAACCTTGCATTATGCTATCTACCTCTCCATGAGAGATGAAACATCATGATGGGGTTCTCTCTTCCATCACATGGGAAGACTCCTCGTGTTCCATTCGCTCCAGTTGTAGAAAGAATTCCTGAGAGACTTGCTTCATCCAATACATCCTCTACACAGTGGAAGACACATCAAAAGACTAGATCCACATCTAGCACCTGTTTTGACATCCTATAGGGGATCAACTTGTCAAGTTTTTTGCAGAATTTTTCACTGATGAAAGCTTCCTTCTTTTCTGCTTAGTATGATGGTTCTTTGAGTTATTTACTTTTCTTTTGAGGGGGGGTATTTTTCCCATGAGGTTTTCCCCATTTCCTTGGTTTATGGACAGTTCTTTATTTTTCTATCTTACTTGATTGTATGGGTGACCTTTGGTCCTAGTTACCAGGGCCCAGGATGGATTAAGGGGGGGTGTTAGGATATTCCTATACTCCATCCTAGTCCTACTAGCTTTTCAGTCATTTTCATTTTCAGTCTTTTAGGGTTTGCATGCATTTCCAGTCATCAGTCCTAGCACCTAGCCCTAAGTTAGCTAGCCCCTGGAGCTTCTTCCTGATGAGTTTCATCCCTCCTAGTGCCTAGTGCTCCCTCCTTTCACCTACTACATGAGAGAGGCGCACTTCTTCACCTACCAGCCCAGTTATGTTCAGTTAACAAGAGTTCTCTCCCTGATTTTAGGCTTGACTCACTCTTTACTGACCTTATCATTCCGATGGACCTCTAGTGTGACTAGATAGGATTTTCTGACTCCATTTAGCTCCATGAGTGCCCTCCACTGAGCCTCCTTCACTACATCAGTGCTTCCATGTTCCATTTACACCTACCACATTCTGTTAGACTTAGTTTGACTGTTGGTTGACTATTACTTGTGCATTGATGACTTCATTGATGATGAGTTGGACTCCTAGTTATGACTTGATGACACTCCACTGATTATGGATTTGTCAATGTAGGCTAATTCGAATCACACCTAGTGTATTCGAATCCTGAGATCCGCAATCCCAAATTGCTCAATTGCATTGTTCTCTGTGTATCCGGTTTGTTTCTACTACTATGCCTGCAATTAATCCTAAGTTGCAGAAGAGAGCGCTCCAGGAAGGAGTTGTTATTGGTTCGGGAAACACTACTCCCCTCCAACTCGGATTTTCTCAGGTAACCTTACCTGAAGAATGGAATAGCACACACCAACCACTTTCTTAGAGATATCCAGAACTCCATGATTCTTCCTCCAAAGAACTTTGTGTTGTCCAGCATCCCGATGGTAACACTTCTCTTAGATTTGCTCCTGCACAATCATTTCCTCCACCATCACCTGCAATTAGTAGATCTGTTTCCCATTCTCAGTATTTAACCCGCAGGTTAAAAACCCCATTATGTTCATCTGCACATATGCAACCATATGATTCTCATCTACACCAACATATGGTTAACCACATTCAGTTTCCTTCTGCATCCTGCAAATTTTGTAAAGAAAAACATACCCCACAAAAACAAAAAATATTTAAGTCTATTAATTCATCCTCCTCATCCTCTTCCTCTGTTGATCATAAAGGTCAGCATACTGATTGTCCTGATTGTTCTTCTTTGTTTCGAGATATTAAAAGTTTGTCTCTCCCTCGAGAAAAATCTGGAAACTTGTCCCAGATTTCAGCAAGAAGATTAGATTCTGGAAATTCCAGTCCTTCTTTTAAGGATGGTAGTTTACAGTCAGATTTTCAATTTGTTAATTTGAGAAGCCCGAATGATCCTAAACCTGCAGAACAAATCCAGTTATAGAACTATGCTAACTTCCAGTTTGTATGTATAGCTCAAAACCTGGATGATGTTGCTAGAGATGTTCTTGAGCTCAAGGCTCATCTGCAGACACTGCATGGTTCTTTAAATCATATTTTGGATACTATTGACTCTTTGGTTGAGAACCAAAAAGAGCAGATAGCTAGGATGTCAGATATTGAAGCCGGTATCGATGTTATTACAAGATCTGTAGAAAATCTATAGTCGGCACTTCCAGCTCCTTCTTCTTCTCCTCCTGACTATAGTCAAATCAACCAAGAAGGCTATAAGTTCAAATATCATTCTAGTAGCTCAAGCCCCCATAAATTCCTGAAACAGTTAAGTCCACATAGACTACAAAGTATTCAACATGGTGCTGAATTGGCTAGAGAAAAGTATGAATTGTTGAAAGAAAGAGTTCTCTCACTTGGTTGCCATGACATTAAAATGGCATCCTCCACTATCGCTATGGATTCTGAGATAGGTGAAGCCTCTAGCAACCCAGAAAGAAATAGAGTTGAGTCACATTTCTTCCAAAATCAAGCTAGAAGATTTTCAGGTCAAGATGTCAGCCACAATAAGTTTCGCAGTCCATTCAACAAATGGACAAATGAATTAAAAAATGTAGATATCAAGATTGATTCCAAAGATCTGTCCAAAGCCTTTGGTAACACACTGAATCTGAAAGCCTCCTAACAAGGCATCTTCAAACTTGTTTAGCCTGGAATCTAACACACATGATAAACATGAAGTATCCAATCCGGGATGGACAAGAGGATTGATACCAAACTGTATTAAACCAATATGGATATATTTATATTCATGCTCCAAACCCCAAGCTATATCTTCAGATTTGATTTACGGGATTTGATATACAGACTGACCAACAGATATAGGAATATTCACAGAAGTGAAACGAAATAACTATGCGGCACGAAACTTAAACATAGGAAGATCATATATTTTATTGACATCAATCTCAGGCAAAGACCAGTTTGGCTGAGGTTCATATTCTTGAGACACAACACGAGTATCATATAGAGTATCGGAATCGGTCTTGTTTAAATACTTATTTAACCATGACCATCGCTTATTATGTTTCTCTTTTCTAGAAGAAGCAGATTCAGGGAAGTAAAAACTGCTATTTGAAGAATCCATAATAGAAGAGATAAATTCAAAGGTGAACCTGGAGAAATGTAGCACCGTGAAGAAGAACTACTACATGCCTGAATACCCTTGATGGCTGACAGTGCCGAGAGTGGGTGAATGCGTATGCTAGCTCTTCAAACAAAGAAGTATCAACTACCATACTTTGAAGATAATAACTCTTCCCTCCTCAAAAGGGAATAACGCACATAAGAGAAATAGAATTGAACGCAATAGATCAAGAACACAGGATTTGATACCAATGAATAGCGCGGAACAACAAAACACAAGACGAGAACACACAACTGGAGTTAGTTTTCAACAATTCTTCAGCATTATCTTCATTAAGCATCCAACAATTACAATACGTAGATCGGCTTCAGAGGGCGAAGCTCGTCACTACAACACATCTATATGCCTAGACACAATGTTCTGGGCTCATTTATCCTTCAGAAATAGCAAGCTGTAACTTCCAGAAAGCTTCCTAGAGACACCAGAATATGCCTACTAGCACCCTACACAAACTGACATTAATTACACACTGAGCTTGGATTTTGATGCAATTTTATACCTCATAGGAAAGTTGCAGAGCATACACCCATCTAGACTCAGACTTGCAGAGTAGCTCAACACATGAGAGGACACAAAGACTCACAGACACTTGTAGAGCTCTAACCACTAAAATGCTCAGACTCGAATGCTTAACTAAGACCTCAAGCCTTTCTTTTATAGCATTACATCTGGTTAACCGGTGACTTGGAACGGGAAACTGGAAGTCTAAAGCAAAGATTCCGGGGTAATGGTGGGACCACACCATTATTATCACGTTCCTTCGAGGCAGAGCCATATGGGGACCCGAACTCATGACTCATCATGAATAAAACTACTGGCCGACAAATTTATTACAATGGGCCATCCAAACAAACTAAAGTGGGAGACATAGTCTCGGCAGAGTACATCGTGGATGATTTTAAAGGCCGGCCCACCATGGCTTTCATGATGCTTACAGTAAAAGAAAATATATATACAAAGTGGAGATTCATGAAAGAACCCATAAAAGACAAAATTAAACTTGTTAACCATAGTCAGGCGGACTATGATCTGAATCAAATCCCTCAAACCCAAATCCATCATGGTCAAGTTCGTTGTCTTCTGAAGAATCTTGTAGAAAGTATTGGTGGTGATAATCAGTACCATAATGTATTACATCCTACATCCAGTGAGGGGCATCTTCTCGGAAACATGCAAAGAAAGGAGACTATTTGAAAAGTTCAGGTCTCATGTAGCTGGGAACAGAAACATCACCAAAGAAACGGTGTTTGATAACGAGCTTGAATTCTTGTCCTGGAGTAACTGAGGAGTGGACAGTAGCACCTTTCCAAAGGATGCCAAATTGGAAAATACCATAGATGAGAGAGGCACCATATATTTCATCTTTCAAGACAGGAATGAAAACCTGGGGAGAGGCATGCTCTAAGGCTGAGATTCTGGGAACATATAAAAAGAGTAAAATCTTCATCCAGGGAATCCACTGGTGAGTATGAAGATCATCACAAAAGAAACATACAATAAATTTTCCATTTGCTTTGGCAAGCTGGTGAATGGCATAAAAATATATCCATCTAATAGCAGGGTCAAAAATCTAAACAAAAAACTGTTGTTCTCCTGAAAGCAAATGAAAATTCCCAATAATCATATTGACATGGTTGACTCTGAGAAGGGGATTATTGAAATTGATATTGTAGCTGCGGCATCCCTCTGGAGATTTTAGCCGATCTTGAAGTATCTGCTGTTGGATTTCAAAAGGAAGAGTCTGGATTTTGTTGTGAAAACAATCGCTGCAATAACAGTAAATGCATTCATGACAAACAAGAACTAAATTGTCTGTTGCTGAGGATGGAGAATCGCCTTTTTCAAAAACTTTGATCTCTCAGAATTGTGTTCCTTCTCGGGTTAACATATCAGCAAGATGATTATCTTTGCCGGCTTTGTAGAGAATCTCAAAATCAAAACCTTGAAGCCAGACTGCCCATCTTAGAACTTTGGCATTTCCATGTTCTAGAAGTCTTTTGTTACCAAGCGTACCCTTCATATGCTTAAGATCTGTTCTAACTGTAAAACAGACACTTTTGAGGAAAAGTCTGAAACGATGAATACCCTTCCTGACAGCAAGGATCTCTTTGTGTGATGATGGGTACTTGGATTCTGCTTCGAAAAATGTTCCAGAAGTATAAGCACAAACCTCCTCTTTCTTTGAAAGCTTTTGCAACAACACAGCTGCCAAAACTTGATCAGAAGCATCAGTCTCTAAAATAAAAGGTATATCTAGGACTGGAAGAGTAAGGGGAGGAAGCTTCTGGATGTTTTCTTTGATTCTTCTGACTGTGTCAGTCATAGTTGGTATCCATTCTGTGCCAGGCTTTAATATTTTCTGTAACAGCTTTGTGTATTTTTCCTATGCTTGATAAAACTGTCTGATATAATTCAAGCAGCCGAGGAATCGCTAAACCTGTTTAGTATCTTGCAATCTATCAGGAAACTCTAAGAGTTTCTGCAAACTATGTGGTTGCAGAATTATTCTTCCCTGTGAAATCTAAAGGCCCAAGAATTCAATGGAAGTCTTGGCAATAACAAACTTATCTGGGGATGATGAAAGTGCAATCCCATGCTTAAAAACAAAATTATGAAATTGTTCTAAATGGATCTTATGCTCAGCTATATCTCTGCTAAAAATGAGCAAATCATCAATATATACAATAACAAAGTCTAAAGAACGAAAAATGTCTTCCATCCTTTTTTTGAACTCTGATGGAGCATTCTTCAGGACAAAAGGCATTACTGTCCACTGATATTGGCCATGAGGGACTACAAATGTAGTCATGTACCTGTCTTCTGGTGCTGTGCCGATTTTCCAAAAACCACTCTTAAGATCAAACATATTAAAGACATTGGCTTTTGCTATTTTTGACAGAATTAAATCTTTATGAGGTAGAGGATACTTGATTGGTTCTAAAGTTTTGTTCAATTCTCCATAATTAACTACTAATCTTTTCTTTCCTCTTTTCTGCTCAAAATGCTTATTGACATAAAATGCTAGGCAAGCCCAAGCACTTTTGCAAGGTTCTATTAGCTTCCTATCCAACAACTGTTGGATTTCTTCTTTGCATGCTTGCTACTCCGTAGGACTCATATTATTTGCTGAGGCTTTTTGAGGTTTTATTTATGTATTCTGTTTGTATGGCAAAGTGACATAGTATTTTTCTCTCTTCCAGAAGGCATCTGGATGATCAGAAGTACATTCCTTTTGTAACTTCTGAGTTATTTATGCAAGGATGTCTTGACCATGTAGGTCTGCATGTTTGAAAATCGTTTTTATTTTTGCCAAATCCTTGACTGATTCTTCGACAATGTCTGGCTTTTCAGGAGAAATTATGATAGTGAAAGTAGACTTTACTGGAATGGAAGTCACAGTTCCTTGGACTGTGAAATCAACTGAATCTTCTCTAACTGACATTGGCAGGTGTTTCTTGACAAAATCTTGTCCTAGTAATATGTCAGCTCATGTGTCTAAACAATATAAAGTAACATATGTTTTGATTTTTCCTAACAAAATAGGAAAATTTGGAGCAATAAAATTTACCTTGATGAGTTCCTTGTTAACTACTCTGAAGTGAATAGAGATCGGCTGCCAAAAATATTCTGGAATGGCTTTGTATTTACAACAACTGTTCATGGCACCTTTATCTACTTGTGCATCCAAGTCATAAGCTTTATACCCTTCCGTTTTGATTTGGATTGGTACAACCATCCGATCTCCTAAACTCTTTTGTTCAGGGACCGGTTCTTCTACTGTTTTTGGAGCTGGGGTAAAGCTGTGAGCTTTTCTCATTGTTAGCTGGATATATTAAGAGTTTAGTTCATCGAGCTGATGTAGAGATCCTTGTATACTTGTAGCTAAGTTATCTAACTGTTCTATCTCTCTTTTTACTTTGTTTTCAAAGAAAAAAAAAATTTCTGAGAAGATTTGCCTCGCTTGGATCTGACCCTTCATATGTAGGGACACACTGTGAAGGTTCTGGCAACTTTTTTGTCAACTCATCAATTTTCTTGTAGTCTTATTCTGATTATGACCAGGCCTAGAGAAAGACTAGCCTGTTTTTCTTCTAACTCTTCTATCTGACTTTTGAGAGAATCAAAAGAAAACATAAAACAATTACTGATAAAGGCTTGGTCATCATCAGAGCTATTCGAAGAATTAATGGAAAGCTTATGGAGATCTAACTCATCAGAACTAGAATTATATTCAGAGTCATCTGCAGACTCATGAATGGAGAATCCTTCATCTTCTGATTGTAACTCAGGGACTACATCCCACTCAGTAGGATTGTACTCTGCTATAAAAATATCACAGATTTTATTCTGAAACTTTGTCTTCTTTTCTGGACACTTGTTTTCCCAATGGCCTTGCTTGCCATAGATGTAATAGGTAGACTTTCGAAGCGGCTGGGTCCTTTTCTTAAAGACAAACCTATTCTTTCTATTTTGAAAAAAAGGTTTCTTCGAGATTCTTTTTTAGGAAGACCGGAATCTGGGATGGGATCGAGAACTGGATTCACTAGACTTTTTAGAATTGCAGGTGCATGTAGATGTTTTATGTGGATGAGGCTTGAAACAACCATAATTGGAAGTTTCACGAAATTGCTGACAAGCTGACTGAGAAACAAAAATTTGTTTTTTGATATTTTTTTGTGTCTTCATGGCGACACATTCTTTTTAGAGGGCTGTGAGCACATGCTGATGTAAACCAGCAAGAGATAACTCTTCAATCTTGACTTGATGATCTGACAAATAGGTATTTACAAGAATTGGTATTTTGCCGGGAAGAGAGGCAAGATAATGGCGAAGGTAGGCAACATTCTGATGATCTGTAATTTTGTACAACATGGTCTGCATCGTACAAAAATATTCTTGAAGAAGATTGATATCACATCATTTCTGGGACATGTACAATTGAGCAGTATGAGATGCATCAGGAGGTGATGCACTAAGAAATTCATGAGCAAGGGCTTGAAACAAAGCTTCTAAGGGATCATTATTCTCTAGTAAATGTTCTTTTTCTTCTTCTGAAATTTTTTCCCACCAGAGCTTTGCTATTCCTGTAAATGCCCAAGTAAGCTGCGTAGCTATATCTTTCCAGGATGCTTTAGTTTCTGCTTTTCTCTGGAATGCCCATGCATTGATCTTTTGGAACAGATTTAGAATCTGATCATTTTCCTAGCAATCAAAATTAATAATCAGTGTGTTACCAAAGCCTTCGGACAGATCTTTGGAATCAATCTTGATATCTACATTTTTTAATTCATTTGTCCAATTGCTGAATGGACTGCGAAACTTATTGTGGCTGACATCTTGACCTGAAACTCTTCTATCTTGATTTTGGAAGAAATGTGACTTAGCTCTGTTTCTTTTTGGGTTGCTAGAGGCTTCACCTATCTGAGAGTCCATAGAGATAGTGGAGGATGCCATTTTAATGTCCTGGAAACCAAGTGAGAGAACTCTTTGTTTCAACAATTCATACTTTTCTCTAGCTAATTCAGCACCATGCTGAATACTTTGTAGTCTATGTGGACTTAACTGTTTCAGGAATTTCTGGGGGATTGAGCTACCAGAATAATATTTGAACTTATAGCCTTCTTGGTTGATTTGACTATAGTCATGAGGAGAAGAAGAAGGAGCTAGAACTGCCGATTGTAGATTTTCTACAGATCTTGTAATAACATCGAGACCAACTTCAGTATCTGACAGCCTAACTGTCTGCTCTTTTTGGTTCTCAACCAAAGAGTCAACAGTATCCGAAATATGATTTAAAGATCCATGCAGTGTCTGCAGATGAGCCTTGAGCTCAAGAACATCTCTAGCAACATCATCCAGGTTTTGAGCTACACATACAGACTGGAAGTTAGCATAATTCTGTAACTGGATTTGTTTTGCAGGTTTAGCATCATTCGGGCTTCTCAAATTAACAAATTGAAAATCTGACTGTAAACTACCATCCTTAAAAGAAGGACTAAAATTTCCAGAATCCAATCTTCTTGCTGAAATCTGGGTCAAGTTTCCAGATTTTTCTCGAGGGAGAGACAAACTTTTAATATCTCAAAACAAAGAAGAACAATCAGGACAATTAGTATGTTGACCTTTATGATCAATAGAGGAAGAGGATGAAGAGGGTGAATTAATAGACTTAAATGTTTTTTGTTTTTGTGGGTTGTGTTTTTCTTACAAAATTTGCAGGATGCAGAAGGAAAGTGACTGTGGTTAATCATATGTTGGTATAACTCAGAATCATATGGTTGCATATGTGCAGATGAACGTAATGGGGTTTTTAACATGCGGGGTAAATACCGAGAATGGGAAACAAATCTACTAATTGCAGGTGATGGTGGAGGAAATGATTGTGCAGGAGCAAATCTAAGAGAAGTGTTACCATCGGGATGCTGGACAACACGAAGTTGTTTGGAGGAAGCATCATGGAGTTTTGGATATTTCTGAGAAAGTGGTTGGTATGTGCTATTCCATTCTTGAGGTAAGGTTACCTGAGAAAATCCGAGTTGGAGGGGAGTAGTGTTTCCCGGACCAATAACAACTCCTTCCTGGAGCACTCTCTTCTGCAACTTAGGATTAATTGTAGGCATAGTAGTAGATCAGATCCAGTTATTAGTAGAGTAGATCTGATACTACTATGCCTGCAATTAATCCTAAGTTGCAGAAGAGAGCACTCCAGGATGGAGTTGTTATTGGTCCGGGAAACACTACTCCCCTCCAACTCGGATTTTCTCAGGTAACCCTACTTGAAGAATGGAATAGCACATACCAACCACTTTCTCAGAGATATCCAGAACTCCATGATGCTTCCTCCAAACAACTTCGTGTTGTCCATCATCCCGATGGTAACACTTCTCTTAGATTTTCTCTTGCACAATCATTTCCCCCACCATCACCTGCAATTAGTAGATCTGTTTCCCATTCTCAGTATTTACCCCGCAGGTTAAAAACCCCATTACGTTCATCTACACATATGCAACCATATGATTCTCAGCTACACCAACATGTGGTTAACCATAGTCAGTTTCCTTCTGCATTCTGCAAATTTTGTAAAGAAAAACATACCCCACAAAAACAAAAAACATTTAAGTCAATTAATTCACCCTCTTCATCCTCTTCCTCTATTGATCATAAAGGTCAGCATACTAATTGTCCTGATTGTTCTTCCTTATTTCGAGATATTAAAAGTTTGTCTCTCCCTCGAGAAAAATCTGGAAACTTGTCCCAGATTTCAGCAAGAAGATTAGATTCTGGAAATTCCAGTCCTTCTTTTAAGGATGGTAGTTTACAGTCAGATTTTCAATTTGTTAATTTGAGAAGCCCGAATGATCCTAAACCTGTAGAACAAATCCAGTTACAGAATTATGCCAACTTCTAGTCTGTATATATAGCTCAAAACCTGGATGATGTTGCTAGAGATGTTCTTGAGCTCAAGGCTCATCTACAGACACTGCATGGTTCTTTAAATCATATTTCAGATACTGTTGACTCTTTGGTTGAGAACCAAAAAGAGAAGATAGCTAGGCTGTCAGATATTGAATCCGATCTCGATGTTATTACAAGATCTGTAGAAAATCTACTGTCGGCACTTCCAGCTCATTCTTCTTCTCCTCCTAACTATAGTCAAATCAACCAAGAAGGATATAAGTTCAAATATCATTCTGGTAGCTCAAGCCCCCACAAATCCCTGAAATAGTTAAGTCCACATAGACTACAAAGTATTCAGCATGGTGCTGAATTGGCTAGAGAAAAGTATGAATTGTTGAAAGAAAGAGTTCTCTCACTTGGTTTCCATGACATTAAAATGGAATCCTCCACTATCTCTATGGATTCTGAGATAGGTGAAGCCTCTAGCAACCCAAAAAGAAACAGAGTTGAGTCACATTTCTTCCAAAATCAAGCTAGAAGAGTTTCAGGTCAAGATGTCAGCCACAATACGTTTCGCATTCCATTCAGCAAATGGACAAATGAATTAAAAAATGTAGATATCAAGATTGATTCCAAAGATCTGTCCAAAGGCTTTGGTAACACACTGATTATTAATTTTGATTGCTAGGAAAATGATCAGATTGTAAATCTGTTCCAAAAGATCAATGCATGGGCATTCCAGAGAAAAGCAAAAACTAAAGCATCCTGGAAAGATATAGCTACGCAGCTTACTTGGGAATTTACAGGAATAGCAAAGCTCTGGTGGGAAAAACTTTCAGAAGAAGAAAAATAACATTTACTAGAGAATGATGATCCTTTAGAAGCTTTGTTTCAAGCCCTTGCTCATGAATTTCTTGGTGCATTGCCTCCTGATGCATCTCATACTGCTCAATTGTACATGTCCCATAAATTATGTGATATCAATCTTCTTCAAGAATATTTTTGTACGATGCAGACCATGTTGTACAAAATTACAGATCATTAGAATGTTGCCTACCTTCGCCATTGTAACATCCCTCATTTTTGACCTAATAAATTTGTATAAATATAGACAATTTTTGTAATCGTTTTTGGTGAGGAGCTCAAGGCCAAGGCCCCACCAGTAAACATTGTATGCTAAAGTATTATTTCTTAAAAGTTGTAGACCTAGGTTACTTGGAGTTGGGTTGCAACTACATAACGAACAACTGAAATTCACTAGGAGGAGTATGCATAATGACGTAGGTCATCCAAGGGCTACTAGCACTAGAGAAAAGGTGAAATACCTTAATCTATACTTTAGGTAATAAGGTTAGAAGACGACTAACCACTACATGTTAGATATTAAAAAGGCCTCGGCAAATCTTAAGTGTTTCTTATATATATGTATAGCAATATAAAGAGACCCCTTTTTAACAAATTATGACAATATATAGGTATGTAATTTTAATAATTACATATATATCTACTAAATGAAAAGAAAACATAAAAATTATATATGGTATTTCATGTTGGAATAATAACATATATGTATATAAATATTTTGGTGCATTATGGTGAAATAATTATCTTCATAGATATATATATCTTTATTAGCCTATCTTTTTATGAGAGAACTACCTTCTCTTATATGACCTAGTGAATGGGCATACTCCACCAACGAATGCGAGTTAGTTGAGAAGTTTTAATTAATAAAAAAAAGAGCCTTAAGGAGTTAAGTGCACCAACTCTTTCATAACTCTCCACCTCCTATTTTGGATGGTTATGGGGGACGTGGATCAACTTCTAGCAGTCACACATAGCAAAAACTCCCCCCATTTGTTGTTTAAAACTCCATCTTTACCAAGATTTCCGGATAGAAGGCAAGATCTCCATGATGGGAAGAAAGACGTATTGCTAACCATAACGAGTGCTTACGCTGAGGATGGGATCCTGTCTCTTATTATGGGTGTTCTCTCCACTTGTGGAGGGAGTTTTTACTGGAGTGGTTTTCTTAGAAGGAGACAACCACTACTATTAGCTACAACTGTCAAGTTATGTTTGACATGTGGAGAAGAGAACCAGAGAAGGGGGGAGAGCAACGTGCTGGGGTACTTGAGGGATATCTGTATTGATATCATGGGAATGCAGGGGGATTAAGGGGGGAAAATGGAAGACTTGAGAGATCTCAGTGGGAAAAAAAGAAAGGAGGTATTAGTCTCTGCGATGGGAGAATGGAGAGCCAACAGCTGCGATCGAAGCCAAGGTGCAAAACTACCATTCTGGGTATGATTTTATCCTTTCTTAAATTTTTTTTTGGTAGGAAAATCATATTTTCCCCTGTGGCAGTCGAATAGCGACTTCAGTTTTCTTTGACATATGATGGTTGTTTGAGTCATTTTAGAATTCTGCAATCTATTTGGAGGTTCAACTCCTGCTTTAACCATTGCTTGAGAAAACAAGTTTTTAATGGATACTGATCCTTGTATACTCTTTGCGTGGATAGTGAGTTCCATGGACGTGTTATAGATTTGATTATACTTTCTATTTTCGATGAGGGTCTAGGACCTCTCCTTTTTTTTACATGGATAAATTCCTCGGAAAAATCGACCCATGATTTCCCTATTTAGATACCTGTGATCTGTGCTCATTATTTAAGTATCGTGTGGGTGATTTGTTGGGATATTTACAGATACTCTACCCAGCATTTGACCTCAGTGAAAGTAGTATGTCTTACGGCACTCAAGTGTTTAGAACTATATCTATAACTGTCATGTCGGTATACATTAACTCTCTCTATATATTATTTTTCTGAAGTAAACGTAGATATTTTAGATGCGTTAACCCTATGTTGATCACCTAGTATATGATTTTATAAAGTTTAAAATTTGCATTTTGCTGTGTGTACCACCTATGGGTTTTAGGGAGGCCATGATTGCCATCACCTAGCAATACAACCGTATTGATTGTTTTGTATATTATGCTCAGGTCATAGTGATCTCTGCATAGTAGTATTTTATGTTTCATCACTTTCCAGAAGTTTTGAGCCCTTACCATATCTGAGTTCTATCGTAGAGATTTAGGAAATTTCTGCATAAATGTTGTTTGATATTAGTGTATGAAAGATCTGGGTATTTTGGAAATATAAAACGATCTTACCCTGGCAAGTTTCACTTCTGAATAGATACATTTGTCGTATTACTAACTATCTGCGTATTGAAAAGAAGGAGCCCGAACCATGGACGCGTTGCGCTGGTCAGTTTTCTTTATTATTTATATCCTCTGTGTAAATCGAAAATTATGAAATGTCTGTAGCATTTGTCCTCTACATCGGCGTTATATAGAAGAGTTTTTATTACATCTCTGATTAGGGTTATTTATAGAAGCGATCTCCACATAGTTGGATTTCGTTCGGCGTTAATTACATAGATCGAGGACTAGGGACATTGTATTTTTACACTTGCTAGTATGGTGAGATTTTAGTAATCTCAATATATTCATTATGATAAAGATGCAGTTCTCCTGATGTTAGTAATTTATACCCATTTTTAGTCTTATCCTTAACGAATCTCTGAACTTACAAGTCCAGTAATAGACTTTTCCGTAATGATCGCTGACAATATGTTTAATGATGTTCTTGCTTGAGAGAATCAGGGTAAGCAACCTCTGTAACCAAGCTTGAAGTTAGTTTCCTATTGTCTCATTTTCTTAAACTGATGAGAGACCTCTGCGACAGAGTGATCTTTGTTTGCGAGTTGGCGATTAAATTCTTTCGATACATATATTGTTGCTTGAGATTATGGAAATAATCTATGTTTGTTTGTTGTGCCTGCGAGTTGGAATTCAATCCCTGTTTATATGTGGCCGCTGAGCATTTGGGAAAATACTGAGTTTCTCCATGCATGTATTAAATCCCTACATAGGTGTCTGAAATAGGTTTAAGCCTTGCTTGGGTACTTTAAGTTTATACCTTGAATTTAATCGTTGTCTTAGAATAAAACTCTGTAGCATTGTGATTTGGGGAAAAGTTCTTCTATGGCTAAATGGAGCATTGCTTAAAGTTAAAAGTTTAATTGTTTAGTTAATATTATTTTTAATGTAAGTCTTATAAAAATGAGAGATGTCGTAGAAGTTTTAATATGGAAAGGTGTATATAAATTCTTAATATTGAAAAGTGTTTACAGTGTTTACATACAGGAGAGATGTACTTAGTTTAATTATTGAAAAGCTCTATGTGATAGAGGCTTGACTGAAAGAGAAGGAATTTTGTTGTAGCAACAAGTTTGCTAGTTGTAATCCTATTACTTTTGCCTAATAATAAAATATGCACACACCTTTGTGGACTAGCCCGTGTACGGGTGAACCATGTTATATTTTGTCTCTTATGTTTCCTATGGTGTTTCTCAATGTGTCTTATGTATGAGTACTTGTTTCTGTCCTTAAAAATGTTTATGACTACTTTGAAGTATCCGATCCATTAGAAAGTTGATTATGATGTATATTGCTAATATGTTTCCCTTATGATTATGGTTATGTTGTTACCATTTAGGTTGTTCTATTGGTGCAATAAAAGATATACATGCTTTCTAAAGATGTATATTAAGACATAATGAAGTTTTTGTGTTTCCCGCAAGATTTAAGAAATGGTTGACATATCAAGTTCAGAATTTATTTAGTTGAAATTAAAACGTATATATTTTCCTTGATTAGCATAACGACATTTGTAAACAGTAATAACTGTTGCAAAGTTTTAATTACTTTGTAAAGCAGTATTTAAAAGAAAGTGAACCCACACTTTATATTTCCGCATATATTTTAGTGGCATTTTAGGCACTTAGAAAAGTTTTAAATTTTACGAAATATTGGGTTCGTGACAGCCATTATCTTGCCTCTCTTCCCGGAAAAATCTCAGTTCTTGTAAATACCTATTTGTCAGATCATCAAGTCAAGATTGAAGAGTTATCTCTTGCTGGTGTACATCAGCATGTGCTCACAGCCCTCCAAAAAGAATGTGTTGCCATGAAGACACAGAAAAATCTCAAAAAACAAATTTTTGTTTCTTAGTCAGCTTGTCAGCAATTTTGTGAAACTGCCAATTATGGTTGTTTCAAGCCTCGTCCACATAAAACATCTGCATGCACCCGCAATTCCAAAAAGTTTGGTGAATCCAGTTCTCGATCCCATCCCAGATTTCGGTCTTCCTCAAAAAGAATCTCGAAGTATCCGAAGAAACCTTTTTTTCAAAATAGAAAGAATAGGTTTGTCTTTAAGAAAAGGACCCAGCCGCTTCGAAAGTCTACCCATTCCATCTGTGGCAAGCAAGGCCATTGGGAAAACAAGTGTCCAGAAAAGAAGACAAAGTTTCATAATAAAATCTGTGATATTTTTACAGTAGAGTACAATCCTACTGAGTGGGATGTAGTCCCTGAGTTACAATCAGAAGATGAAGGATTCTCCATTCTCGAGTCTGCAGATGACTCTGAATATAATTCTAGTTCTGATGAGTTAGATCTCCATAAGCTTTCCATTAATTCTTCGGATAGCTCTGATGATGACCAAACGTTTATCAGTAATTGTTTTATGTTTTCTTTTGCTTCTCTCAAAAGTCAGATAGAAGAGTTAGAAGAAAAAAAGGCTAGTCTTTCTCTAGGCCTGGTCATAATCAGAAGAAGACTACAAGAAAAAATTGATGAGTTGACAAAAAAGTTGCCAGAACCTTCAAAGTGTGTCCCTACATATGAAGGGTCAGATCCAAGTGAGGCAGATCTTCTTATACAAGTATACAAGGATATCTACATCAGCTCAATGAACTAAACTCTAAATATATCCATCTAACAATGAGAAAAGCTCATAGCTTTACCCCAGCTCCAGAAACAGCAGAAGAACCAATCCCTGAACAAAAGAGTTTAGGAGATCGGATGGTTGTACCTATCCAGATCAAAATGGAAGGGTATAAAGCTTACGACTTGGATGCACAAGTAGATACAGGCGCCATGAACAGTTGTTGTAAATACAAAACCATTCTAGGATATTTTTGGCAGCCGATCTCTATTCACTTCAGAGCAGTTAACAAGGAACTGTGACTTCCATTCCAGTAAAGTCTACTTTCACTATCAGAATTTCTCCTGAAAAGCCAAACATTGTCGAAGAATCAGTCAAGGATTTGCAAAAATAAAAAAGATTGTCAAACATGCAGACCTACATGGTCAAGACATCCTTGCAGAAATAACTCAGAAGTTACAAAAGGAATGTACTTCTGATCATCCAGATGCCTTCTGGAAGAGAGAAAAATACTGTCACTTTTCCATACAAACAGAATACAGAAATAAAACCTCAGAAAGCCTCAGCAAATAATATGAGTCCTACGGAGCAGCAAGCATGCAAAGAAGAAATCCAACAGTTGTTGGATAGGAAGCTGATACAACCTTGCAAAAGTGCTTGGGCTTGCCCAGCATTTTATGTCAATAAGCATTCTGAGCAGAAAAGAGGAAAGAAAAGATTGGTAGTTAATTATGGAGAATTGAACAAAGCTTTAGAACCAATCAGGTATCCTCTACCTCATAAAGATTTAATTCTGTCAAAAATAGCAAAAGCCAATGTCTTTAGTAAGTTTGATCTTAAGAGTGGTTTTTGGCAAATCGGCATAGCAACAGAATACAGGTACAAGACTGCATTCGTAGTCCCTCATGGCCAATATCAGTGGACAGTAATTCCTTTTGGCCTGAAGAATGCTCCATCAGAGTTCCAAAAAAGGATGGAAGACATTTTTCGTTCTTTAGACTTTGTTATTGTATATATTGATGATTTTCTCATTTTTAGCAGAGATATAGCTGAGCATAAGATCCATTTAGAACAATTTCATAATTTTGTTTTTAAGCATGGGATTGTACTTTCATCATCCCCAGATAAGTTTGTTATTGCCAAGACTTCCATTGAATTCTTGGGCCTTCATATTTCACAAGGAAGACTAATTCTGCAATGACATGTTTTGCATAAACGCTTAGAGTTTCCTGACAGATTGCAAGATACTAAACAGGTTCAGCGATTCCTCGGCTGCTTGAATTATATCAGACAGTTTTATTAAGCACAGGAAAAAGACCCAAATCTGTTACAGAGAAGATTAAAGCCTAGCACATAATGGATACCAGCTATGACTAACACATTCACAAGAATCAAAGCAAACATCCAGAAGATTCCTCCCCTTGCTTTTCCAGTCCTAGAAGCTTTGGAGTAGACTTCAGCCTGGCACATAATGGATACCAGCTATGACTGACACATTCAGAAGAATCAAAGTAAACATCTAGAAGCTTCCTCCCCTTGCTTTTCCAGTCCTATATCTACCTTTTATTTTAGAGACTGATGCTTCTGATCAATTTTTGGCAGCTGTGCTATTGCAAAAGCATTCAAAGAAAGAGGAGGTTTGTGCTTATACTTATGGAACATTTTCCGAAGCAGAATCCAAGTACCCATCATCACACAACGAGATCCTTGCTATCAAGAAGGGTATTCATCGTTTCAGACTTTTCCTCAAAAGTGTTTGTTTAACAGTTAGAACAGATCTTAAGCATATGAAGGGTATGCTTGGTAACAAAAGAATTCTAGAACATGGAAATGCTAGAGTTCTAAGATGGGCAGTCTAGCTTCAAGGTTTTGATTTTGAGATTGTCTACAAAGCCGGAAAAGATAATCATCTTGCTGATATGTTAACCCGAGAAGGATCACAATTTTGAGGGATCAAAGTTTTTGAAAAAGGCGAGTCTTCATCCTCAACAGCAGACAATTTAGTTCTTGTTTGTCATGAATGCATTTACTTTTATTGCAGTGATTGTTTTCACAACAAAATCCAGACTCTTCCTTTTGAAATCCAACAACAGATACTTCAAGATTGGCTTAAATCTCCAGAGGAACGCCGCAGCTACAATATCAATTTCAATAATGCCCTTCTCAGAGTCAAGCATGTCAATATGATTATTGGGCATTTTCATTTGCTTTCAGGAGAACAACAGTTTTTTGTTTATATTTTTGACCCTGCTATTAGATGGATAGATTTTTATGCCATTCACCAGCTTACCAGAGCAAATGGCAAAGTTATTGTATGTTTCTTTTGTGATGATCTTCATACTTGCCAGTGGAGTCCCTCGATGAATATTTTACTCTTTTTATATGTTCCCAGAATCTCAACCTTAGAGCATGCCTCTCCCTAGGTTTTCATTCCTGTGCTGAAAGATAAAATATATGGTGCCTCTCTCATCTATGGTATTTTCCAGTTTGACATCCTTTGGAAAGGTGCTACTGTCCACCCCTCAGTTACTCCAGGACAAGAATTCAAGCTCGTTATAAGACACCATTTCTTTGGTGATGTTTCTATTCCCAGCTACATGAGACTGAACTTTTCAGATAGTCTCCTTTATTTGCATGTTTCCAAGAAGATGCCCCTCACTAGATGGAGGATGTAATACATTATGGTACTGATTATCACCGCTAATACTTTCTACAATATTCTTCAGAAGACAACGAACTTGAGCATGATGGATTTGGGTCAGAGGGATTTGATTCAAATCATAGTCCACCTGATTATGGTTAACAAGTTTAATTTTTTCTTTTATGGGTTCTTTCATGAATCTCCACTTTGTATATATATTTTCTTTTACTGTAAGCCTCATGAAATCCGTGGTGGGATGACCTTTAAAAGCATCCACGGTGTACTTTGTCAGGACTATGTCTCCCACTTTAATTTGTTTGGATAGCCCATTGTATAAAGTTGTCGACTAGTAGTTTTATTCATGATGAGTCATGAGTCCGGGTCCCCATATGGCTCTGCATCGAAGGGATGAGATAATAATGGTGTGGTCCCACCATTACCCCAGAATATTTTCTTTAGACTTCCAGTTGCCCGTTCCAAGTCACCGGTTAACGAGATGTAATGGTATAAAAGAAAGGCTTGAGGTCTTAGTTAGGAATTCAAGTCTGAGCGTTCTAGTGGTTAGAGCTCTGCAAGGGTCTGTGAGTCTTTGTGTCTGCTCATGTGTTGAGCTGCTCTGCAAGTCTGAGTTGAGTCGGGTGTATGCTCTGCAACTTGCCTATGAGGTATAATATTGCATCAAAAGCCAAGCTTAGTCTGTAATTAATGTCAGTTTGTGTAGGGTGCTAGTAGGCATATTCTGGTGTCTCCAGTAAGCTTTCTGGAAGTTACAGCTTACTATTTCTGAAGGATAAATGAGCCCAGAACATTGTGTCTAGGCATATAGATGTGTTGCAGTGATGAGCTTCGCCCTCCGAAGCTGATCCGCGTATTGTAATTGCTGGATGCTTAATGAAGATAATGCCGAAGAATTGTTGAAAACTGACTCCAGTTGTGTAAGTACAAAAAAATATAAAAAAATATTTGTTTATATTAAATAATAAAAAATACAGTCAAGAATCAAAACCATTCGGGAATCACAAGAATAGTGTTAGAGCATTAAAACCCACTTTCATACTTAGGGTATAAGTTTTATTACATTTTATTACTTTCCTAGTTGTTTTTACTAAGTTATTAGCAACATATTTCCTTACTAGGACAACCTCTTGACATCCTCATCCACTTGAGCAATCTGATGATAAAATTTCCTTCTTTTTTGGATATCTTGAGTGGAAAAGGTGCAATTTCTCCTTTTTCACTGCTTTTACTATTTTTTATGCTTTTGAGTGGATAAGGAAAAATCTAGGTGCTCCTAAAGGTTTTGGAAACTGCTTGCTTTATGGCCAATCCATCGGTCCTCTTTCTCTCTCCAAAATGCATAATTTTTTTCTAATTTCATCATACATCACCTTCCAAATCCATTTTGAACAATTCGTGAGCCTCTTGCATGATTTGGAGTTAGATGTTTCCACCTTGGGAGATTTTAGCTAGTTTTAGTATACCTGCTTTGTGAGCTTTTCGAATGCTTTTTCAAGGATTCAAATTTTTGATGTAACATTATATATTTTCAGCCACTTTATTGTACATGGTTGGATGATTTAACTTTATGCAATACAGTTTCATATTTTGCATACATTCAGTGTCAATTTGCAGTGTTCTATGCAATTCTAGACTAGCAATTTTAGTGAGAGTGTTTGTTCAATATCATGATCATTCTATGATCTGATTTCACATGGTATCAGAGATGTTTAGGGGAGCATAGATACATGCATTAGCACACCAGAAGCAACGATTTTCCATAGAAGTCTTGTGGACCATTATCTTGTACCCTTGGGTTTAGCTCAATGGGTCTACCCAGGCATGACAGACTCCTGAAAGTGCCTATTGTCATATTGCAGAGCTCTATAGTTTGAATAATTCTCTAGATAGTTGTTTGGTTGTGTTTTTGTAGGTTCATATAAATCTCAAAAGTGTGCACCTCAATTTTCCATGGATCCATCTTAGAATGTGTTGTTGAATCCATTTAATTACTTTGAATGGAAGGCACCGATGGAGATCTTGTTCAGGTCAAAATGCCTCTACATACTGACAATGACCACTAAGATTGAGCCTACTGTGGATTTGGAGAAAGATAAGTGGCATAATCAGAGAGATGAGGATTATGGTCTCTTTTTTCTCAGCACATCAAAATATCTTCTATTCCATTTGGATGGTCTGACAACACCAAATGAAGTTTGGGTGAAACTTCAAACCTTTTTGGAAAAACTGATGAGATGAGAGGACACCAATTAGAGAATGAGTTGATTTCTCTAAGTCCAAGCAGTTTCGAGAATCTATAGGATCATTTCTCCAAATTCAAGTCACTAGTTTTGTAGTTGAAGCAGTGCAAGATTGAAAAAAAGGATGAACAACTGATCTTGGCAATCCTTTTGAAATTGGGGAAATACTACTCAGTCTTTGTCTCAACCTTCCATTGTACAAAACTCACTATAAAGAATTCGAAGATTCCCGGTCTTTCAGAATTCATGGAATCATTGAATTGGAAAAAGAATAAGCTTATGTTGATGGGTGCCATAAAACCTTCAAACGATCAATCTTTGGATTCTAGTGATTCAAAGAATTTGAAGGGTAAGAAGAATTCCAATCCCACAAATCCTGAGCAAAAGAAGGAGAAACCTAAGCCACAAGAGGATCCCTCTTGCTCCAAGAAGAATCAATCAAAGAAGAAGGAGATAAGTAAGTGCTCTTACTGCCAAAGTGACTTTCATCCTGAAAGCTCCTGCATGAGAAATACCATTGATCAGATGGCACAAATCCTTGATAAGAACCACATCCCCATTCCTGAAGGTGCAAAGAAGAAGGAAGGAGGTTCTAACTCTGAAGACAAGGAGTGAGTCCATGCTATGATGGACAACACATCTACATCCACTTATTACATCATTGATTCAGGAGCTTCAAGGCACATGTTTTCCACTAGAGAGTCTTTTTCCTCTCTTGATTCCTCCAATGGCCCAGGTCCTATCATTATTCTTGGAGGTGACTCAAAAATTGCTTCAAAGGGTAAATGTAGAGTAGATCTTGACCATGCCTCCTTCTTTAATTTCCTTCATGTCCCAGGTTTAGAGTCAAATCTAATTTTTGTTGACCAAATGACCCATAATGGTACACCAAAAAGAGTAATCTTCAGCCCTAATTATGTGGATATCTTTGAGATATCCATAGGAAGAGTTGTTGCATTAGGAACCGCCAATCATTCCACGAGAGTCTACAAGTTTTCACAGTTTTTTCCTATCTATCCACCTATAGCACTCATCTCTCATGCTAATGAAGCAAGCAAGCTTTGGCATGAGAGGTTTGGTCATCTAAATTATAGATACCTTCATGAATTACATGATAAAACCATGGTTGTTGGGTTTCCAAACATCACATTTACTAAGGGAGGCTGCCAGGGTTGTATTCTAGGAAAACACCTAGAGAGAAAGTTTGAGAGATCAAGACTCGAGAGAACCTTTGCACCCTTAGAGTTGATCCACAGTAACACTACTAGTCCTTTCCCTCATTTTTCACTGAAAATATCCAGATACTTACGTACCTTCATTGATGACCATTATAGGTATTGTTTGGTCTACTTCCTATAGTTCAAGTATGAGGTTTTTGGTTATTTCAAGGTTTTTAAAGCCATTGTTGAAAACCAGTCTGGTAGGAAGATAAAGGAAATCAGATCTGATAATGGGGGAGAGTACATTAAATCATATTTTTAGCATATCTATGTAGTGTCTGGCATACACATGCAACACGCTATGTCATACACTCTGTTAACAATTAAATTAACACTGTTAACAAGTGAAGATGGAAGCACATTTTACCATTCGCCCGCAACATGAATACTAGAAATTTGGAACAATTGAGAGCTTCAATCTCTCATCTAACCACGGCTTCCGCAAAGGAATAAGTTTGTGAATACAAAGGTTACCCCAAAGAGGTCATTTCTAGGACCACTCAAAGGGCCAAAACCCAGTTTCTACAACTCCTGGAGTGGAAAGAATACATCAAAGGTGTATTAATTGTCCTAAAAATCCTGGAAATTAATGTCAAAAACCTGAAAATAATGGAATGGGTTTTTGAATGAAAATAATAAAAATCATGAAAATTTATTATCCCGCATTGAAATTTGAATCATGAATTCCCATTTCCCAAATGCTATAAAAGAAAAGGAATTTGGGGCATGGTAAGGGACAAAAAGTGAGAGTAAAGGCATGCTCGAAGGATTTAAAGGATGGAAAGTTCATCTTCAACAAATCTCTTGAAGGATCAAAGGAAAGGATGGAGAAGGATGGCTCAAAGCAAAGGAGGAAGGATTCCCCTTAAGAAACAAGGTTGTAAGTATTTCTTTTCCTCAATTCAATTTGATACAATTCATCCCCCCCCACCAAATTGTTTGAATTTAGGTTTTAGATCTAGTTTTGAATCCAAGTTTGGTAGATAGATTTCAAGTTTTGAAAAGTTTTTCAAGTTGTTAGAGATAGAATATAGAGGTAAGAACCTATCAAGATGCTGCAAATGGAGGCCTAAAGGCCATGGATTCTCAAGCAAGGGGACCTTCTTCAAGTGGCTAGCTTCAAGAGGTATTCTACTCTCTTCCTCGTTTCTATTTTCTTGAAAATTACTTATAAATCTCAAAGGCATGAATGAGGATTGCATGTATTTATGTCATTGAATCTCACCAAATTCATAGTAAGATAGTCAATTAGAGTAGACACATCCCTACTACTATTACTATTAATAGCTTGGCCGATTCCTTAGCCAACTGCGTACTTGATTGGCATATAAGTCATTAATATCATTCCGAAAAAAGAAAGCATGTACATTATTCATGGAAATATAATTGAACATATCATTTAAGGACACAAGTAAAAGTTGAAATAACTAGCTTACATCATAAACCAAAAAGTGTGTTGAGGTTCTAGACATTTTGGATAGTAACTTTGCACACATAAAAAATAATAGTGTAAATTTTTCTCTTTTTGTTTCTTTCTATTAAAGATAAAAACCCAAAAAAAATCATAAAAAAGAAAATATTTGGAAACTCCAAAAAACATTTGAAATTATTTCAATTTTCCTAGTCCGACATAAAGACTCACCTACAACTGAGAGATCATTGAATAATGGTTCACTGCTTCTAGAAATCCATGCTGAAAGGAGATGCTTCCTCTCATCCATCGGATACACCTACAAGGAATATGGTAAAAAATGAGTGTTTTTACTTGTATTTTATTCATACATGTATAACTGTATCCTTTTGAATGATAGGATGATGCATAATTATTCAAATTTTGGCTATATTTTTAGATATTAAATGCACATTTGAAACAGTTTCTGACTAAACAGTTGGGTAGTGAAATGGTTTTGATCACAGGACTTGGAGACATTGATAGTTAGAACTATTTGATTCATGTAGTTGGATATAAACCATTATTCATGGTGATCTATGATTTTTTGTTTTTTCACAAGACTCGTGATGAAGTAAACCTCATTGACCCATTCCTACTTGGCCATTATACCAAATTGGATAAACTCAGTTACATGGTATTATTTCACCGTATGTTGACATGTAATCTTGCTTAAGAGATCTTACCCACGGAGGGAACATCTGAAAGAGTGTGCGCAACTAGCTCAGCCCTTGTTTGCAATATGGATCTTTTCCTTGGCCTAACTCGTGCCCTTGAAATATAGGAGTACTCCCATGCAACAATCATTCCCTCCCATGTACTATAGCATTCTTTATTGGTTTTTGAGCTAATAAAGAAAAATACATAAAAATTAAAAAAACACAAAAATCCAAAAAAGGGGGAGAATTGAATGATTTCATATTACATCCTTGAAGAAAATGGAAACAGTTAGTCCTTGTCTCCCTTGAACATGGCACATAATTTGGAATCCGCTGTCAGTACACCATCTACATTTTCCTTAGGAAACTATACCAGTATTTTGAATAGATCTCCACCGATGGGTTATCCTCCCCATCACCAATGGAGCTTTCGTTAATGTATCTGGCATTGACGATTTTCATTAAGGTCGGTTACTTGAGTCCTATTTTTAATAAGTGTTCATTATGCGTCGTTTTATGTGTTCAAGGGAATTTCAAATAGTGTTGGCCATTCCTCAAATATTCTTGACCAATCATGTTAGCCTTCCTTGTGTCAGTATACAGTGTTGGGTCTCGCAGTTCTACCAAATTATATTAGGCTATTGATCTATGTTTTGTATCATTTGATGTGGCATGCATTAATTCCCTCCTTCTGATGGATCTATTCCTATCGAAACCAAATCATCATCTAGGAAATGGATCTAGAAACCTAGGAGTACCTTGGATCTTGTAGTCATTAGTGGCAGGTTTCCTCACAAATGACAGTGGGTATACATCAATGACCCCTGATTATTTGAATCTACAATACTCAACTTCAGAACATTTGTTCACACTTTCTAGTTTGTACTCAGTACCTTAGATTCAATCATCATTATCGGTGGGTCTCTTCGCATATGTTAATAATATACATCAATGACCGGTAATCAGATGGTGTTTTATTATGCTCGACATCAGTTCATTTATTCACATGATATAAACTCGTACTATCATTGGTTTGTATTGAAGACCTTGGGAAAAAAAATTGTATCACTCATCATTTCACTTCCCGAGTTGCGTAATATTAAAATACCATGTCAGAAGTTCGATGAAGACCTTGTTCTCGCATTCATCAAAGTGTATGTTTACACTTCTAAAAAAATTACTTTTGACATGGATCCACTGTGTATTGTTCATGGCCATATTTGTTTACTGTTGATCATGGGTATGCCCTCCTAAGGAAGATATTGTATATTTGATAAATTTCTATGATTGAATTGTGGGTGTTCTCCTGAATCATGTGCCCATGGGCTAATCCTTTTTTCATCCTTGCTTTGATCAATAAAGAGTATCAGTATAAAAAATAATGTATTTCGGCCAAAAGGCCTTGATCTGAAAGAAGTGTTCAGTTTGAGTAAGATCCCGTACAAGCTCCTTGATCTAATCACCCAAAAGGCCCTCATAGAAAGAAGTGTTCAGTTTGAGGAAGATCCCCTACAAGCAGTTGAGATTGGAGAATCTTCTCAACCATCATCATAAGAAGAAAATGAAGAGTTGAATGAAGCTTCTATTGATTAATCTTCTGATCCAGATTCAGATTATGATGATGATGAGATGATTCATACCCAATATCACCAACCAAACCAAAGTGGGAAGAAAAAACCATAGAATTTGCTGGTGAACTTGTCGATAATCCACAGGATCATAGAAGAAAAATGTCTGAATATGAGAATGCTCTTTCATTCAAGGATCCAAATATTGCTTAGAAGTGTTTTCTCATGGTTGAAATAGATCCTCATACATATGAAGAATCCTTAGAAGATCCAATATGGAGGTATTTTATGGATGAGTATTTCCACACCTTACAGAAGAATGGAACATGGGAGCTATTCAAGCTTCCACCCAACATAAAGCTAGTAAGATGTAAGCGGATCTACAAGACTAAGATGGCTGCTAATTCTGATGCAGTCAAGTATAAAGCAAGTTTGGTGGCCAAACTATTTTCCCAAGGTATGGACTATAATGAGACCTTTTTCCTAGTGGGAAAAAATGGATTCTATTCGACTAGTCTTGGCAGTTGCAGCAACAAAGCATTGGGTAGTTCATCACATGGATGTGAAGTCTACTTTCCTTCATGGTGATCTTGAGGAGGATATCTATATGAAGAAACCTGAAGGATATATTGCAGATCCATCACTTGTGTGTAGGCTAAGGAAATCATTGTATGGACTCAATCAAGCCCCCAAATCTTGGTATGCAAAGATGGACCATTTCCTCCTGACACAAGATTTCTACCAATGTAAATTTGATCCGAATGTGTATCTAAAGCACATCAATGGTAATATTCTGATTATAGTGTTATATGTTGATGAATTACTAATAACAGGTAGTTCCACTGATGAAATTTCATCACTGAAGACAACTTTGCATCAATATTTCTCCATGACAGACTTGGGGATACTCAGGCAGTTTTGGGGGCTTGAGATCCGACAATCACCCTCATGTATCACGGTATCTTAGTCTAAATATTCTTGTGACCTACTAAATAGGTTTAAGATGGCATATTGTAAGACTTGAAAGACTCATTTCCTTTCAGGAGTTATACTAGAAGAAGGAGATTCTACACCCTTGGTGAACAACACCCTCTACAGACAACTAGTTGGAAGTTTGTTGTACTTGACTCACTCTCGATAAAATTTGGCATATGTAGTAAGTCATGTTGAAAGATATATGGAGCAGGATCATGAGATCCATTGGGGCTCTGCAAAAAGGATCTTGCACTCTTTGCAAGGCACCAAGACACATGGGATCCACTATGCGTCCAATTCCTCTTTGGATCTAGTTGGATTTTCTAACTTAGATTCGGTTGGAGATAGCACAAACCAGAATTCCACTTCTGGGTTTGTATTTATGCTTGGAGAATGACCTATTTTATGGTCTAGTAAGAAGCAAAGTTCTATTGTACTCTTTTTAGTAGAGGCAGAGTACTGGGGAACAGTAAATGCAGCTACTTAGTGCATCTGGTTGCAAGGAATTCTTGGTGAGTTCAGGATTGACTTTAGCACTCCCACCGTTCTTTGGGTTGATAATTAGAGTTCTATAAGGATATGCACTTCAAGTACTTAGACAAATAACCAAGCACATTGAAGTACATATGCACTACATTTGAATTCTGGTGCATGAGAGATTGATTGTTTTGCAGTATTATGCTTATGTTGAGCAAACTACTGACATATTCACTAAGTCCTTCACAGAGAAAAATTTCAGCCATCTTAATTTGCTAATTGGAGTGGTTGAACATGAGGTGAAGGATGCTTGAGGATCAGGTTTCATGTTTTTATTCTTGTCCATTTTGAGGGAGGGTTTTGTCCCATGAGGTTTTCCTTGTTTTCCTCGGTTTTTGGATAACGATATGTAAAGGGTGACCAAGCCTTTGTTGTTGGGCCCTAAGTTTTCTGTTTTTGTCACATACAATCAGGATTAAGGGGGGTTTTAGAGAATTAAAACCCACTTTCATACTTAGGATATAATTTTTATTACATTTTATTACTTTCCTAGGTGTTTTTACTAAATTCTTGGCCACATATTGCCTTCCTAGGCCCACCTCTTGCCATCCTCATCCACTTGAGATCATTCATGATCAAATTGCCTACTTTTTTGTCTATCTTGAGTGGCAAAGACGCACTTTCTCCTTTTGCACTGCTTTGTTATGCTTTTGACTAGATAAGACAAAAGCTAGGCGCTCCTAGAGGTAATTTGGCAATTGCTTGCTTTATGGCCAATCCATACTTCCTCTTTTTCTCTCCAAAATGCATCATATTTTTCTAGTTTCATCATACATCACCTTACAAATCCATTTTGGACAATTCGTGATCCTCTTGCATGATTTGGAGTTAGATGTTTCCACCTTGGGGGGTTTTAGCTAGTTTTAGTAAGCTTGCTTTGTGAGATTTTTTAATTCCTTCTCAAGGATTTGAATTTTTGATGTAACATTATATATTTGCAGCCACTTTATTGTACATGGTTGGCTGATGTAACTTTATGCAATACATTTTAATATTTTGCATACATTCAATGTCAATTTTTAGTGTTTTATGCAATTCTAGACTATCAATTTTAGTTAGTGTTTGTTGAATCTACATTATCAACCTGTGATCTAATTTCACACATATAACTACAAGTTATAACAATAAACCTAACATATTTGAACACACATTTATTCTAAAACCTACCATTAACAATTATGATACCTTTCACGCTATAAACAAAACATATTGAACATACATTTATTCTATAAACAAAACATATTGAACACACATTTATTCTAAAACCTGCTAATGAAAAGTATGATACCTTTCATGATAAAGCAATAGATGTTCTACTTTGCTATCTCCAAGATTACATAGTTTTGTTCAATGGAGAGTGTTATTACCATGACATATGGAGAGTGTTATTACCATGACATATGGTCTCACTGCAATATAAAGCACATGTCAATCCTAAATACGATATTCAGTTGTAGAATATTATTTATTATATATAAATAAAAGTAATGTAAATGTGGCTTGAAAAGTAAGCATACGAGGTGTCCTAATGTTGAAAAGTCAAGTTGAAAAGAATTTTCATTTCACCTTTTAAAAGCATAACTCCATTGGATAATGGATTATTCCAAATAATAGTATATTCTCGTTGTCATATCTCCCCTTTTGTGTGTGCATCCTTAGATATTTAATATGATATCAAAGCAGCGCTTGAGCTTGTGAATATGGATAGCATGAGAAGAATATATAGGTCCAACATTCCAAGTGGGAACAATTAAATCATATCGAAAACAAATTTATGAAGCATACACATCCATAGTAAGGACAGTGGAATTCATTTGAAATGATATTGCTTGGCTGGTAACATTTAACACTCAGCATTACACAAATCGAAAATGCTTTACAGCACTACAAATCTAAGCACATAGTTGTATGCTACAAAAAATAGGGCACAAAATTTTTGCAATTCAAATTTCAGTCAGAGGCTTATGGTGAAAGATGTATGAATCAAACAAAAAGCTTCTAGAAAAACCCACGCGTCTCTATACTCCTGTAAGCTTTGGTTACTGTGTCATAATTGGATTTTCGAGACATAATGAAAAGCATGGTTGAAAGATTGAAATCCCTACAGATTTGAAAAATCCATACTTGTGTTCAGATTTATACCAGAAATTGTTGGTTTTTTAAACGATTATCATCAACAAATTGTTAATCTATCTCAAGTTTTCAAACAGGAGTATTTCTCTATTTTCTACATTGATGGAAACTCCAATTTACCTAGAAAATTTTAATGGCCATAATTTCCACATATGGAAGGTCAAAAGTCATTCATAGTGAATCAAGAATAATACATGGGGAACAATAAAGTATACTAAAAAAACATTACACATATGGAAGGTCAAAAGTCATTCATAGTGAATCAAGAATAATACATGGAGAACAATAAAGTATACTAAAAAAACATTACAGAAAGATTATCTTGTTGAATTGGAAATTTGAGATGAGAGAAGCAAGTTAATGCTGAATCAAAAACATGAGATGATACATCTAAGTAAATAAATGGACTGGGTATTTAACATGGATACATCATGGCAGTTGGCATAATAAACCAAGTAGTGAAGAGGTTACAAGAACAGCCTTGCTAAACAATTTACACCCTAGATATAGCACTAGGTTTCACACTAGCAAATTACCATCTTAGTTAATAGAAACTAAATTTCAGCCTTTCCCACAGAGGAAAAGAATGTATATGTTATTGAAGGAGGCTGATAAAAAGGCATTTAATGAAAAAAAAGGAAAATGGGAAGACAATGAGCTTGAAAGATTCTCATGCAAGCTCATTGTATTCTCTTTGAAGAAATTTGCATTATCCAGTTACATTACTGCAACTGAAAGGTGTTGAATGATTTACAGCATTTATTGCCGAAATATTGGTGGAGCAGTTCAAAAGGGTGGCTGATTATAAAAATTAATGTCACATAATTGAAATGATTGACAAGGATTAGGTGGCATGGAATAAGGTGGCATTCTTGGTGGTGGAAATCCAATCATCAAATACCCAGGTAATGGTGGTGGTCACTATATACCACCCCCTCCATACCCATAAGCCATCCCCACCATATTTCTGACACCTTGAAGCTACTGTGGTGTTGGTGATGGGTGGTGGAGGTTGAGGTTGCAGAGAAGACAAATGATGTGACATAGTAGAAGCATCTTGATTTTGCATTAGATAGAATTCTTGATGTTGTATATTGGAAGGAGATGCTTGATGTTGTATATTTGAAGGATATGCTTGATTTTGTATGTTCATAGACTGATGCTGGATGTTGGAAGGAGAAGCTTGATGCTGCAAGGGAGAAACTTTCTATGACGAAGGATAAACCTGCAGCCTCATTGAATGGCTATGAGATGGAGTAGGGGGAGGATGAACCATGTAAGGGAAGTTGTCTTCTGAAATAGGAGGTTGATGTTCAATTTTTTACCTGTTTTCTAAAGGATAGTATGTTTACATTCCAACTAGGGTACTACTCGTTCTAAAACCACGTGTCATAGTCACAACTTCAAAATACAAGGAGGACAACACATATGCGAGCATATGTGCAGATGAATTTGAAACTGCAAGTTTGGCTGCAACAACAGTTGTTTCTTTCTTATGTTTTTCATCAATGTGTGATGCAGTACCTACAAAGGAAGATATGGGATACATTGACATAGTAGGTGCCACTTGTCCTTTATCTCCTGTTACATCATTTTCCTGAAGGAGACTGACAAATATATCAAAAAAATCCTATTATCTACAATACTTTGCCAAGATAGCAACTGCTCCTTGTAGTTACTAACAACAAGCTCAGCAATTGTTGGCACATACTACCTGAATGTTATGATCGATACTATTCAACCTGGAAACATATAAGTTTATGAGCTCAATCTACTAGGATCAGTATAAAATGGAAAAATAATCAATTTTCAAACCGCAAAAAAATATCTTCCATGATATTGGCATTCATCCATACCACATAGATTAAATAACTGGACATTTCATATTAATCTCACTGAAACCCATTGCCAATTCTTTTGTTGGGGTTGGAAGATGAATATTAACTGTACATGGGCCATATGATTCAAGGCATATTGGCGTCATTAAATTCTCGGTTGTGCTTAGTTTCCCAAAATATATGACTATCTGATATCGATGGTAAGGACTAGACATACTTTTCCATTTGGTAAATTGATGAACAAAATGACTCAAACACAGAATGAAATGTCATTCCCCCTCTCATACACCTACTTTGCTGATTTGCTAATTTCTTTATGGTACTTAGTATTTTTTTAGAATCTTGCCAGATTGGTTATTGCGGACTCTCCAAAATGGGAAGACAATTCGCTTGCGTGAGACTCTTGCAAACACTAGTGCCCATCCATTTCATTGGTTGAGTGGTGGATTCCATGCCAAAATTGAAATTCAGACCTAGCCCATTTTATTTAAGTTCATTCACTGGAGAAAGAATTTGACATGATGATCTTGAGGATGAAGAAAGGATACTTTGTATCCCTGGTTCTTTTTCTAACTTAACCATCTCAGATACTGATGATACATTTGCCACATCTCTTGCCGCATTAGCACAAGAGATATGTGTCTCCACAATATGAGCTAGTGATGTTTGTTGTTTCCCGGTACTTACATAATACAACTCACAAACTTGAGATTCTAACTTATGCATATTAGATGCTATGGTATATGTAGCACCTTGTTTGACTTCTACAACATTCTTTTAAAGATATGTAGATGGAACTAGATAACAAGAGCTTGATGGATGCACCAAATAAGTTATGGGAGAGCTATGTGTAGCACTATGTTTGAATTCCACAACATTATTTTGAGGATCTGTAGATGAAACTAGACAATAATAGCTCGATGGATGCAGCAGAGAAGTTATAGGAGAACCTTGAATAACAGCAATATTTTTTTCAGATTAAAAGTTCTTTAATAATGAATTTTAATGAATCACCAAAGCTTCACTTGCAAGATCCTCAGTTTCCCCTGTAATAGAAGTCTTTTTAATATCCAATCCTCGTCTTGCATGTGGAAAATTGTTTGAGTGTGAAGGCCCACCATACTATAAAAAACATGACTATTTTGATGGAGATTCTGGGTCCAGGTGCTTAGATGGAGATGATGGGCCTGAGCTAAGTCCGTGATATGAAAGGATGCCTGATAATTGGGTTTGAGAGAACAGATATGGTGAAACAATAGATGAAGAATATCTCAAATGCTCAACTGAATCATCCTGCTCAGTGCATCCAACGCCATTCAAAGCACTAAATTCATTTGATGGAACAGCAATGCTCAAATTCACACTTGTGTTGTTGCATAGAAAATATGAGCACAACGGTATTCTTATTGAGTATAATGTTATACGAAATAGCTTAAGGATTTTAACCCACACTAGGAAAATTGGAAAGTTAAGCATGGAAGCTCTAGGAAAGTACCAAGAATAGAACATAACAGGCCTTAATGAAGATACAATACTCATTAAGCTGGAAATGTTAGAAGAATTGTTCAGTGCATGCAAGTTGGCGGAAGTGTCTTTGAACAAAATTTAGTTGACACATCCTATTTTGATCGTCTCCTTTAATTCATCTTGAAACTTTATATTAAGAATATCCTGCAAAGAAAAGAAAAAATATCCTTGTACAGCTGAAGTGAAAATGCATAAAACTATAGCAAAATGAATCCCAATATGGTATATCCTATATTAAATTTTAATAATTGTGACAAACAATATCCTATATCATCAACACACACTAACTTAACTGCCATGAAGAGAAAATTATACCTCATTCAGAATTTTAGAAATTATGTGGATTAATTATTACTTTGTCAGTCAACTACGTAGCTACTTGCAATGAGATATACCTAGTAACAATCCCTAATCAAGTTAGAATACCAAAGTATGACTTTTAATTTTTATTCTAATGTTCTCCATAGGCTTATTAAAAAATTCCATTTAAGATCTTTCAATACATTGCTATTAGTGAAATATTTTGAATTCTACAATAACAATATTTTGAATTTTAAGATCAATGCATCGTTACTAGTGAAATTTTACTAACCAACAAATCACTCAAAGCATTGATTCAACACATTAATACACAACTTGAGAATGAAAGAATAGAATGAAAGAATATTGTCCTAATACTATAATAATGATATTTAAATCTTAGACAGGAATTCTGAAATCAAACCTTATTATTCTCATCATAAGAATCAATAATTTCAATGACATGTTTCTAAAGACATCTTTAGAAACATAATGAGAAAAAATCCATTCAATTTTTTTTTCTAGGATCAATGTGTTAAGTATAGTTCAGTACTTTACTAATCATTTCAGTTTATCTCTGCATAATGCTTCAAGTCTTAAGTGTTCCAAGAAGGGGTGATTTGTTATGAACCTAACTATAGTTAGAGTCACATTTATAGTTAGAGTCATATGATTTGGTCTATTGGGCATATATATCATATCCTTCTTGCATGCATATCAACAATGAATTATGTACACCTATAAAAAAATTATTATCCAAAAGATTTGTTTCTCTTGCAAATATCCAAAATGTGCATCATTGATCCGCATCAACACATAGCATTTGAACAAAGGTTATTCACATAACATTTGAATCAAGGTTATTCTATCTTCAAAGACTTCATAATATTTTAAAAATGAAAACCCCCATAGTGTGAAACAAGAATAAAGAATTGTAATACAGTCATGGGTCATGGATCTAGATGATGATGATATTGAATCTAGTAACTATGACATGTTTTGAACCTTGATAAAAAAATTACAAACTTAAATTCTAGATACACGTAACTTCGTAAGGATACCCAGACGATTTGATTGTCTAGGAGAGTTTGATTGCATTCTATCTTCACAACAAAAAGAGGGTGATGGAAACAGTCTCACAATAGGAGGTTGTCTACGATCTTCAAAGAGAGGGTCTTATGCAATTAAGATTGAGAACCTGCAAAAATTCTTAGAACCAGAGCAACATTGCAATGTTGAATATTGAACAAGGAACTACCTAACCAAACAAAATAAAATGGGATCAACCCCACTGCATTAAGAGACTTGGTGATTATGTGAGTCCATTTCTCTCTCTCTCTCTCTCTCTCTCTCTCTCTCTCTCTCTCTCTCTCTCTCTCTCTTGTTGAAATATTGTCTTCTAAGAATATTATACTTGTACTTTATTATTCCGGAGATGTTCCATTCCTCCGTGGAGACCCTATTGTATATCCAGACAAGTTTATTCCTCCGAGAAAATGTGGTAACAAGGGTTATTAGACCTCCCTTGTGGGGTCAGCCCTAAGTTTACTGTTTAGGGGTTATTAGACTCTCTTAGGAGAGGTCATCCCAGTTAGGGTGAAAAGTCAGTTAGGAGTTGAGTATAAATAGAGGAGGTGCGTTCCTCATTTATCTCATTCATTCACTCACTTTTGATTGGCGCATAGGAGAGAGAGAGATCTACATACGAGGAGAAGGAGCTCTTGTTGAGGAATACATCTTTGTATTGGTTGATTATTTATATTGAGGAAATCTTTATTGGGTTTTCTACCCCATGAGGGTTTCCCAGGGTAAATCTTTGTCTATCTTGTGATTGTGTTTCTTTCAGTGATATTGCTTGTGAATTTAGGCTAAACTTAACATGGTATTAGAGCTAGCCTGAATAGGACATCTTTCACAAAGTGAAAATACCTCTCTCTCCTCCTCTAGTGAAAATTAGGGTTTCAGCAAAAGTTGGAATTTTTGGAATCTGATTGCATGGCTGGATAGCCCTCCTCAAAATCAAAATTTTGAGCCCTAGATAGAACTTTTTGAGTGGGAACTCCAGGAAATTCAAACCCTAGTTTGGGTTTTGGACCATAAAACCAGTAAACCAAAAAAAGTGCACACCTGTGCACGAGAAAACCAGAAAATGTGTGAACCAGAAAACCAAAAATTCTACTGCAGATCCGAAAGTTGTTGATCATACTTGAAGGGTGAAAAGTTGAAGTTTCCAGAAGCAGAGCTTACCAGTTATCTCAATCCAATCAAGCACATCTCTTGGTAAGTGTTATTCTTTGAGAAACTTCAATTTCTGTGGCCCCCTGGATAATATGGCTCCAAGCACTAAGCTTGAAGGCAAGCTAGAGGGTACAGAGAATTTATGAGCATGGAAATATAGGATTGGTCTCATTCTTGAAGAGAATGATCTTGTCCAATATATCAAAGATGAGGTTGCAGAACCTAAAGAAGATGAATCCAAACAGAAGTATATGAAGGACTTGATTAGGGCAAAGAGAATCATTGTTGATTCTATCAAAGACCACTTGATTCCCCAAGTGGCATCCAAGAAGACCCCAAAGGAAATGTATGATTCCCTTTCCATAATGTATGAAGGAAAGAACATCAATAGGAAGATGAACTTGAGAGCTCAATTAAAGAACACTAAGATGAATAAAGGAGAATCTATTCAAGATTACTTCTCAAGGGTTTCCCAGTTCAAGGAACAACTAGATGTTATTGGAGACACTCTTGATGAAGATGAACTAGTCATGACTGCTCTGAATGGTCTCACTAGACCTTGGGAGTCATTCATCCAAACCATGTGTGCTAGGAAAGAAAGTATGAACTTTGATGTGGTATGGGAGGATTGCATTCAAGAAGAAGCTAGGGTAGCCAATAGAGAAGCCTTACTCAAGGAAGATGATCAAGCATTAGCCACCCATACCAAAATAAGAAGAAGCCAACCCAAATTCAAGAAAGGAAACCACAAGGAGTCTCAATCTCCACAAAGGTTTCAAAAGAAAAGAGGAGCTAATTCAGGAAGAGATTTCTCCTCATTCCAATGTTACAATTGTCACAAAATAGGACACATTGCTAGGGAGTGTCCCTCAAAGAAAAAGAAGAGCTTCCATCATAAAATACATCAAGCACATATAGCAGAAGATGATAGTGAAGAAGAAGAGGAGGAGGAAAGGCCTCAAAAGAAAAGAGCTAGAATAGAAGAAGAAGATGCATAAGAGTATGTTCTATTCTCTGCACTCTCTGGGTCTGTGACACCTGGAGAAGATACATGGCTTATTGATAGTGGTGCTTCAAAGCACATGATAGGTCAAAAGAAAACTCTCTCAAAACTTGAAGAGAAGAAATCCCCACAAAAAGTATCTTTAGTAGATGATTATCAATATCCCATCAAGGGAATTGGTGAAGCAAGCTACAAGCTTGATTCTGGAGCCCCCATGAAGATGAAGGAAGTCTTATATGTATGAGGTTTAAAGAAGAACTTACTTTCTATCTCAACATTAGATAAGAAAGGTTATAGGGTTGCATTCATAGATGGACAAGTACTCATGTGGTCCAAAGGGAAATCCATTAAGGATGCAATTGTCATTGGTGAAGAAGAAGGAGGTCTGTATAAACTCAAAGGTCATCCAAAAGCTTCCCTTGTTCATGAAACCACTAGTCCAAGTGAGCTATGGCATAGAAGGCTTGCTCATATCAACTACAAAGCACTACCCTATGTGAGCAAAGTAGTGACAGGATTGCCATATTTAAAGATTGATCATGAAGGCACTTGCTAAGGATGTGCAAAAGGTAAGAATATCAAGAACCCATTTCCAAAGAGTGAAACAAAGAATAAAGGTACTTTGGAATTGATCCATTTAGATGTATGTGGTCCAATTCCCTCCACATCCTTGAGTGGGTATGAATACTACCTTACATTTATTGATGACTATTCAAGAAAGACTTGGATATATTTCCTAAAGGGAAAATATGAAGTCTTTGGGAAGTTCAAGGAATTCAAATCATTGATAGAAAATCATTCAGAAAAGAAGATCAAGACACTCAGTACTGATAATGGTGGAGAATATACTTCAAAGGATTTTGAAGTCTTTTGTAAAGAAGATGGAATCAAAAGGGAACTAGCCACTCCCTACAATCCTCAACAAAATGGTGTTGTGGAAAGAAAGAATAGAACCATTATGGAAGCATTGAAGACAATGATACATGATCAAGACCTACCTATGTATCTATGGGTTGAAGCAGCAAGGAAAATAGTCTATGTGCAGAATAGACTATCTCATACTGCCCTTGAATTCAAGACTCCAAAATAAGTGTTCACAGGGAAGAAACCTGAGGTAAGCCACCTCAAGATATTTGGGTGTCCTGTATATATTCACATACCAAAAGAAAACAGAACTAAGTTGGACCCTTTTAGAAAGAAGGGAATATTTGTTGGGTATTGTGAAACATCCAAAGCATTCAGGATATACATCCCAGGATTCCATCATGTGGAAATTAGTAGGGATGTGACATTTGATGAAGAAGCAACTCTCAAGAGATCTAGGAAGTTCCAGTATGAAGAAGTATATGAAAAGGATGCACCTCCCAGAATTGCAGAAGCTGCACCAGCCCCTGAAGGAGAAACACCTGAAGACCATTACATGTTAGAACCACAAGAACCCCCCATCACAAAAATATCAAGAAAAAGAAAGCCATCATGGGCTAGAGATATTATACTAGGAGCAAAAAAGTATGGAGCTCCTGAAGGCTCCACTAGAGTGAGCAAAAAACCAAATCCATTCTCCAACTATGTGGCTTTGATGTGTGTTCTTGTAGATCAAGAACCTACTAGTTATGAAGATGCAGTTCATAAGAAAGAGTGGGTAGAGGCAATGACGAAGGACTACTAGTCAATAATGAAGAATGATGTTTGGGATGTTGTTCCCAAACCAAAGGACAAGAGTGTGGTATCCTCCAAATGGATATACAAAATAAAGCATGCTGCGAACGGTAGCATTGAAAAGTATAAGGCAAGGTTTGTAGCCAGAGGATTCTCTCAGAAAGAGGGAATTGAATATGAAGAGACATTTGCACCATTTGCAAGGTACACTTCCATTACAACCATCATGGCACTTGCATCCATGATGAAGTGGAAATTACATCAGATGGATGTAAAGACAACCTTCCTGAATGGTGTGATTGAAGAAGAAGTGTACACAGAACAACCACAAGGATTTGAGGTTGAAAATAGAAGAACCCACGCATGCAAACTCAAGAAGGCTTTGTATGGGTTGAAGCAAGCTCCCAGAGCTTGGTATGGAAGAATTGATAGTTTCTTGACAAGCTTGGGCTTTACCAAGAGTAAATATGATCCTAACCTTTATCTCAAGGTTATGGATGATGAACCTATCATATTGTTGTTGTATGTGGATTATCTATTTATGACAGGAAATGAGAAACAAATTGTTGAGTGCAAGAATAAACTCTCATCATAGTTTGAGATGAAAGATCTCGGTTTGATGCATTACTTCCTAGGACTGGAAGTATGTCAAAGCTCAGAAGGAATATTCCTCAATCAGGGAAAGTATGCTGTCGAAATCTTGAAAAGATTTGATATGTTGGAATGTAAAGCCATGGCCACTCCCATGGATTCCAACTTGAAGCTATTAGAGGATGACTCATCAGAGTTAGTGGATGTAACTTTGTACAGACATATTATTGGGTCATTGATGTATTTGACGAACATTAGGCTAGATATATGCTTTGCTGTGAACACCTTGAGTCAGTATCTAACAGAACCTAGACATGTTCACTTAATAGCTGCAAAGCATGTGATGAGGTACTTGAAGGGTACAATAGATTTTGGTCTACATTATCTTGGAGATCATGACTTCAGATTGTATGGTTACACAGATGTTGATTGGGCAGGAAGTGTATCAGACAGGAAAAGTACATCGGGAGGATGTTATTGTCTAGGATCTGCCATGATCTCATGGTTTAGCAGGAATCAATCTAGCGTGGCTCTCAGCACAGCTGAAGTGGAATATATAGCTGCTTGTTGTGCTAGTTGTGAAGCGAAATGGCTTCGGAAGTTGTTATTAGGATTGTTTGACTTAGAGATGGACCCACTGTGATCCTGTGCAACAACCAGAGTTGTATCAAGATGACAGAGAATCCAGTGTTCCATGATAAGTCAAAGCACATAGAGATATGATATTTCTATATACGGGATATTGTGCAGAAAGGAGCTATCAAGCTCGAGTATGTGAGCATTAATGAACAAGTTGTTGATGTATTGACCAAACCTCTGTCTGGAGTAAAGTTTGAGTATTTCCGAGACAAGCTTGGTGTAGTTCAGAAGGACCCTCCTCGAAAGGGGGAGTGATATGGTCGATGATGATATCCGGATACTGGTATCGATGTGGATACCTGTATCAATGATGAGATTGCTTATATCGATGGTAAGGTCGATAATAAGGATACCTGTATTGATGAGGATACTGTATCGATGATGTGATAAGGATACCTGAATTGATGTGGTTACTTGTATCGATGATGAGGTCGATAATACTGATGATGAGGTCAGTGTGTGGTCCCTAGTGGATGTGATAGGACTGCATCGTCCTTGAACGCTTGGTTGAAAATGTACGTGATAGGACTGCATCGTCCCTGAATGCTTGGTTCAAAATGTACGTGATAGGACTGCATCGTCCCTGAACGCTTGGTTCAAAATGTATGTGATAGGACTACATCGTCCCTAAATGCTTGGTTCAAAATGTGCATGATAGGACTACATCATCCCTGAACACTTGGTTCAAAATGTATGTGATAGGACTGCATCATCCCTGAACGCTTGGTTCAAAATGTACATGATAGGACTGCATCGTCCCTGAACGTTTGGTTCAAAATGTACGTGGTAGGACTACATCATCCCTGAACGTACTGAAGATGTTGATATTCCAGTATTGAAGATCTTGAAGATGTTCCGGTAACTATTTGAGTTATTGATGATGTATGAAGAAATATTCCAATGATTTATAGATGTATCATGTACTATTTAGTTGATGACTCCTTGCTCCTGTAGATGTTGTTATAATATCCTTCTCGTTAAGGGGGAGTGTTGAAATATTGTAACTTTAAGAATATTATACTTGTACTTTATTATTCCGGAGATGTTTCATTCCTCCATGGAGACCCTATTGTATATCCGGATATGTTTATTCCTCCAAGAGAATGTGGTAACTAGGGTTATTAGACCTCCCTTGTGGGGTCGGCCTTGAGTTTATTGTTTAGGGGTTATTAGACTCTCTTAGGAGAGGTCGACCCAGTTAGGGTGAAAAGTCAGTTAGGAGTTGAGTATAAATAGAGGAGGTGTTTTCGTCATTTATCTCATTCATTCACTCACTTGTGATTGGTGCATAGGAGAGAGAGAGATCTGCATAGGAGGATAAGGATCTCTTGTTAAGGACTACATATTTGTATTGGTTGATTATATATATTGAGGAAAGCTTTGTTGGGTTTTCTACCCCATGAGGGTTTCCCAGGGTAAATATTTGTCTATCTTGTGATAGTGTTTCTTTCAGTGATATTGCTTGTGAATTTAGGCTAAACTTAACTTCTCTCTCTGTCTCTCTGTCTCTCTCTCTCTCTCTCTCTCTCTCTCTCTCTCACTCACACACACACACACACACACACACACACACACATCTTCCTTGTACACTAAAAAATCCAACAAAAAACACAATACTAACTTTAGCCAAGTAAGTAAAAAGGCCACAATTGTAATCTTAGGGCATATGACAGAGAAACATGTGGATATATTCTTGACTGCCAATATTCACCATGGATTGAATATAAATACACAAATGATGTTATATAATAATTGTATCATGGGTTCTAGCTTTCGGAGTGCAATCATTTGCTAGTTTTACTTTCAAAGCCAATATCTTCCAAATCAACTCCATAGACATTATACTAAAAACATAGAAAGCATAAAATATACATGCAATACCTAAAATTAGATAATAAGGATCCACTAGCACATAGTAGAGGCGATACTAGAATGCCTTACAAGGTAGGAGGAAGATGTATTGCAAGATTATTGTAACCTGCATTTATCCTTGCAAAAGGTCTATTGAAAATTCAAGACAATTGAGAAATAGAAACAAACAAACAAAGCACTCATCCAATGGAATCACATTAAAAAAGAGGAGAAATAGGAATTTCAAGTGCAGGAAGAAACAACAAACTAGTCTGAAGCATTAGAAGAGTCATCAATATTATCAAATTGAGCAGAACCATCAAAGGTCGTGTCTGGAGATGCTTGAGCAGTTGTATTCAAGAAAGCAGTAAAATTGTTAATCCCCTTTCAATCTAGACCACATACCCAATGAAGCCACCTTCCATTTCCAAAACGGTGAGATCCAAGCAAACGATAGGCCAAATTCAATCCAACATGATTTCTCATCTCTAGCCTATCTTTGTCCCTCTTGTAATGGTCATTCCCTTGATTATTGCAAGAAGATGTCGTGAGTGAAATCTTGTTCAAATTGACATTTTGCGAAGGCCCAAGCCTTTATTAGATAAATATGGACCATGAATGCATTTTGCTGATGTAAAAAATCCTTCCAGATGCCCAGTATTAGAGTATGTAACTTCCTTAATGCTGGTATCAGCTACCACCTTCACTAGAAACTCTGATTCTGAAATTGTATTTGGAGAAAAAATTGGGGATTAAATCTAGCTCTTATCAACAAGAAATCCATGTGTGTGATATTTACAAACCTTCCATGAAGGACCATGGACCAAAGGGATTGAAAACATCCGAGAAATAGCTCTTGACATAGAGAGGGTCTATTTTTGATCAATTGTCTTATCATACCATCTATTTGATTGATTGAAACAACCCAAATTGTGCAAACCTATAGTTGACGATAATTTATCTATGCCAAAAGAATAGGAAAATGATATATTTGGCAATTGATTTCCTTATTTTGTCAAACCTCTTGCATGATTTTGATGTTCTTGGTGTTTCAATATTCTTCGGAAACTTCCTTGGAAAGCATATTTCAACCTCAATAAGTTTTGCACAGATGGAATTTTAACTTCATATAACTACCTTCTCAGCATCTAAGAAACAACAGTTCCTTCATGGAACAAGGTATCTGGGAAATCTCTCAACAAACAACTTCATGAATTAGTATGAGAACATTCACTTTGTGATTATGTGATTGTAAAGATGAGATAGAATTCTTCACAATAAGAATTCGTAAACCAGGAGCGACCATTCTACCCTATGATCAATCTTCAATCAATTCTCCCAAAAAATACTGGATATTTACTGCACACTAGTAGAATTTTGATATTAATTACAACCATGTCATCCTCATATTTATAAATTCAAAACAATCTTTCAACTAAAAAGCTAGCCAATTTTAACAACCTCGATTGAAAAAACCCTCCTACTAATTAAAAAATCACCTCAATTTCAATACCCGAAAATAGTGTGTAAAACTAGAGGGCAGTCAAAATTGGAGAAATCATTGAGAAGAAACTCACCAGGATTTTCAAGTGCTTCCTTCTGTAGATTAAATCTAACTAATCTAGTAAACCACATCCACCCCATCTACCTCTATTGTGGATTACTAAATTGTTCTCCAGCCTGAGCCTACAATCACCCCTAGAAGTTGAATCTTGAACAGAATTTGGTTGTCTTCTTGACAAGGAAATTACATTTCTTCTTGATGGGATTTCCATGAATGGAAAATTGTCTACCATATGTGGACAAATCCCTTGCCTTTGATTTGGGATGGAAAATCCCGAGGACAATCATAACGTTGTTGCTGTGAAATGGCCACATCTATTAATGGCATCGACAATGGTTTCTGCATGCACTGTTGGTGTATGACGAATTAGATGGTCTACTACCAAGTGGGGTTCCCCTTATCTCTTTTGGAGATATTGAGCACGCTTGATGCATTTTGATGAACAAAGTGTTAAGAGAAATGATGTGTGGATTTATCTAGATTTTTTTAACTCTAATATTTATGCAATGGAATTTTGTAGATTTGAGATATTGTATTCTTTCGAGACCATTACCCAAATGATCAGATCAAATGAGTGGCATACCTTGTGGTTTCTTTTTATGGTCTGAAGAAGTGACGTATTACCAACACCACTCATGTCATACACATCGATAATTCCAAGGTTGTCGCTATATATGGTTAACCACATCTAAAGCGTAGACTGTGTAGATTGTATTGTGTTTCCATTAAAAACATATTTTGGGATCTCAATCGATACTTGGGTGGGAAGAGTAAATTCCCTGTATTCCTTGCTTGGAGGAAAATTGGACCACCTCTCTCAGTCAAGTTCAACAACCCTTTGTTTCCAATTTCTGATATCTTTTTTGATTTTGTACCGATAGAGACAATTATGGAACCAACCAATGCAACATTTTCTTTGCTCATACTGGTTCATCTTCCTCATTGATCCAAGTATTCACTACTTTTTCAACCTACCTATTTACAAAAAATCTGTAAGGGCAGACACAAACGGATCTCCCTAGTCTGAATGGTTCAGATCTAGAACAAAACAAGTACATAACACAAAAAATTTCCTAGATTGATTGAAATGCAAAGTAAGTAAAGGGATGGATTACATTATAGATGTAGTTCCTTTCTCCTTGCTTGATCCAAGTTCTTAATCTTCATATCCTTAGATGCAAAACAAGATGAAACAAGTAGAAACATACAAGTAGTGAAAGGACATGATTATGAATCAATTTAGATCAACAATCAAAGAGATAATCCTAAACATTATAAAGAAAATAAGTTTATGGAAATAATTTGTATTGGATGTAATTATAGAAAGTACAAAGAGAGAGGTGTTACAACCAATGCTTTGATGTCATAACTCCCTTCCAGCAATCCTAGCCTCAAAGGATCAAAGCCTAGCCTCCTTATGCATGAAAAGGATCTCCTAGAAAAATTCCACCAGCATGTAGGTACTCTATCTTTCCTCTCTTAATAATGGAGAGGGGTTTCATATTTATAGGCCAAAAGGAATAGGAGAGGTTGAGGATTTAGGGAATAAGCCTAAGGGATCATCCCACTAGGTAAGGGGATCAAATGCCACCTTCCCAGATATGTAGGGATAAGCCTCCATGCAACCCAAGGTTCAAGAAGTTGCTTGAAGCTTCTCTTTATCCATTTTAACCAACAACAACGCACCTTGAAAATAGAAAACGCACACCAGTTTAAGGGTGATGCACCTTGTGCAAGGGCAATAGGCGTCACCGACGCACTCTCCTAATGTGTAGAACGCATCACCTAGGGTCTGACACACCTTTCTAGAGAACATGATGCATCGGGGTGACAAAAAGTCAAAGGGATAAGCATCAACTCCTCTTTTGGTCTTTTAGCCCAGGTAATTTAGGAATTAAGGTATATAGAGGACACACAACTCACGATGAAGAGATTTTGGTGTAACAGAATGCCCCCCAAAGCATGGAGCTGGAAAAATAAGGTAGGTGAAATGGTTTTTAATGTGAAAGATCGAGGCAAGGATCACTGGTTGGAATGATGAACAAAGACTCTGACATTAAAACTGAATCTGAGATATATGTCTCAACTGACTCATAACATGGTTGTTGGACAATACACTACAGATCCATGATAGTAAAGACCGACTGAACACAATCATGGCTACTGGACATAATCGTAGATCCATTATGAGATGATAACACAACCACAACCAATACAATAGTGGATCTGTGACATGACTCAAAAAATATCCATCGCAACCTAGGTAAGATACATGAGTTAACCCAGGCTCTTCAAGCCGAACCCACAATGATACAAATCTAACCATGTGATTACAATGTTTTGAAGTCAAACATGGTATAAAATACATGATTAATGGTTATTGATGTATACCGTTAACAAGTAGGATGTAATTCACCACTAATGTCAATGATCCCTAAGGTATCATAGTACATACCATTGAATGTGAATCAATGATCTGAGGTTGAACACTCAGTGGAATATTTCAATCAAAATTCAATGATGTGAACTTAATTTTGAAAGTGAGGTAACCTGCCATTGAGGCATGCAGGCCCAAGGTACTTGATTGGTTTCTAAGTTTAATCCTTAGATGGTGTTTTGAAGTTGACAAGGATAAACCAGTCGAAGGAGGGCCATGATGTTTCCCCCATCATCGACACAAAACAAGGTCAAATATTTTTTGGAGTAGATTAGATTGTAGAGAAAATGTTTGAGACTGACTCAGGAGTGACTGACATGATAGAAGGTATAATGATTGTAAAGACTGACTCGATTAACATACCTCTCTTGAACATGAGATGGAATGACTTGGCAGCATTGGCATATTGAGAACGACATCGATACCTAATGCAACTGATGATGGAAGCATTGTTCGAATGAATCAAAGGAGTGGAATGACTCATGGAATGGGTGGTACTCAAAGAAAAGAATATTATCCAAGTGTTTGAATGAATATGCAAACAAGTGCCATGTTCAAGAGTGACTAAGTATTGCCATATTTATAATAAAACACAAACTCTTTCCTTATCCCCATCATGATTGATGAGTACCTCTTTGTTTATTAACGATCTTGAGGAGGGTAACAGATGCTCGGTATAGGTCATCCCTCGAACGAGTCCAATATCACATATTTTATGAACCTGAGATAGGAGGGGTTCGTCCCTAAAAGGGACCTTCATTGTTGGATTTTAACGAGTGTAGAGAAGGAAAAATTGACGTCATTTCATATTTAGAGAGTTTGAAAATAAATAAAGAAGATCCAAATGGTTCTTTGGAGTAGATCAGACTATAGAGAAAATGTTTGAGACTGACTAGGGAGTGACCGACATGATAGAAGGTATAATGACTGTAGAGACTAACTCGATTAACAGACCTCTCTTGAACATGGGATGGCATGACTTGGTAGCATTGACATTACGAGAATGAAACCGATACCTAATGCAAATGATGATAGAATCATTCTTCGAATGACTCAAATGAGTGGAACGACTCATGGAATGGGTGGAAATTGAAGACAAGCGGATTATCCAATTATTTGAAAGAATATGCAAACAAGTGTTATGTTCAAGGGTGACTAAGTAATGCCATATTTACAAGAAAACACAAACTCTTTCATTATCCCCATCATGATTGATGAGTACCTCTTTTTTATTAACGAGCTTGAGGAGGGTAACATATGGTCGGTATAGGTCATCCTTCGGACGAGTCCAATTTCACATACTTTACGAACTTGAGATATGAGGGGTTCATCCCTGAAAGGGCCCTTCAATGTTAGATTTTAACAGGTCCAGAGAAGGAAAACTCGGCATCATTTCATATTTAGAGTGTTTGAAAAGAACTAAAGAAGAATCCAAATGGTTCTTTTTCGTAAAAGTTAGTCTCCTCATCCGAAAAATGATAAAACAATATGAGAGAAAACTGTTCCAGTTATGATTAATTGGAGCGCTCCTTTTTTGTAAATAGTCCTTTTGGTCTGAAAAAGGGGTAAATTATCACAAAAAATATGACCTTTCAAATACTTTTACAAGCGTGAAAGAATCAAGTTCGCTTGCCAATTTTTTCTTATTTAGGGAGTCTGAAAAGAGCTTAAAGAGGAAATTTGAGGGGTTCCTTTTTTGTGGGAGTTTTACAAGCCTAAAAAAGAGATAAAATATAACTCAGTGACTTATTCTCATGGTTTTACGAACACGAGAAGGAACAAAGAGTGAGCTCGATGCCGTTAATACTCAATATGATGGCACAAAAAACACTCAAAGACTTGTTCACACTTGATGAAAAGAATGAAAAGTCAACGATGGACACCAACATAGTCAAAACACCACTTTTCTCTATGTGCAAGCTCCAAGAACCAAGTTAGGATCCATAATGAGGTTTTAAAATGTCAAAAAGACACCAACTATAGTAAACAACCCATAAAAGAAATATTAATAAAGGAATATTCCATTTTTCATATAAAAAGGTGAATAGTAAAGAATTATTTACCAATTGTTTTTTACCAAGTTGGAATAATGCAAAAAACCTCTTTGGAGTTCATTTTTCTGACGACGATTACGGACACTACGATCAGTCGATTCATGCCCCGTCAGTTGGAGGTAGGCCTGAGTCCTATGCTTATGATTTTTAGTGGATTAGAATTTTATTTTAATTCAATTTTTAGGGCTTTATGGGCTCATAGTGAAGGGGATTGGCATGCCCTAGGTGACGCTCTTTCCCCTTGCAAAAAGTGCGTCACAAGGGGTTTGGCGTGCTTTTCCCATTCGGAAAGCGTGTCGCCGATGCGTTGTTCTCAAATGTGGGGTGCATCTATGCAGTTTAATATCAAAAAATAAAAATGGGGCCCAAAACATCCAATCCAATGGAATCAAAAGGGTATAATGGTGATCACATTGATGTTTATGTAGACTTTGGCTAAAAAGATGGTCCAGTGGAAGAAAAGATAACACGAACTCGAAGATGCTTAAGCAGCGAATGACCCGTACTCCATGAATGATTTGCAGGGGTTTGGAGCCAGAACTTCTTGTCTCATAGATGATATTGTTTTAATTGTGCACCCCAGAGGACTGTACATTCATTCCCCTACCTTGGGGTTCAGGGGTAATGCCCCCAAGAAAAAATTTTGGGGTTATTTTCACCACCAGTTTTCGGGCCCATGGTTTTGGGTAACCCATGGTATTTTCCCATTGTATTTCCCTTATAAAAGAAAGACATTGTAACACGGCTAGGGTTGATGTATTAGGTTTTATGCATTGTAAATATCTATGAGATCAGGAGAGAGACTGTGAGACAATGAAGAGGAAGTACACCGGTTGTGCTACAGGTTGTATCCCTTCACTTTGATGGATGACATAATAATAAGGACTGGCAAATTTCAGTGTGTACGTAGCCCAAGTTGTGGTGAACCACAATATATATGTGTCTCTCTTGTAATGTGTATGTGATTATATTTGCATTTTTGTTTATTGTTATTGCTCTGTGATCCTATTTTTCTAACAATTGGTATCAGAGCCAAAGGTCTATTTGGCAGATAAACCCGTAGGAAGCTAGGGTTTCTGGTTTGAGTGGGAGCAATGGCGGAAGAAGGAAAGTTTAAGGTCGAGAAGTTTAACGGTAAAAAATTATAGTTATGGAAGATGCAAATGGAGGACTATTTATACCAGAAGGATCTATTCCTGTCGTTGGGAGGAAGAGCAAAGCAGCCGACAGCCGTGAAGGATGAAGAATGGGAGGTTCTTGATAGAAAGGCTCTGGGAACAATACGGTTGAGCCTGGCTTCGTCAGTGGCTTTCAATATCTCAAAAGAAATGATAACGGAGGGTTTGATGAGCACACTGGGTAAGCTATATGAAAAACCCTCTCCCTCCAACAAGGTATTTCTAATGAAGCGTTTATTTAATATGAAGATGTTTGAAGGTGGATCTGTTACTAATTATTTAAATGAGTTTAATACAGTTACAAATCAACTAAGTTTTGTAAGTGTGAACTTTGATGATGAGGTTAGGGCTCTTCTAATCTTGTGTTCATTGCCAGAAAGTTGGAATAGCTTGGTCATGGTTGTAAGTAACTCTGTCTCTGGTTCAAACACCTTGAAATTTGATGATGTTATTGGTGTTATTCTTAGCGAGGAAATGCGAAGAAAAAGCACAGGTGAGACATTAGGTAATGCATTGACCATGGAGAGCAGGGGAAGACAAAAGGAGAGAGGAAAGAGCCAAGGTAATCGTGGCAAGTCTAAAACGGGAAGATCCAAGTCCAGATTGAGAAAGATAGAGTGCTGGAACTGTGGAAAGAAAGGACATCTGAAGAAAGACTGCAGATCTCTAAAGAAGAAAGGAGATGCACAGCAGGAAACTACGCAGGAAGCAAATGTAACAGGTGATGTGTTACAAGATGCTTTTATTCTTGCATTAGATAATACTAGTGATTATTGGGTAGTAGATTCAGGGGCTTCATGTCATGCTACACCCCATACGAAATACTTTCATGATTATGTTCCAGGAAATTTTGGACATGTTCTATTGGGTGATGATGAGCCATGTAAAATTGTTGGAATGGGAAAGGTATGGATAAAAGTTAAGAATGGAACTGATTAGCTGTTGAAAGATGTTAGACATAGTCCTACTATGAAAAGAAATCTAATCTCAACAGGGCAGTTGGGAGATGGAGGCTGTCTATCCACGTTTGGAGAAAAGTGGTGGAAGATCACTAAAGGATCAATGGTGATAGAAAAAAGAGACAGGGTAGGTACGTTGTATTTATGTCCTCATAATACTGACCATTCTATCTCTTTAGCTTCCACAAGAATAGATACAACATTGTGGCATCATAGGCTTGGCCACATGAGTGAGAAGGGGATGCAGATTCTCCACTCAAGGAAATTGCTGCCATATTTGAAGCAAGTAAGTTTGGAATTCTGTGAGAACTGTGTTTATGGAAAACAGAATAGAGTTAGATTTCTCAGGGTTGGGAAATAGAAGAATAATGAAAAGTTAGAGCTTGTGCATATAGATGTATGGGGAACGGCTCAGGTACAATCTCTTGGTGGCTCTCATTATTATGTTACATTTATTGATGATGCAACTAGGAAAACTTGGGTTTATTGCATTAGACAGAAATCTGATGTGTTTGTTACTTTTAAGAAGTGGAAAGATTTGGTTGAGAATGAGACAAGAAAAAGGTTGAAGTGTCTTATATCTGATAATGGAGGTGAGTACCGCGGCAAGGAATTTGATAGTTACTGTTCATACCATGGGATTCATAGAGAGAAGACAGTCCTAGGAACACCACAAGAAAATGGTGTGTCTGAAAGGATGAATAGAACGATCATGGAGCATGCAAGGTGTATGAGACTGCATGCAAGGTTGCCCTTATAGTTTTGGGCGGATGCTGTAAATACTATTGTTTATTTAATAAATAGAGGACCTTCAAGTGCTTTGGATGGTGGTATTCCAAGGGAGGCATGGACATGTAAAAAGTTAAACTACTCATTTCTAAGAACGTTTGGTTGTGAAACATTTGTCCATATTGATAAAGATAATAGAACAAAGCTTGAAGCTAAATCCAAGAAATGTACCTTTATTGGATATGGGGTTGATTATTTTGGTTATCGCTTATGGGATTATGAAAATAACAACTCATTAGGAGTAGAGATGTGATATTCAATGAAAAGGTCATGAATAAAGATCAGTTGCAGGGAAAGAAAGAGGAAAGGGAAAACACAGAGTACACAGTACTTGATGAAATTAAAGAAAATGAAGTCCCAAAGGTGCCAGAAAATCAAGAACAACAAGTACCTGAAACTCCTGCAACTGCAAGGATATCTACCAGGTTAAGTAGACTCCCTGAACGATACTCTCCTTGAATGTATTATTTATTGATGAATGATGCTGGTGAACCAGAGTGTTATGAATAAGCAATGCAGGTGGAAACTAGAAAGAAGTGGGAGTAAGGTATGAATGAGGAGATGGACTCATTGGTAGGAAACTAGACTTGGGATTTGGTTCATTTTCCTACTGGTAAAAGAGCATTGCAGAAAAAATGGATTTATAGGTTGAAAGAAGAAGAAGAAGGTAATAAGTGGTACAAGGCTAAAATTGTTGTAAAGGGGTTTGCACAGAAGAAAGGTATAGATTTTGATGAAATATTTTCTCTTGTTGTTAAGATGACTTCAATTAGGACTATTTTAAGTCTACTGGTGGTAGAAGATTTGCATCTTGAACAGTTAGATGTAAAAACAACCTTTCTCCATGGGGATTTGGATGAACAAATATATATGCAGTAGCCATAAGGGTATGAGGTCAAAGGGAAGGAGAATTTGGTGTGTAGGTTGAAAAAGAGCTTGTATGGCTTGAAGCAAGCTCCAAGGCAGTGGTATTTAAAATTTGACAGGTTTATGACAGAACAAGGTTATAGTAGATGTCATTCTGACCACAGTGTTTATTTCAAGAGGCTAGATAATGGAAGTTATATTATCTTGTTATTGTATGTGGATGACATGCTTGTTGCAGGGTCTAACATGCATGATATAAATGTGCTCAAAAGGAAGTTAGCTAATTCATTTGCGATGAAGGATTTGGGTGTTGCAAAGCAAATCCTTGGTATGAGAATAACAAGAGACAAAAAAATCGCAAATTGACATTGTCTCAGGATGAGTACATACAAAAGGTGTTGGAGAGGTTCAAAATGCAGAATGAAAAACCAGTTAGTACACCTTTGGCCAGCCATTTCAGTCTAAGTAAGAAAATGTGTCCCAAGACACAGGAAGAGACAAATTACATGTCCAAGATTCCCTATCAATCAGCAGTTGGCAGCTTGATGTATGCCATGGTGTGCATAAGACCAGATATTGCACATGCAGTGGGAGTTGTGAGCAGATATATGAACAATCCAGATAAAGAACATTGGAAGGCAGTACAGTGGATTCCCAGGTATTTGAGAGGTACTACCACTCAGGCATTATGTTTTGGAGGTTCAGACACTATTCTACAGGGATATGTTGATGCATATATGGCAGGTGATAAGGATAGCAGGATGAGCACCATAGGGTATGTGTTTACTATAGGTGGAACAACAGTAAGTTGGATTTCGAGACTACAGAAGGTTGTTGCACTTTCAACAACGGAAGCAGAGTATGTTGATGTTACAGAGGCTAGTAAAGAGATGGTTTGGTTGTAGAGGTTTATGGAGGAAGTGGGTAAGAAGCAGAAGGATAGCAGTTTGTATAGTGACAGTCAGAGTGCCATTCATCTTGCAAAGAACTCAGCATTCCATTCCAGGACTAAACCTATACAACTCAAGTACCATTTCATATGGTCTGTTATGGAAGATGAATTATTGAAGCTGGAAAAGATACATACTAGCTAGAATCCTGCAGACATGTTCACAAAGGTAGTGACTAGAGAGAAACTAAGTTCTTGCTTAGTTTCAGTTGGCCTTTTAGCATGAAGGTCAAGAGGAGAAATTTTCCAAGTCCAAGTCCAGTAAGTGTAGCAGCGGTGGAGTTGCTGTGATCAGTCTCCAAGTGGGAGATTGTTGGTTGTGGAGCCAGATCTTCTTGTCTCATAGATGATATTGTTTTAGCTGTGCACCCCAGAGGATTGTACACTCATTCCCCTACCTTGGGGTTCAGGGGTGGAGCCCCCGCGAACGGGGGTTTGGGGGAAACGTCCCAGAGAAAAAAATTTGGGGTTGTTTTCACCACCAGTTTTTGGGCCCATGGTTTTGGGTAACCCATGGTATTTTCCCATTGTATTTCCCTCATAAAACAAAGACATTGTAACACGGCTAGGGTTGATGTATTAGGTTTTATGCATTGTAAATATCTCTGAGATCAAAAGAGAGATTGTGAGACAGTGAAGAGGAAGTGTCGTGGTTGTGCTACAGGTTGTATCCCTTCACTTTGATGGACGGCATAATAATAAGGACTGAAAAATTTTAGTGTGGACGTAGCCCAAGTTGGGGTGAACCACGATATATCTGTGTCTCTCTTGTAATGTGTGTGTGATTATATTTGCATTTCTGTTTATTGTTATTGCTCCGCGATCCTGTTTTTCTAACATGGACTGCTAAAATTGTTTCATGTACAAGGGATGAGAGCCCAAGTACAAATGATTGATTATCTTATCAGATTGTGGGACCTAGATCAACATTTTTTCAAAGTAGGTGCCCACATCCTCACATTGGATGTGGAAGATATTTACTTTTTGACGGCGTTATCGAGACGTGGGGCCCCCATTTCACTGTTAGGGCCTCGGGGTAGTGATCAGTCTACCAAGATTCTAGTAGAACAGTTCTACACACCGAGGACACAAATTCTTGTTGCGAAAATTCCCATCAAGAACATACAGTACTCTTTACCATTGAGAGGGTGATAGGAAACAAGGATGCTCATCAGGCCACCAAAGCTCACATGTTATACAACATCTAGTGTATGGAACCAATGGTATTCAACTAGTGCGAGGGAATCCTCGCAAACTTGAAGGATAAACTTACCAAGTGTCGAAGGGGTGAGTTGAAATAGTTTATCTATGGGTCCATCGTCGTTTCATTCTTCTTAGAGCGAGTTCCACTACTGCGGCCACAAGTTGAGTTGGATGATATCGATCCACGAGATCCACACATGGTCCGATGGTTAGAGGTGATGGCCTGACATGGAGGCAAGGGACCCATCATTACTTATGGGACAACCATATTCAGCTGGCTCTGTGGACATCTCCTCATGATTGAGGATTGTGCATATGCAGGTACCGATTTTATAGGTGATCCAGATCTATTTTTTCCAGAGGGGGAGCAGTGGGGATACATCGGTATGAAAGAAAATCTTGTTGTTTTTATGCATTTTATAGTTTTTAAATGTTTTTTGTGTAGTACTGATAGTTCATACATGTTTTATGCAGATGTTGTCCCATCCCGACCAGTGAGTTCCTCTCCGATCGAGAGGAGAGGAGTCGTGCAAGAGATGGAAGTCGCTCAATAGGAGGTGGTAGAGGAGTTATATGAGATGGAGGAGAACCTCTAGATATTGATAGTGGATATTCCCGACATATCCTTCGATGATCTACCTCACCATTACTAGCGCTGGACAACTGGGGTTTCAAGACGATTTAGTCAGCTACTTTGTCAAGTGGCTCGGGCCATTATCTATCATCACGAGCATCCTTAGGGATAGATCTATGTATGGTGTATGTGATAAAATCCATAGGATTCATATTTTTGCAGATAGTATCTACTAAAAGCTTAAGAGCTTCCGATTTTTGTATCAGTACCACTTTTTGTATTTTATTGGACATGATGATATATATACAAAAAAACCATTTTAATAGTTTTATATACTGTGTCTTATATGATGAATTTGGGATCTTATGGATGTTGGCCTATACACTATGTGTAGATTACATTTTATGCTAATTTTTGATAATTTTTTTATGAATGCACAATATACCAATCTAATATTAAATTAGCTAGGGAATTGACAACTGCATTCATGTTTCTTTGGATATGTAGGTATTTAATGGATTCAAAGGACCTCTCCAAAAGATGTACTCGCCAAAATAAGCGGAGTAATATAGGGTCGCAGATAGCGTAGACATGGTTCAAATGTGAGACCACTAATTGTGAATCGAGGTAGATAACAAGGTGTTCCACACCCAAGGAAAAAGTGTTGGTCAATAATCCAATCATTGCATGATACTTAATGGAGTTGTTGGTTGAAAAACCTAGGAAAATTCCTCCTGAACTGATAAGCGCATCGACAGGGGAATAGAGTACCCATGCCGCCGAAGCGAGGTTGCGGGTGTGTTGACGAGCACCGCCTACAACTCCAAAACAAGTTTCCATCTGCACATCTATGAAGAACATGATATAAGCACACATCCAGATAAGATCCTAGCACACTAAAAGAAAGTGTCACACGAAATAGAAACACACGTCATGTACAATATATACAAGTTACCAATGCATAATGATTTAGGCATAGTATTTCTTTAGGTAGATCCCATTGTGAGGCTCCCCTAAATATAGCTCGTCATAATTGAATAATTCATAGGATTCCTTTTCCAAAACACATTTTACTACATATGGTACGTGCCACATGGAATCGTGTTTTCCTTCCCCAACTTATCATGTTTTTGGTCATAATTAAGGACCAAATCGCCCTCGTTGAAGACACGAGGTTTTATGGATTTATCTTACTGGGCATTGATGCACTTCTTATGTGCTTCGTTAGCCAAAGCTACATCAAATGGGTTTCATCAAGTTTTTCCAAGTATAGAAATCATTCTTCCTTGGCATTTGTGTTCGGTAAAAGTTCAATAGCGAGTTTTAGTGACAAAATCTTGCACTCAATAGGTAACACTGCCTCTAGTCCATAGACCAATTGGAAGGGTGTGAAAATAGTGGTAGTTTTAACGGAAGTACTGTATGCCCAAAGGGATGAAAAATCATCATGTGCCAATTGGAATTGTGTGTACCCACCATACGTTGAATCATGGTTTTCAAGACCTTGTTAATGGCCTCTACTTGTCCATTTGATGGAGGATAGTAGGGAGTTGAGTTTTCAGGTCGAAAACCCAATTTGGCGCTTAGTTCATCCACCATATTTTTTTGAAAATGTGATCCGTGATCAGTGACGATGGCTTGAGGGACTCTGAATCTCACAATGATGTGGTTAAACATAAAGAGTGCGACAGTTTTGTCGTCTTCCTTGCATGTAGGCATGGCCTTAGCCCATTTGGTAAAGCAATCAACTATGACAATAACGTAACCATGCCCCCCAGATGAGGTAGGTTTACAATGCATGAATTCGATGCCCCATTCGGAAAAGGGACCAACGACGATAACTAGATGTAGTGGGGCTAGATGTGAGCGCTTTTTATAATGAAGAAGCTAGCAAGGAGGACACTTCTTGACTGCCTCGATACAATATTTAAAAATGGAAGGTCAGTAGTATCCAACGCGTAATATTTTATGGGTTGTAGCCATCCCAGAAAGATGACCACCACATGCCCCCGAGTGACAATAATTCAGAACATGCTCGGCCTCCTCATGAGTTAAATAGAATGGGAGAATGAAATCAATGCCACGACAATAGAGTGTATCACCAATGATGAGGTAATACTTTGTGTGGTGATGGACATGATGGCGTTCATCACGAGATAATTGAGGACTAAAGCATTGGTTTTGGAGATATAATGTAATGTCTCCATACCATGGGTCAAAAGTACTAATCAGAAACAAAGACTCATCATGAAGAGAGTCAATGGGCTCCGATTCTTGATCAACACGAGGAAGATCACAAATAAGCTCCGTAAATACCAAATACTTATTTGATTTGGCCTTCTCAAACTGGAGATCGAATTCTTGGATAATCATGATCCAGCATGAATACTTGCCCCTAAGTATATGATGTGTGATAACGTGGTGCATGGGGTTAGAGTCGGCGATAATGGTACTAGTGCGGAGTAGGATGTAGTGACAGAACTTAAGAACAATAATGACTGCTGCAAGCACTAACTTCTTGACATGTGAATACCGGGTTTCAGAGACAATGAGAGCCTAATTACTAAGGTAGTATATCACATGTTCCTGTGTGTGACTATCTTCCTGTAGTAAAACAATAGCAATAGTTGAATTAGAAGCAGCAAGATAAAGGATGTAATCCTTAGTGTAATCATGAGGTTTTAATACGGGTGCATGAGTGATTGCATGTTTGAGGTTGTCAAAGGATTTTTTAGCATAGTCATCCCAAATGAACAGGATGCCCTTTTTTAACAACCGCGTGTATCCCTCTGTTTTTCGGTACGAAATTACACACGAAACGACACAGGTAGTTTTACTTCCCCGACAAACTTTGAGGTTCTGTAATATCCTTGGGTGTTGGTATGGAAATAATGGCCTCCATTATGAGGGGATTAATGCAGATCCAATCCTTGGAAATTATGAATCCTAGGAGGCATCCGGACTCCACACATAAAATGAAGTTATGAGGATTTAAACGAATGTTATACGATCGACATCTAAGAAACAAATCCATTGGATGATCGATGCAGAAGTCACGATGGTTCGAATGAGAAGGTAAATCGTCTAGGTAAGGTTCCAAAAAATCCTTCACATCATGGAAAGCATACGACATGGCCTGTTGGAATGTGGCACCAACATTTTTAAGGCCAAATGGGAGTTTGCGATATGCAAACGTACCCCATGGTAATATGAAAATATACTTATATTGGTCAGCTTGGTGGATCTCTATTTGATTATAACCAGAAAATCCATCCATGAATGAGAATATGACACTTTCGGCACAGTTGTCGATAATTTGGTCGATAAACAGGGTAGGGTAATTGTCCTTAGGACAAGCTTTATTCAAGTCCCTGTAATCAACACAAAATATGGTGGTTCATAGTTTTTCCCTAACCGAGACGACATTAGAGACCCAATATGTTAAGGGAACAGGATAAATGAACCCATATTTCAACATATTTTCTATCTCTGCTTTAATAGCCATAGTATTCCTCGGGTGCACGAGACAGAGTGTTTGGAGGACAGGTTTTGCATCGGGATATGTTTGAATCTCATGCATGGAAATGGCAAGATCAATCCCGGGCATTTCCTTGTAGCTCCATGCAAATAAGTCCCGGAACTGTTTAAATAAGGCCGTAAAAGTGTTGACTTCATCAGGAGAACAAGTTTGTCCTATGTGTATATGTTCAACGACTCTGGGTTTTACCGAGATGTTGATCGGAAAGGTAGGCATGATGTTTTCCAAGTTTCCCTCAGTTACCGTATCGTATGTAAGAATAGGAGATTGAGGGTAAGGAAAGAAATCCATTGAAACAATAGTTTCAATGGTGTTTTGTACCATATCTAACGACATAAGGAAGGATGATCGATGATGAAGGTCTTCCCATGGTGGTTCATCCATGCTCATAATATCCATGATTGATTCATCAGAATAAAAGGTCTGGAGTAGAGGATTAGGTAGGGATGAGGTTCGCTGTGATGGCATAGAATCGAGGGTAGATTCCACTGATTCCGTTGAAGGGTGGGAATCTAGTAGATCGGGTGATAATTGGATGGCCTTGTAAGTAGCTTGCGCGAGTTTGAGAGGCATCACATCTACAATCAAATCCAAATGATCAGGATCGGGAAAAACCCATTGGTCGGTTGAGTTGGAAAAATATGGGATCATAGATCAGATCATGTTCACTGTGGAAACATGGGTAGGGGGATCTGGTGTTGGAAATACTCCCATAAGGGATGAATCTTTAAGGATTCCTACCCCCACACTCTCATATATCTGCGAAGAGTGTCCTAAAAGAGGAACATTATCTGCAGGATGAGTAGTGGTGTCAGGTGTACACAAATTTAACTGGTCGATAGTGATAATTCTCACTTGGTGGGTAAATTGCATATTGTGGAAGACAAATGATGTGACCACGGTCATGGCATAGAACAAGTTCTGACCGAGTAACAAGTTATAATCCAATGGGGATGTGACTAATTCCATGTTAATGAAAATGGTCTTACTACCCAAATCTATGGCCAGGGATTGTAACATCCCATGAGGTTGAAATCCACATCCGTCAAATTCTTTCAATGTGGTGGGGGAACGGTTCAACTCAAGAGAGCCAATGGCTAGCCAGCAGGATAATGACATAACCGAGGTAGAGGATGCTTCGTCTAAGATAGTACGATGGATACTTTTACCAGAAACATTAGTAACGATTTGGAATGCTAGTTGGTGGAAAATCCTCGGCTTGAAATACTCTAGTTTGAACATGATTATATTGGAGGAATCAGGATCTACAACGTCTATTGCAGATAACGGGGGCTTATGCTGATTGGGGCAGTTTTGTAAGACTTCAAGCTTCGACGTAGCATAAGGGGCCTGTGCTAAATACTCTACAATGTTGTAGTTTTGAGCGGCCTGACTGTTAGGATTGAAAACTACTTTTCGAATCATGCTCTTGGGCATATGCAATATTGAATTTGGTAAAGGTTTCTCTATGACGAGAGGACCTTGAGGTGAAGGAATGCTAGATGTAGATGTGGAGGATTTTTCAGTATTACCTCTGTTAGATTCCTTGTCGGGAATAACGTCATATGTATGTGATATGGTGGACAAGTTTATTGTTTCGCTATGCATCATGAGAAAATGAGTGGTTGTGGATGGTTCTCCTTGAGAAGGAGGTGGTTGTTGTGCAACCATTTGCTGTTGTTGCGTGGGGAAGGGATTATTTAGAACTTTGGGTGTGGGGTTTCCCTTCAGAAACTTTTGCACTTCTTCCCAATGTGGGAATTCTTTGGTGAAGTGATCATCACCACACAATAAACAAGCATATTTAACCTATATAAACATTAATATAAACTAGTTTAATATTATATTCCAATTTAACAAACTAGTTTCTATACAATTTTAACCTAGGCTACCGCTTGATTTTAAGTTGTACGGTTAAGTGAATCCATGAAGTGTAGACTTGGAATTTAAACAAGATGCAAGTCTAATCTATGTGAAAATGCAAGTCTTTGTTTCCTTTTCGATGAAAACTAGTTAAGGTAAGGAGGATTTTTTTCTTTCTTTCTTTCTGATAGTAAAAGTGAACAAAGTACCTCTATACTTTTTAAATCAACCAAAAGACTAAAACGTACTCTTTCAATAACCCAACAAAAAATGAAAATAACACATCAAATCGAAAAAAAAATTTCTTTTTCTTTTCAACTTAAGCGAACCTATGAGAGAAACTGAAAAGATGAATTTATGTTTTGAATGCAATAACTCTAATTGTGAAATAAGAGCAAAAAGAAGTAGAGAGAAAATAAAAAATGCAAGAATTTTCACTAACTTTGAAATACTTTTAGAAGGCTTAAAAGTACTTAAAATTTCCAAGTAAATGATCAATGACTTCTCACAACCAAGAAAATATAAGCAAATAACAATATTTTGGCTTTTTCAAAGATCTTTCAAACAATCATTCCAAAGCATAAAAACTCTTTATACCAATTCCAAATAATGTGCTTGAAATGGAGATAATAAGAAATTTGGATTTCCTAACTAATGCACTCAATAAAACTGAGAATTATACAACTCTTTCAACCTATGGTAATATAACTAGAGAATGTATGCTACTGCAATATTTCATGAAATGGAAATACTTGAAAAATGTAATCAACCAAGATCTCAAACAACACACAAAACCAGACAAAATCTTGCAAAAAAACATAACAACTAACTATTGGAAGGCTGGAAATTGAGAGTGAATAGATCAGATAACCTGAGTAGGAGTCACAAGTCTGAATGTACTCATGAGGGATTGAAATTTCCCACTATGAGGGATACACTCACTTGACCAAATAGGACCCAAAACAAACTCAAGCTTCAAAAAAAATTCCAAGGATAAGGTATGTTGTGTTTAGGAGGCTTTGCAACTATCCAAAGCAATATAGAGAACTCAAGAAACCAATCCAAAAATCAAATTGGGAGTTTTTCAACTTATGCACCAAGTGGTGAAGGGAGACGTGACCTACAAGGGTACAATAGAGCATTGGGATCCCCAACGACGCACTGTTCTCACAGAAAATTTGTAAGGGAAGACACAAATGGATCTCCCTAGTCTGAATGGTTCAGATCTAGAAAAAACAAGTACATAACACAAACAAATTTCCTAGATTGATTGAAATGCAAAGTAAGTAAAGGGGTGTCTTACCTTATAGATGCAATTCCTTTCTCCTTTCTTGATCCAAGTTCTCGATCTTCATATCCTTAGCTAGAAAACGAGATGAAACAAGTGGAAATAGATAAGTAGTGAAATCACATGATTATGAATCAATCTAGATCAACGGTCAAAGAAGCCAATCCTAAACATTATAAAGAAAATAAGTTTATGGAAAGAATTTGCATTAGACGTAATAATATAAATTACAAAGAGAGAGGTGTTACAACCAATGCTTTGACATCATAAATCCCTTCCAACAATCCTATCCTCAAAGGATCAAATCCTAGCCTCCTTATGGATGAAAAGGATCTCCTATAAAAATTCCACTAGCATGTAGGTACTTTATTCTTCCTTTATTAAAAATGGAGAAGGGGTTCATAATTATAGGACAAAATGGATAGGGGAGGTTGAGGATTTACAGGATAATCCTAAGGGATCATCCCACTAGGTAAGGGGATCGAATGCCACCTTCCCAGATATGTATGGATAATCCTCCATGCAACCCAAGGTTCGAGAAGTCGCTCAAAGCTTCTATTTATCCATTTTAACCAACAATGACGCACCTTGCACATGGACAAATTCTGCCATTTTAAGGGTGATGCCCCTTGTGCAAGGGAAACATGCATCACCGATGCACTTCGCTAGTGTGCACAACGCGTCACCTAGGGTCTGACGCACCTTTCCATAGAACGGGATGCATCAGGGTGACAACAAAAATTTGAAGGGATAAGCATCAAATCTTATTTTGGTCTTTCAACCCAGGTACTTTAGGAATTAAGGAATATAGAGGACACATAACTGATGATGACGAGATTGTAATAGTCCCTTTGTTCTTGATTGAGCTCCCCCTATATTTCACATATTACAATGTTTAAACATTGATCTTCAATTTGAAATTTTGTGCAACATCTTGAACACACTAGAAAGAACCAAGAAGTGTGAACACGCCAAAACTATATCTCACTTATTATAGAGTGTTGGAATTCTTAATGATACTGAGAGGAGTGGGGATGAATTAGTATCATGCGCAGATTAAGAAATTTTCACTATTAAAATATACACTAGTTTCTATTTAAAACCACATCAATAAAAACAAGTTGCGCACAGAATGTTTGAAGAAACCTTTATATATATGTATAAAATGAAATTACATAGAAATATGGGAGACACCAATCTCCACTGATGTGAGCACCAACTCACTTAGACACCCATCTGTCTGGGACACCAATCCCACTGACAAGAACCAACTTGCAGACTATAGGCTTCAACCTATGAGGACACCAATCCTCCGCGCAAGCACCAACTCACTGAATCAAGCTCCAATTTGTGAGGACACCAATCCTCTGTGCAATAAAAAATTCCTAGTGTTCAGCCACCAACTTGAGTGGATACTGCAATCTCCTTTCCTTTCCTTTTCCAACCACCATGAGATATAGATGTTGTTGTACTTCTGACACATTGAATTCATATCTACACACTATGTTCTGCGCTCTGCTTTACTTCCTTCTGCACTCACTTATGAATTATTCTGATTCAATTATGTTCACTTCTTTTCTTACACTGTATCCTACTACATTTTCGCTTTACTTTACATATTATGCACACATATACATCCACATGCTTCTTGCTCATTTCTCACAAATGCTCCTTCTGTTTGTGTGGCTGCTCCTTGTTCTTTCATATTTCTTGTAACCTCACGCACTTCTTCAAATCATATTTCCTCTAATTCCCATGATCATTTCATCTAACACGAATCTTACATATTTAAAATATAACTCCATTTGTTCTTCCAAGATTACTTCTCATTCATCAACTTCACTCTTATTTATACTTAACTTGTACAAACAATGTTTCTACAAGTTGGGGATTCTCTAAACAATAACACTCCTTCTTCCTCTCTTTATGGTCAAGCTTACCCAAGCATCTTCCACTTGTCTTATCTTGCACAAATGAGGTACCATGATTTTTTGGGTCTTGCGTACACTAGTTCATTGGCTTAGTGGGAATTGCACAGACTAGTTCATTGGCTTAGTGGTATTTGCGCACTGGAATACCATGACTAGGTGGGATTAAGGACTTGCACACATATTTTTATATACTTATTCAAACTAGAACTTAAACACTAAGTCCAATAACCTATTTGACATCAATGACAAGACCAGAGTTCAACAATCTCCCCCTTTGGCATTGATGTCAACACTGACCAAAAACTAAGCTCTCCCTGAATGTGAGCTATTCTTTTCTGCACAACATGCCAATTGATCATTTGAGCATTTCTCTACAAGACCTTTTACTTAGTATATATCCCCCTTTGACATCAATGGAAACGGGATGCTCACCATGTCTTTATGAGTCATTTCCTTTATTTCTTGTTGCTTCTACTGTGTTGTGTCATGCATGAGATTAGTGTGGAGTGGGAACAACGCCTAGTTTCTATCTAAAGAATTCAAAAGTATCTCTTGATAGTGGCTTTGTAAATATGTTTGCAATTTGTTCCTTACTATCCACATAATCTAGTTTGACGATTTTTTCAGTAACTTTTTCTCTCATAAAATGATATTTTATTGGAATATGCTTATTTTGGAGTGCATCGTGGGATTCCTGAAGATATTGATTCCACTTGTGTTGTCTCCTAGGATCAACATAGGTTGATCAAATTACACTTGAACATCCTTCAACGTTTGTTTCATCCATAGAACCTTCCCAAAATGGGCTTTTGTTGCAATGTGTTATGCTTCTACTATATATAGTGATACAATGGACTATTTCTTTCTCAACTAGGACACTAAGCATTTACCCAAGAAGAATGTTGCTCCACTTGTACTTCTTCGGTCATCGATACTTGTTTCCCAATATGTGACTATATATGCCACTAAGATCAAGTCATTACTTCGTGGATACTATAAATCAACATCTAAATTCCATTTCGGACATCTAAAGATTCATTTCATAGCTTGAACATGTGTTTCCTTAGGTTCTTCTTGAAATATTGCAACCATCCTTACAACTTTCATTATGTCTGGTATTGAAGTTGTTACATACAACAAACTACCAATCATTGATCTGTACAGTTTTTTATCTACTTCCTTACTTAGTTTTCAACCAATAATCATGGGGGTACATACGAGCTTGCAATCTTACATAATAATATTTTTCAACATTTCTTTTACATACTTGGTTTGAGAATAAATTTACCATATTCAAGTTGAAATATTTGGAGTCCTAGGAAGAAAGACAGTTCTCTGAGCATTGACATTTCAAATTCCTTCTACATGTTCTTAGAAAATTCTTGGCTTGGCCTGTTATCATTATTTCAAAGATGAGATCATCTACATATACCTCAACAACAATCATATTTTCATGCTCAAACTTTACATACATTCACTGTCTAGATTACCTTTTCTGAAACCTTGTTGTTGCAGGTAGTTTCCCAGTCTTGAATACCAATCTCTTGGATCTCGCTTTAACCCATATATATATTTCTTCAATTTGCAGACATAATTATTGTTACCAAAAAGAGAGAAAATTTTTGTCTACTCTATATACACTTATTCTTCTAGTTATCCATTTAGAAATGTTGATTTTACATCCATTTGATATATAGTGATATTCTTGGAGCAAGTGTAGGCCAAAAGCATTTTGATTGATTCTATTCGTGCTACAGGGGAAAAGGTTTCTTCAAATTATATTCCTTCAACCTGTGCATATTCCTTGCATACCAACCTTGATTTATTTATGACTACTTGTCCACCCTCATTTAGTTTCTTCCTAAAAACCCATTTGGTACCAGTAACATTTTTATCTTTGGGTCTTGGAACAAGTTCCTAGGTTGGATTCTTCTTAGGCTTATTTAATTCTTCTTCCATGGCTTCAATCCACTATTTATCAGTCTTGGATTCATCAAATATATTTGGTTCTATTTTTTATAGTAAGGAAAATGTACCTCTTCTTGGGTGTTTTTTAATAATTTATTTCTTGTTTCTACACCAACATTTTTATCTCCAATAATCAAATCTTTAGAATGATTCTTTTGGACATATTTCGATGGATTCTTTGTGTATGATCTTCTTTCTTCTTTTGGATCTTCTTGATACATTTATTATTTTCGTTCTCTCGACTCCCTCTAATTCCAATAGGTCTTCTGATGACCATTCAAACACTGATTGGTCATCATCATCCTCTAGTCTTCTATGTGTGAATGTTTCATCTACCCTCACATTTGGAATTTCCACCATCTTCTTTAGTCTTAGATTGTAACATTTATATGCCTTTATTTTTGTTGCATATCCAAGAAATATTCCTTCATCATATTTGGAATCAATTTTTTCTAGGTTTTCATCGTTTCTCTTGATATAGCACTTGCTTCTAAATACTTTGAAATGCTTGATAGTGGTTGTCCTACCTTTCCAAATTTCATAGGGAGTCATGTTTATTTCTATTCTAATTTGACCTCTGTTAAGAATGGGAACATCAGTATGAATAACCTAATTCCAAAAGAGATACGATAATTTGGAATCATTTAACATTGTTCTAGAAATTTCCTGCAGGGTTCTATTTTTTTCTTTTTGGTACTCCATTTTGTTGTGGAGTCATAGTAGCTGAAAAGTGTCTTCTAATTCCATGTTTCTTACAGCAATATTCAAATTCATTTGATGTATACTCACCCCCATTCTCTGATCTTAAACACTTAATTTTTAATCCAGTCTCATTCTCAACTGCTTCTTTAAAATTTTTGAAACATTCAAATGTCTCTAGTTTTTTCTTAAGGAAAAAGACCCATGTCATTATAGTATAATCATCAATGAATATAAGTAAATATGACTCACCATTTAGACCTTTGGTTCTCATTGGTTTGTAGAGATCAATGTGCACTAGTTCCAACGTTTTTGTTTTAGAATATTCTTTTGTCTTAAAGCTTACTCTTGTTTTCTTTCCATATAGGCAGTGCTTGCAAACAAGATTCAATGGTTTTGTGATTTTTTGAATGTTTCTTACTGCTTGTCTTTTTTTTATTCTGACCAGATTATCAAAGTTGTTGTGTCCCATTCTTATGTTCCATAGCTAGTTTTCATCTATTTGTCCCATGCAGCAATTTTCATATTCTCTTTTATCTAAGATATATACATTGTTTGGGGTTCTATATGTCATTGCTACCAATATGCCAATGTCCTTTTTCCTTATTTTACATTTCTTGGAATCGAATGTAAGAATATGTCCTTGATCACACATTTGGCTTACACTAAGAAGATTGTGATTCATATTTTCAACAAGTAAGACATTTTCAGCTTTGTTTTCTTTATCCCCAAGACTAATTACCATGCCCTTTCCAAGAATTCTAGCATACCCATCATCTCCAAAAGAAACACTACCCCTCTTTTCTTCTTTAAATTTCAAGAAATTGTCTTTATTTCCTTTCATGTGTTTGGAACAACAACTGTCAACATACCAGTGAACTCTTTTGTTTTGTGCATGTAAAACCAAGATGCATCCTTCTTGATCAATTAATAGTAGTCAATGACAAAGTAAATGACTAGTTAACAACAATTAATGACTAAATAAATGACTAGTTAACAACAATCAGTGACTAAAACAATGACTAAATATATGATCAAACTGACCAATCAAAACAACCAATAAATGACTAAAATTTTCTAGTCATTTATTTAGCCATGTTATAAGTGACTGGTAATAAATAACTATCAATCACGTGACTAAACTTAGTAATTTATATGCAATTTTTAGTAATTTTTTTAGTCATATATATCACTTTTTCTACAAGTTCCATATCCATCCTTGAGGACAATGTTTCTTTTGAAGGGGGGGGGCATGTTATGGTCCTATCCTAACCTCCCTACTTTATCAGTGTATAAGTCCGTAAGGAACATTAGATAGTTAGTGGGTAATGACTTAATGTGAAAAGGGGCCACAAGTAGTTAGGCCTTTGGTCATTGAAGCATTATATATATATATATATATATATATATGTATGTATATATATATATATATATATAGTAATTTATGTAATGTGGAGTGAAGTATTTTCATTGTATTTGGAAATTTACTCTTCAAGGCTTCCCCCTTGAAGAAACAAGTGAACATAACTCTCTATTTTGAATATATTGCATACAAGGGATATTTTTTTGGTTTGATCTATTCTCTCTTTTTTTTTTTGTCTTCTTTTTTAAGTTATAGGTTTAAGTATGTAACAAAATTATTCTAAAACCATTAGGAAATGGTAGTTGAAACTGTCTAGAAAGTGGTGGAAGACTCTAAAACCATGTAAGGAATCCTCCAACCATTCACCTCCAATTTCCTCATCCTTGTTCCCAAAGAAGAAAGAGATAATTCCCTAAAAGAATTCAGGTCGATCTCAATTTATAATGTGATTTACAAATTCACATCCAATGTCATACCCAATAAGATAAAGCTAATCATGTTTCACATAACTTTGCAAGAGCAATGAGATTACATTTAAGGGTACTAGATTCTATATGTTACCATAGTTGCTCACAAATCCCTTGATTCCTTGAAATTAACCAAAAAACCAAGTATGATTATTAAGCTTGATATGTCCAAAGCATTTGATGATTTAAGTTGGGACTTACTAGTTTAAATGATAACTGGTTTTTTATTTAGTCTAGCTTGGGTTATTATGGGAGAGGGGCTTGGAACATGTATTCATCATGGAATGGCATAAGGAAATATGCAAAGCATTAGCCATCTCAAAGACGGGAATCCCCTTTCCCACCAACAATTTGTTTGTGATACACTACTTATGGGAAATCCCTTGGCCACTATGGAGAAAACCTCTATTAAAGTAATATTGGATGCATTATTGTTATATTTTTTATCTCTTCCTTTGAAATATATAGGAGTGTTTATAGTAGAGAATCCATTGAGAAGCATCTCCTAATAAGACATCCTATCCAAGTTAAACAACTCAACTCTGGACTTTAAAATAAATTAACCTCCTGGGTATATTAACCTTGCTTAATTTAGTTCTTGATATTGACGGCATCAACCAAGATGTTGGGAATGTTATATTCTTTCCATGTAAATCGACTTGAAAATTTGATATTTGATTGGTACAAGTCCAATGAAGTTAGATTTTAACAAACGGTGGAAGTCTAGTTGACTGGCCGACTTGAATAGTTGTTTGGTCGAAGGAAAATGGTCGGTTGATGGGAATTCGACAGAACAACAAAAAACTCATTGGGTTATTGACCAAGGTTGACCTAGTGAATTTGACTGTAACAAAATAACTAAAAGTAGTTAGGAACTTATGGATTTCCTTAAATGGGCAAGTTTTATGTCCAATTGTGTTTAACTATATTAATCAATTCGCAATCCTATTGTAATCAGTATTAGAACCAATAGTTGGTATCAGATTTGTATTTGGCTATAGTGTTCCACCTTTATTGCTAATAGATTTGCTTGGTCTTGGATCTAGTGATTACCTATTGCAGTGGGAGTTTTATAGAAACATTGATTTATAGTTAGAATGGATTAGACATCGAGGATGGAAATTGAAAATTTTAATGGGAAAATTTTTGAGATTTGGAAGTTTAAAATGGAGAATATCCTTGTGGATCGAGAATAAGGGGTTGCAGTTGACCTCAGAATGACACCGACTAGTATGTCGAAGGAATATTGGAAAAAAATTGACAATAAAGTAAGGAGTACAATATGACTTTGTTTAGAAGATTCTCTATTGTTGAATGTATCAGAAGAAGAAACTGCAAAGAATCTATGGGAGAAGTTGGGGAACTTGTACCAATTGAAATATCTGGTTAACAAGTTGTTTCTTTGAAAGAAGTTATATATTTTGAGCATGGGTGAAGATGACTTGGTTATAGAGCACATGAATGCATTCAACACTATGATTAGTCAGTTGCTTTCTGTTTATATTAAAATCACCAAGGAGGAAAAATGTATCATTATGTTGAGTTCTTTTCCAGACTCCTAATATATCCTTGTTGTGGCTATTGGAAGCAAAAGTACCAGATTGAAGATCGATGATGTGGTTGCATATCTGGGCTAGTGCAAGGTAATGATACCCACTTATGACACGTTAGTTGCAATGGCATGCTGGAAAAACATAAATCTTATCATTAAAATGAATTATTAGAGGTACCTACAATTTTTTTTAGAATTAGGTATAAAAAGATGAAACATAGAAAAACGGATCACTTTCTGGAATATATAACTTTTATTTATGTAAAAGTGGTACAACCACCCCAAACTGTCATTATTTTAAGATTGGTAAGTTAATTTTTCTCTAAACATAATGCATATGTTTGTTTTGGTCCACCGGTTTGTTATGTAAATTGTCAATTTACGAGGAAAAAAATATGTAGAGGCGTAGGCAACAGACAAATCTTGTGCAGGGATATTTTTCAAAAAATTTAAAAGTAAATTTTATATATTTTTTAAATTACGAAAGTCAGTGAAGCCTTAAAACAACATGGTCGAGTGTTGGTCCACCATATCATTGTCTGAACATAATCAAAAAACTTTTTTTTTAGCTTCTAGGTATTCTTGTACTCTTGTGCGGGTTCTTTTCCATTCTCAAAATAGGTAATCCAATCAAAATTTATAGGCCAAATAAACGACCTAGGTTTTTTACAAATTCAAAATGAGTGTAGTTAAAAATGAATTAAAAATAGAAAACAATAACAGATCTATTCAAAAAATATATAGTTAGAATATGCACACAGAACTCGACAAGTGTGTGCAATTTCATCAGTAGTGCACAAGTGGAGCATATGTGGAACTAAGCGTGAAAAACATGAAGTTACAGAAATTGGTGTGTTCTGCCATAACTTGGACCGGGCCTCAAGGTTTGGAAATCTGAAGCTAATACCAAACCTACAAGGGTGCCAAAAATAATTTGAATCCAAACACGCGTGCAGGCAAATGCAGGCACGCATAGATGCGCACACACATATAGGCGCACACGTGTAGTGGCGCACACGCATTGTTGTGCGCGACATGTAGAAGCACGCATGCGTTATTTTTTACACCTTGAATTTAACTTATCTCTCCCTAAACCCACCCCCCCTCTCTATAATGCCACCCCCGCTCTCTTCCTATCCACCCAATCCCCCCTACTCTCTTCCACTCTACCAAATCCCTCCTCCCTCCCTCACCCCTCTCTTCTCTCCTTCACCACAAGGGTTAAGAGATATATTATTACAAAAAATCGCTAACTCGCATTATACTCCTGTACATATAAATCTTCATCCTTGTAACCATAAATCCATGACCCCTATATCTCAATCCCCAAACCCTTGACCATTAGTCCTTAGCCACTGCAATCCCTAGTCCCTAGTATAACTAACCACCATAACTCTTGTCCCGCTATAATTATAAAATAGTATAGCCCCTAAAACTCCTAAATACTAACACATAATGATATATATCCCTTAACTCCTATAATCCTAACCACGTAATTATAACCTCTAAAGTGTCTAGTCAATTAAAAATTAACGCCTAACCCTTATAACCTCTAATTCTCATCAACCCTAAATTCTATCATCAAACACCCAACCCTTAAAACCTATAAACCATATCCAATTTAGAGAGATAGTCAGAGAGAGAGAGAACTGAACCTTGGGCGCTAAAGGAATATTCTATCCAGAAAGAGATATGATGATTTCCTCTGCTAACCACACATCACCTCTTAATGGTACCATTGGCCTATGATTAAGGATGTCGATACCATGAAATTGTTTTGAGCAATATGTATGTGCCTGATCAAGGCTTTTGGAATGATGTTTTATGGAAGAATATCCTGCCTTTGGCCATAAAGAAACCATTTATACATCCAAGGCCATGGACAATGTCAAAAATCACCAAACAAGACTTTACAGGGGTATCCATTGTACTATGTATCCAATTCTTGGGGACTTAGGGCATTGGACATGGTCAAGGGAGGAGACCTAAGACTCATGAAATCTTATATCCATCTAGGGTTTAGAATGTTACCTCCACCAACTACGCATGGCCTCTTGAGGTATCATTGTCCTACGATTGAGGATGGAAGTGCCATTATATGGTTTTGAACTTAGTATCTACATGTCTTAGGGCCTTGGAAATGGTTTTCCAGGGAAGAGTTATTCTAGCTATCAAAGACTAAGAAGGTTTTCTCAACCAAGTCCCATCATGTGGTGATCATCATCATCATCGTCATCATAACCATATTCACCACCATCATCATCGATGTCGTCGTCATCACCACCACCACCATCATCATCATCATCATTATCATCATCTTCATCATCATCATCATCTTCGTCATCATCATATTAATCATCATCATATTTATCATATTCATCATCATCGTTGTCATCATCATCACCATCATCTTCATGGTATACATCATCATCATCTTCATCATCATTCGTCATCATCATCATCATCATCATCATAATCATCATCATCATCATCATCATCGTCGTCCTCATCTTCATCATCATCATCATCTTCATCATCGTCATCATCATCATCATCATCATCATCATCATCATCACCCTCTTCCTCCTCCTCCTCCTCCTCCTCATCATCATCGTCATAATCATCATCGTCATCATCGTCATCGTCATCATCATCATCATCAACAACAACATCTTCATCATGATCTTCATCATCATCATCATCATCATCATCATCGTTGTCGTCACCATCACCATCATCATCATATTCGCCTTCATCATCTTCATCATCATCATCTTCATCATCTTCATCATCATCGTTGTCGTCGTCATCACCATCATCTTCATGGTATTCATCATCATCATCATCATCTTCATCATCATCACCTTCATCATCATCATCATCATATTCGTCATCATCATCATCATCATCATCATCATCTTCATCATCATCATCATCATCATCATCATCATCATCGTCATCCTCATCGTCATCCTCATCTTCATCATCCTCATCATCTTCATCATTGTCATATTCATCATCATCATCATCTTCATTATAACCATCATCATGATCATCTTCTTCTTCATCATGATCATCTTCATCATCATCGTCATCACCCTCTTTCTAATCATCATCATCATCGACATCTTTATCATGATCTTCATCATCATCAAGGCCCATCATGTGGTGATACATAGTTTCTAATCTATCTATCCAAGGGTTTTCCACTTCATTTCCATCCATCAACTTAACATTTTCTTTGGTGGCCATGGCCCTAAATAGAAACCAAGTCAATGCAAGATAACTAAAAAATTCAACCACTTGAAATTTCTTTGATTTGATCTTCAACCTTGAGATCTCTTATATCTTTTTGGAACATCCTTCAACTTTTACTTCATTTTAGTTGGCTACTTCAACTTGATCCCTATTGTTTCTTTTGGTTTTACTTGGCTACTTCAATAGTTCATCAATTCTTGGGCTTTTGACCAATGGTCCACCAGTAATCAATAGGTGGAAAGGTATGGCCTCCTATGGTAGCAATGTATAAAACAACTTAAATTTTGGAAAGGTATGGCCTCCTATGGTAGAAATGTTAAAAAAACCTTAAAATTTGGATTTATGAAACTTCTCATGTGGAACCTTGTTAGTGCCAATAAATAAATGATATGTTTAGTATTTTTAAGTTTGAGTTGTGATAATCATCGCTATTTCAAAGGGATATTTAGAATTATCCCCAAAGTTGTTAACATTTATTAGATTTAATAAAAAAAATCAACTCAATCTCTCAAGGGATATACTTGGGTGTGTGCAAGAAGATGAGGGTCACTTTAGATGCAATCCTACTTTTTCAAAACTCGTTCCTGATAGATAAAAACATAACGCGTTTCTGATACTTAGCACCTGCCATGGTAAGACTCGAGCCTGACATGTCATTGGACATGTAGGATAAGTAACCATAATGCGTATGCGTTATAGAGTCACATGCTCACATGTCACAATAATCCTATGTGTATGCTTTGGAGTTTGCTTCGGTAATTCCAAACCTATGCTATGTTAATGAAAAACCAAAGCTAATTGGGTATTTATTCCAGTTTCTGGAGAAGCATGTGCTTAGCCACTCGTTACAATATGCTACACAGAGTCATTTTTGACGAAATCTTAGACACAAATAGCATTTTTTCTGCAGATTCCAAATATGTAACTTTTATTTTGAAAATATTAATTTTTCCTATTTTCTTTCAATTTCTTTTCTATCCTACCTCCTTAACTCGTGAAACACACTGTTAGTGTTTCTTCCATAACTTTTTCAATTCTCAATCATTTCAAAAAAAATTTGTATGGTGCACAAGAGGACACTAACCTCCACGTTCTATGAAAAACCCATTTCAAGATTTTTGCATTAAGACCTTCAAAGGCTCTATCCACAAAAGAGGTACTATTTTCGAGGTTTGATCACTTAGACAATTATAAAAAAATTATAAAATTACTAATTTAATTTTCGAAAAATAATGGCACACAAGTGCTATGCGTTCTCTACATGCATGCCGATTTTTGTAGCTCGATTCCATCATTTAGGCCCTCAAAGGCTCTACCCACAAAAACATATACCTTATCATTTGCCTAAAAAATAAAAAGTGTCTATTAGGAAAAATGAAACTTGACATAGCTATGCCAATTTTCAATACATAAAAGTTATATATTCGGAAACGTGATTCAATTTCCTACATTTCATCTTTTTTACTCAATGCAAGATATTTTGCATAAGTAGCTCAAAAAATCAAAGTAAGTTGAAGGATGCCTGCTTTTTCAGTTTTCTATTGCATCTAATGCGCCAAAAGTGACCCTCATTAGCTTGCACTGACCCACTTATTATATTCTATCAAGTCTAATTATTTGAATCTGATGCTTCCTCCATGTTCAATTTTCAATTGACATCTTGTACTCACTCGGAATTATGAAGATTCTGTGTACATGAAATATACGTTCCTTATCTAAATGAAATGTTGTTTCAAATATTTCAATACCTTGAAATTCGAATGACATCTTCATGTGAGGATGAATGCTCATGTAAATATCATGTTCTTGTTCAAGGATTGCAATCTAAGTTTTACAACAATTAGGACCTAGGAACGAAACACTTCCCAAGTTTGAACCCTATGAACAATGAGGAAATGGATGAGATCCAACACCATACTAACCACCTAGCATTCTTCACCATGAGTGAGATCCATACTTCCATAATTATTCCAAGAAGACATCATTCACTGTAGCACTCTTTCATGCCTATGCTTCACTCTGACATCCTAATAAGCATTGCCATCATGTGATGGTTGCACTAGGTTTATTATTTTGGGAAGAATTGATAAAATTCACCGATGACTGACATGTGTGGGAAATAGCATGTGAGGGGTTACCTAGTAGCTAGACATATCAAATTGACTCCTTGTTGTAGAATCTTGTTACTTTTAAGATTAGGTGGATCAATGTACATGGGTGCTAGTGATACCAACCTAACACACTAGTACATTCTCTAAAGCTACAGTCAGGTATTTCATAAGTCTAGTTACCTTGTTTCACATTAAAAATTTTTGCTCTCGCACTAGTAATGATTCAACAAAATTAGAGAAGCTCCTTATATCCAAAATTAGAGAAGCTCCTTATGATGATGAAGACAATGAAGATGATGACGAGGAAGAAGGTGATGGCGATGATGATGATGATGATGATAATGAATATGATGATGTTTATGAAGATGATGATGATAAAGACGATGATGATGATGAAGATGAGGATGATGATGATGATGAGGATGATGATGATGATGATGATGATGATGAATATGATGATGATGATGATGAAGATGATGATGATGATGACCATGAAGATGATGGTGATGATGATGACAACGATGATGATGAATATGATGAAGATGATGACGATGAATATGATGATGATGATGGTAGTGGTGGTGATGAGGATGACAATGATGATGATGATGATGAATATGGTAATGACGACGATGACGATGATGATGAAGATGATGATGATGATGATGATTATGAATATCATGATGATGATGATGATGAAGATGATGATGATGAAGATGTTGATGAGGAAGAGGGAGATGATGATGATGATGATGATGATGATGATGATGATGATGATGATGATGATGATGATGATGATGATGATGGAGATGATGATGATGATGATGATGATGATGATGATGGAGATGATGATGATGATGATGATGATGATGATGATGATGAAGATGACAATGATGAAGATGAAGATGATGGTGATGAAGATGATGAAGACGATGATGATAATGATGATGAAGATGATGACGATGAAGACGATGCCAATGAAGACGATGACGATGATGATGATGAAGATGATGATGATGATGATGATGATGATGACGATGATGATGATGATGATGATGATGATGATGATGATGATGATGATGATGATGATGATGATGATGGTGATTGTGATGATGAAGATGATGATGGTGGTAGTGGTGGTGGTGATGACAATGACAACGATGATGATGATGATGAAGATGGTGATGACCATGATGATGATGATGATGATGATGATGATGACGATGATGATGATGAATATGATGATGATGATGAATATGTTGATGATGATGATGATGAGGAAGAGGGTGATGACGATGACGATGACGATGACGATGACGATGACGATGATGATGATGATGATGGTGATGATGATGATGATGATGATGATGATGATGATGATGATGAAGACGATGATGATGATGATGATGATAATGGAGATGATGATGATGATGAAGATGAAGATGATGATGATGAAGATGATGATGATGATGAAGATGAGGACGATGATGATGATGATGATGATGATGATGATGATGATGATGATGATGATGATGATGATGATGATGACGAAGATGATGATAATGATGAATATGATGATGATGATGAATACCATGAAGATGATGGTGATAATGATGACAACAATGATGATGAAGATGATGATGATGATGATTATGGTGGTGGCGATGACGAAGACAACAATGATGACGATGATGATGATGATGATGATGATGATTATGTTGATGATGGTCACCACATGATGGGCCTTGAATAAGTATTATACCCATCAAATACTAATAATTTTTTCTCAACCAACCACACATGGATTCTTGAGTGTGCCAATGGATTATGATTAGCGATGTTGGTGCAATTAGGTGGCTTGGAGAAATACGTATGTGTCTCAAGGCCTCGGGAATGACATTTGAGGGAAAAACACCATGCATTTGGCCGTAAAGAAACCATTGAGGCATTCAAATCCATGAAAAATGTCTCAAAGCACCATGTATGGCTTTGCAGGGATATCCATGATTCCATGGCACTATGTATCCAATTCTTTGGAATTGGGGGTTTGGACATGGTCATGGGAGGAGGCTTGAAGCTCGGGACTGAAAGGAATGTTACATTCATATTTTTCAGGTTGTGTGGTTGATATAAAATCAAATTTTGAATATGTATTTCAAGTTATCTTGGTTTCTTTATGTGTTAAATTTCCATGATAATTTGTACATTCAATTTTGCATAGCTCGTATAATTTTAACCAATCATAATTCACATTTTAATATTGGTAGATTTTTATTTTTATATAACATTTAACCCCATAACTTACCTACAATACCTATAACCTTTAACTCTTAACCTACAATCCTTATAACCCTAACCGCAAAACCCCTAAACATCTAGAAGAACTTATGCACTTAGTGATTATGGTTTAGAAGAGGGCCTAAACGCCTTTATGGGGGAGGGGATCTAGAAATAAACCAGGACATATAGATTTATTGGGAAATAAATGAAGTAAATTTTACCCACTGAACTATGCAACATTCAGCAGAAGCACGCACGCGCTAGGAGCACACACGCGCTCTTAGCACGTATGCCTCTACTGAATATAAAATTTAGAAAATAACCCGTTCTCTTCTCCCACATTTTTTCTTTCATTCCTCGCATATTTTTCGTTGTTTTCACGCACAGTCCAACCAACATTTGCATTTTGGATTGAATTCACACACCATTTGGTGTTTATTTGACAATTTCGATAGAATACACACTAGTTGGACTCTATTTTGCTCTTTGGATTGAATACACACCAGTTGGGATCTACTTGGATCCTTTGATTGAATACACAATAGTTGGAATCTATTTGGCTCCTTGGATTGAATTCTCATGTTGCTTGGACACACTTGAACTCTTCTTACATATAGTGGATACATCAAAAGAGCATTTTACATTTGAAGCAAAGAGAAATTATAATCCTTGAGGTATGGCGACAATTTTATCTTGTTAAATGTATTTTAGTCTTAATTGAATTTGTTTGAATTGTATCTATTTTAGTTTTTCCTCATGAATTGTATGATAAATTTATTTTAGTCTTCTTAATCTTCAACATAGACAATAAAAACATCTTACCACAAAAAAACTACAACATGCACCAAGCAATGCTTTCAACCTTTCATGAATATAATAAAAAAAACTTACTTGCATCACCACCAATAGCCTTTTATAATCACATAATTCCATATAGTACACAAACATTTGTTGAATTCCTCATGATTTCACTACAACAACTCACACAAACACCTAAAGAATCAAACTCTTAATCTTTTGGGGATATTTTCTTTCATCCAAAACATGAAAATGAAGTGAGTAGGAGCTTCTCCTTTTGTAGGGAATGTGATCCTACTAACACCCCATACCACCATCCAATAACATCCAATACCATCCAATTGAGTTCCTAGAGGTGATGTTGTTGTTATATCTAGGGAATTCTCAATAGATTTTAAGATTATAGGAAAGCATTCTCACTAGATGTTGTTGTACATAATCAATTGCTACATTGAGTTTTAATAATCATGCACATCGAGTTTTGATATCTTATTTGTTATTTATTCTTGCAGGGGTGATATTTTTGTTTTGTTAAAAAACGTATTGAATATGGGAAACATACGTAATAATAAAATAAAGTCTAGAAGGAAGGAGCCACCCCCTGAAAAGGCCCATGAGATGAGAGAAAAGGCTATGTTGTACATGGAAAACTGTAGACATCAAAATGTTAGTTCCTTAGATCCATCAACAAGCAATGACGAAGTGGTTGAAGTCAATCAAATCTTGTTTTATGCTGAGTATGAAGGAATGGGTGTTGAACAAGTTGTTAATTGGAAACCTCCCCAAGAAGAGCACACATATGTCGAACAAACTCCCTTGCAGGACCAAATTGTGAACGAAGGGCCATAACAAACTGATGACAAGACTCGTACTTCCTTTCCAACTCCCTTGCCTCGACTATCAAGCGGACGATGAAGAAATCCCAGACGTATTCATGTGGATGAAAGTTCATTTTCAGGAGTTGAAGGTAAGTTTCCAAAATGCACTATTGATTTCCATTGTAACTAGATAATCAAAGACTTTTTTGAATCCAAAACCGATGCAGGAAAATTTCAATTGTTTCTGGCTTTGTTAAAATCACATTGTCTAGCTCATGTTTGGAGAATTTTGGGCATAAAGGTAGTTAGAATTTCATAGCCCAACAATCATGTTGTTATAAATCTACAGTCTGCATTTAATTTGATTGGAAAAACTTCTCGTACAAAATATTTTAATGCGGCTCGTCGTGTACTGTCGGAATTGATTGTAGACAAATCCACAAGGCAACGTCTCCTGCTATCACACACATGTAAAATATTTAAATTATATAGAAAGAATCTTCAAAAGTATTTTTCTATTAGAGAAAAAATAGAGACCCCAGGCCAAAAATATTGTTGGTCCTTTGTTGGCAGGTTACCTTGTTCAGACGTGAAGCTTATTGATGTCGTTAAAGAACTAGAACAAATGTTTTGGCATGATAACACTAGACCGTCATCGAATCAAAGAGATGTGTTAAAGTTGAGATAAGGTGTTAAGGGGTGTGAACCCCATTTCAAACACTTCCTTGAAATGACACACATGAAACTCTATGAGAGGTTCAATAATGAGCACATACAATTGAACTTGGGCCATAGGTCCTTTGAAAAATGAAAACCCCGGTATGTTATAACTTGCATTGATTGCAACACATGTTGTTGTAGATACCATGTAGAATTTGAGTACTATTATGAAAGATATAGACATATATTTTGTGATTTGCATACTAGAATTGTGTAGGACTTCCCATCGTTACAATCACCTAGTGCATCCAGAGAATTTATACATAGAATATTCTGTCCAAGACGTGAAGGACAAAAATATTATAAAATATCATGTTTATATGGGACATGTTCCATGTGCAATGGATTTTCATTATTGAGCCATTGCATCCATGAAATCGAGGAGCACAAATTTGGGAGGATGTCAGTAGAAATGTAGAACTTCAAGTACATAACATATCAAGTAGATAGTACGAAGGAAAGTAAAAGAATTGCTATAACAATAAAATAATAAAATAATATTAATATTAATTTATTATTAATTAAAGACTATCTAAAGTCAATAGTCATGCCCTTTTACAAAAAGGTGCATGACGGGCTTATATAAAGACCAAACCTATGTAACTATTTATCATCTATCATACATTACATTTTTACATTACTACTTAGCCATTTATGCCTTTCTTACGTTACTTGTACTGGCTATTCTATTATTAAGAAACTTTGTTCTTTCAGTGGTATCAGAGCACTCATTGTTGATCTGACCTTTGGTCAAAAAATTCAGACCTTGTCTGATCAATTCAAGGTTTCCTTGATCTACTTAGGTCTCTGACCTTCCCCCTCCCCCCACCCAAAAAAAAATAAAAAAAAATAAAAACATCACTGCACTCCCTACATGCTCACGCACAGGCCAATCGACATACCTCTCCCATCATCTTCCACACTCTAGTGCTCCTCTTCACACCACGTCCTCTCATCCCATGCCCCATACTCCTTCCACCTCCATGCACATCTCTCCCTTTCATCTCCACTCATTCTCCCACCTGCTCGTTGCACCACCCTCCCTCACCACCACTACCTCACTACCCCCACACCTCCTCACCGCAGCCTACCGCACCTCCCTCCATAATCCCTCGCTGCCTATCGCCTCCCTCCACAACTTCCACTACGCCCTCTCCCCGCACGCTTCTGTGTGCAATATCCACGCATCTCCCCACCCTTTCCTCCACCCATCTCCACTGCTGCTCCCCGTACTCCAACTTCCCTCCGCTTTTGCCATCCTGCTCCTCCCGCGTCCTTCTCTCCCTTCCGCTAGCTCCTGCGCGCTCCTGCACCTGCCCCACACTCTGACCTTCTCACCACTTCCCACTCCACTCCCTTCTAGCTGCAAAGTATTGTTGTGCCATCCCTTACCTCCTGTGCAAACCCTAATTCCAATCATTCACAAAAATATTTTATAATAGTAACATTATTATTATAAAATTTCACCCAACCACATTCACCCTTGCAATATCCTAGTTTTCAATAATATATATATATATATATATATATATATATATATATATATATATATATATATATGTATGTATATTATATAATATTCAAATTTATATTATATATTATATAAAAGTTCAAATATATAATAAAATTTATAATTATAATAATTATTTAAAAATAATATTATTATAATTAAAATTTTATTTTATTTTACCCTTAAAACCTCCCAAAAAAATAATTATTATTATTTTTAATAATTATTATTATTATTCAAATTGTAAATTATTACAATTTTTAATATATAGAAGGTCAAGAAAGAGAAGTAAATAAAAATCAAAAGGAGGTCAACATGGAAAAAAAAACTTACTAATAGCAATGAAATATTTCTCAACGTTCCGATGAAAGTGCCGATGGCAATGCTGAAAGTTAAAGGGATATTTGATGAAAGTCCAATTGCCATTGGTATTTGTCCATCCAACAAGGAAAATTTTATAAACATTGAAGTCGCAAATCAAGTACAAGTTCAAGAATCAATGAAGAATGAGTCAAACGAAGATCAAATAGAAGTACCATTACAAATCGATGATTATCATTTTGCAGCTCAATTCACCATTGCAGCTACAGATGACCATCTCATCGACATAATGTTGGGTTATAACTAGTTGGAAACAATAGGAAAATTCTCTGTCAATGCAAAAAAGAAGTGCATCACCTTCTTCCATGAGAAGAAGAAAATAATGCTACAAGATTTCTCAGTGATAGTTCCCCTATCACAAACTATAGACGAAGAATCAACCGATGGATAATATGAAGAGTTAGAAGAAAAAATAAAGATTTTAAACAAACTCATCATGGAAAAATATAATGATTTGGATCACGTCCAGAGAAAGCTAGAAAATCAAGAATTTGAGTTATGTCAACATCAACAACAAAAGGAAAAACTCTAGCAACAACATGATGACATTAAGAAGACACATACGTTGGAAATTACAAAAATAAACAAGGTGTTATCAAGCAATACCAAAGAACTTTTTCGACTACGAAATCATAAAAAAATTAATTACGAAGATTAAAAAACCAAAACATAGTCGCAAGAAGGAAAAATCCAATGAAGACCTCGAAGGAATAGTTTTAGAAAATAAAAAAGAAAACCAGCACCTAAAGAATCTTAATCAAGAACTAGAGAAACAAATGGAGAAGTTAAAAGATGACAAAAAGTCGCAAGACGAAAAGTTTGAGAAGATTCATAGTAAAAACAATCTACTGGAGAACAAAATAGCGCAAATCCATAAAGAAGCATCCAGATTCTCCGAAAAACAAAGTCAAGTTGAGGAAGTAAATTCAGTCATCATCACAGATAAAAAAGAAGTCAATACAGTTGAAGCACAAACAACAAGAACTCCTTATCGATTCCCCAATTATAATCGTTATTTTGACCAACGATAGGGTCAATTTGAACACACATAGAGGAGAGATGATGTCAAACGAGCAAGAGCAACAACTCAAAATACAAAACAACAAACAAGAAGACCTATCCCACAAAGTGATCAAATAGCTTCGATAAAAATTGATTAGGGATGGACCACATCAGAGACGATGCGACAGTTCTTTTGGGGAATTCGTAACTCGTATCTCCTCATTTCATCAAATGTCGCAATGACTAAACACAAAATATCGAGAGATAACATTACAAGAAAAAACCAGACGTAATCATTGTCGTCAAATAAGCTTTGAGGACAAAGCTTCCCTTAAGGGGAAGGCAATGTAACAATAAAATAATAAATTAATATTAATATTAATTTATTATTAATTAAAGACTATCTAAAGTCAATAGTCATGCCCTTTTACGAAAAGGTGCATGACGAGCTTATATAAAGCCCAAACCTATGTAACTATTTATCATCCATCATACATTACATTTTTACATTACTACTTAGCCATTTATGGCTTTCTTACGTTACTTGTACTGGCTATTCTATTATTGAGGAACTTTGTTCTTTCAATTGCATTGGTGAAGTCACAGGTAATCTAAGCTTGCATACTTTCATACTGTACATGTTGAATTTATACATATATATTTAGATTGAAAATGTCACATTGTATTAATGCCCTTGGTTTTGTGGCACCAGGTACAAATTTGTGATTTCATGAAGGAATTCTACCAAAAGACCGAGAAGTATGTACAACATGTCCATGTATCATGATGGCAGGATGAGCAGTACATACAGTGCAAGGACACCTTTCCCAATGGCACAATATTGTCAGTTGTGGACTTTGTTGAAAACTATACCCTGCAACCACAAAATGAGATTCAAAGTCAATACTTCCATTCAGACCAAGTTAGCATAATGGTCCATATCATGTATAGGCACGCGCCAGAGAGTAACAATGACATGAGGATAATATTGAAAGAGACCAACTTCTACATCAGTGACGATAGGTGCCATGACCTGCATTATGTGCAGTATTGCTTCAGAATTTTCTATGATCAGTTGAAGGAGAGAGGTATACAGATGGATCAACATTGGATATGGTTAGATGGTTATGCAGGCCAGTTCAATAATGCATGTGTATTCCATTGGTTGAGTATTTTTCAAAAGACTTACGATGTGCTGCATATATGGAAACATTTTGAGAACATACATGGAAAGGGATAGCATGATGGGGTTGGAACATGTCTCAAAACTTCCCTACGAAGGGAGGAGATGAGGTGCATGACAAACCCTCATATTTGGGATGCAGAATCCATAGTTCAATGGTGCTTTGCAAAACTGTCAGATCAAACTACGAAGCAGCACAGACCAACAGGTAGAGAACATGTTGTTAGAAATTTCTGGCTTGTGGTTTATATAGATCGATTGTGTTCCTATAGTTGTTGTATTGTACAAGTCACTTGTGGATTTCATTTGGTTCGAAGCTCAAACAACCCCTTATTTGAAATATGGATGCGGAAACTTGCTTGCTTTTGTGGGCCTTGCAGCAGTTGTGAGTGGGATGAGTGTGAATCAATGGATTGAGTTGATGAATTGGATCATGTATCACTTGCAGTGGACCCACATGCAATTGTTGAAACAATATAGTTAGAGGAAGGCCAGTCCTCTATTTCGAATGAATACGATCATATATCTGATCTTGTACAACCAGGTAAACATTTTTGCATTCATATACTGGTTCCCTCGTTGTTTTTGTAACTATCCAAGTTATCAAACCACTACTTGTTGGAATATGACCGTAAAATGCATTTTTGCAGGACACATCTATGTAGTTGTCGCCCCAACAGACAGTGAAATTGGCACGAATTATTGGTTGGCACAATGCATCCAGTGGAATCAAACCCTCCTCGCATCATTAAGTGATAGTGAAGGAATTACCTTTCCAACTAGCTCAATGGTTGTTCAAGGAGAATATCTTATAGTAGATGGAAAGGGACCAAAGAGCAATGGCTAAACATACACGGATTATAGACCAGGTTCATGGGTGTATAACTTTATGCACTTGATTGTTGGTACAAACATCCAACTACAAACAATGTCAACGAAGTCATCAAACAAGGTATGCTACTTACTACCTCATGTAGAGCAGGAGATGTTGTTTGAGACAATAAAAAATAGAGAGGATCCAAAAGGCCTAATTGATTGAGGTACATAGTATAGTCATGTGATTTTTTATTCATGCATGTCTAATGTTATTCATGTTAGATAGTTTATTTGATATAGTTATCTTATATCTTTTATTTTAAGTTTGAGTTATGTTTAAGTTACTATTACATTACATTGATGTTTTACACCAACCACTCCAATTCAAGTTTCCATCCCTTTAGGAAAAATTCACATGCATAAACAAGATTGAAAAATCATATTATATTATAACATTTCATAATATTCAATACAAATTAGAATCAATACACATTAATGAGTACACATTTGTCATTCACAAATCACAATGAGACACATAGATGCATTGAAATTTGATAGGCATTGGGAAATAGCTCAATATGTCAGAACCATATTTCTCATTAAGTCATCAAAATCAAAATGTATTACAGAGATGTAAGAATTCCATTGGGCATTGGAAAATGCCAAATAGAATAATAGTAAATACAAAAAGGGGTGGATCAAGATGGGAGAATCTCATATGTCAATAGTCCTCCTCCATGCCTGAATCAACAAACTCATCATTGCCCTAATCATCATCCTCCTTCTCCTCCTTCTCCTCTTTTCCCATATGAAAATATGCATTTATTGGTCTGGAGGATGACCCCTCCATATGATCACCATCATCAGAGTCTCCAAATCTCTAAGTGGAAGTGGAAAACTCTACAAATCCAATCCATGTCACATATGAACTAATTGATTTCAGTGCTAAATTCAAGGAATGGACAATGCAAGGTGTCTAAATAACCTGTAAGAGCAATAAAAGCATGTATAAATGACTCTACAACACTAACAACTCAAATGAACGGTGTCCAAAATGAACATAGCTGTGGATATTTAGCTTCCACAATCATTCCAACAGCCTTGGAAACGGGTGCATTGTCTGTGATGATTTGTACACAAGAATCAAAACCTCTCTAATGAATAACTAGAATGTGCATGGATGAAGTCAATCTCATCATCACACCTCTCCTCTAATATATCCCTATAGAACCTAATCTAGCTTATAGACCCTGATCTAGCCCTAGAAACCAGACAAAAACAAATCTAGCACTATAAAGACTAATGTGGACCTACAACCCTAGAGACCTTATCTAGAATACTTATCTATCCCTAGAAATGTAACCTATCCCTGGAGAGATAATCTAGCCCTATAGAACCTAATCTAGCTTATAGACCCTGATCTATCCCTAGAAACCAAAAAAAAAAAATCTAGCCCTGGAAAGCCTAATGTGGACCTACAACCCTGAAGACCTAATCTAGAATACTTATCTAGACCTAGAGACGTAACCTATCCTAGAGAGCTAATATATCCCTATAGAACCTAATCTATCTTATAGACCCTGATCTAGCCCTATAAACCAGACAAAAACAAATCTATCCCCGGAATGCCTAATGTGGACCTACAAACCTAGAGACCTAATCTAGAATACTTATCTAGACCTAGAGACGTAACCTAGCCCCGGAGACCTAATCTATCCATATACCTAATCTATATTATAGACCCTAATCTGGCCATAGACACCAGACAAAAAAAAATATAGCCCCTTGAGCAAAATTGGAATGGCCTTCATTGAGCAAAACCCTAGTTCCGGAGATGGCACAATAGCACAATTTCTGGGCATTGGAGGTATGGTGTGGGGGGTCCTCCAGCTAGAAATCGATGTCCTAAATCCACCGAAATCGACAACTTTACGATCAGAGTCACGGTTTTGGTGCTACGGGCATTTTGGTTAGGCACCCCTTGTCCATTCATGGACACTTTGAGGAATTGCTCCGGGGGCACAAAACCCAAACCATAGAGTGTATTTTGGCTCTGTCAGATCCGAGACATGCACATGACCATTGTGGATGTGTTCATAATGGCCATGCATGCTCTGGAGCCTTCAGATCAGAATTGACCCCCTTGAGAAAAATTGGAATGGCCTTCACTACGAAAAAACCTAGTTCTGGAGATGGCACAATAGCACCATTTCTGGGAGTTGGAGCCATGGTATGGGGGGTCCCCTAGATAGAACCCAACATCCTGAATCCACTGGAATTGATGGATTCGCAATCGGAGTCACGGTTTTGGTGCTATGGTCATTTTGGTCAGGCACCCCGTGACCATTCATGGACACTTTGAGGAGTTGCTCCGGGGGAACAGAACCCATCTGGCAAGCGAATTTTGGTTCTGTCAGCTTCCACATGTGTACATGGCCATTGTGGATGTGTTCACGATGGCAACACATGCCTGGGAGCATTTGGATGAGAATTGAACCCCTTGAGAAAAATTGGAATGGCCTTCACTAAGCAAAACCCTAGTTCTGTAGATGGCGCAATAGCACCATTTCTAGGCATTGGAGGCACGGTGTGGGGGGGGGGTCCCTAGCTATAACCCAACATCCCAAATCCACTGGAATCAATGGCTTCGCGATCAGAGTCACGGTTTTGGTGCTACGGGAATTTTGGTCAGGCACCCCGTGGCCATTCAAAGACACTTTGAGGAATTGCTTCGGGGGCACGGAACCCAAAACATCGAGTGGAGTTTGGTTCTGTCAGTTTCCACATGTGCACATGGCCATTGTGGACATGATGACGATGGCCATACATGCCTAGGTGCCTTAGGATGAGAATTGACCCCCTTGAGCAAAATTGGAATGGCCTTCACTTACAAAAACCCTAATTCCAGAGATGGCACAATAGAACCATTTCCAGGCGTTGGAGGCATGGTGTGGGGGGTCCCCTAGCTAGAACCCGATGTCCTGGATACACCAAAATCTATGGATTTTTTATCAGAGTCACGGTTTTGGTGCTACGGGAATTTTGGTCAAGCATCCCGTGGCCATTCATGGACACTTTGAGGAATTGCTTCGGGGGAATGGAACCCAAACAGGCGAGCAGAGTTTAGTTTTGTCAGCTCCCACATGTGAGCATGTCCATTTTGGACATGTTCACAATGGACATGCATGCCTGGGAGCCTTCAGATGAGAATTGACCACCTTGAGCAAAATTGGAATGGCCTTCACTGAGAAAAACGCTAGTTCTGGAGATGTCACAATAGCACCGTTTCCGAGCATTGGAGGCACATTTTCGGTGGGGGCCCTAGCTGAAATCCAGTGCCTTGGATCCATCTGAATCGACAAATTCATGATCTGAGTTAGGGTTTTTTTGCTACGAGAATGTTCGTCAGGAACCCCGTGGCCATTCAGGGACACTTTGAGGAATTGCTCCGAGGGCACGAAGCCCAAACCGATGAGAGGACTTGGGTTCTATCCACTCCCACATGTGCATGTGGCCATTGTGTATGTGTTTACGATGCCCACACACGCCTAGGATCCTTTGGATAAAAAATGACCACCTTGAGCAAGATTAGCATGACCTTCATTGAGAAAAACCCTAGTTTTGGAGATGGCACAATAGCACCGATTCCGAGCATTCGAGGCATGGTATGGGGAGGGGGGGGCTAGCTCAAACACAATATCATGGATCCATTGGAATCTATCGATTCACGATCTGAGTCAATAATTTGGTTCTACAGGAAATCTTGGTCATGTACCATGTGGCCATTCAAAGACACTTTGAGAATTTGCTCCAGGGGAACGGAACCCAAACCGAAGTGTGGACTTGGGTTCCGTCAACTCCCACACATGCATGTGGACATTGTGGATGTGTTCACGATGGCCATGCATGCTCGGGAGCCTTCGAATCATAAATGACCCCCTTGAGCAAGATTGGCGTGGCCTTCATTGAGAAAAACCCTAGTTCCAGAGATGGCACAATAGCACTTTTTCTGAGCATTCTAGGTACAATGTGGGGAGGGGCCTAGTTGAAACCTGGAATCCCCAATCCATCAGAATCGACGGATTCATGATCGGAGTCACATTTTTTGTACTACAGGAATCTTGGTCAGGCACCCCGTGGCCATTCAGGGACACTTTGAGGATTCGCTCCTGAAGAACGGAACCCAAACTGACAAGTAGACTTGGGTTCCGTCAGCTCCCACACGTGCATGTAGACATTGTGGATGTGTTTACGATGGTTGACCATGCACGGGATCCTTTGGATCATAAATGACCCCCTTGAGCAAGATTGTGATGGCCTTCACTAAGAAAAATCCTAGTTCCGGAGATGGCACAATAACACCATTTCTGAGTGTTTGAGGCACGTTGTGTGGGGTCCCCTAGATGAAACCCGTCATCCTAGATCCATCAGAATCAACAGATTCATGATCGAAGTCACGGTTTTTTTTCTATAAGAATATTGGTCAGGCACCTAGTTGCCATTCAAGGACACTTTGAGGATTTGCTCCAGGGGTACGAAACCCAAACCGGCGAGCGGAATTGGGTTCCGCTAGCTCCCACACATGTATTTGGCCATTTTGGATGTGTTCATGATGGCCACACACACTCGGGAGCCTTCAGATCATAAATTACCCCCTTGATCAAGATTGCGATGGCCTTCAATAAGCAAAACCCTAGTTCCTGAGATGGCACCATAGCACTGTTTCCAAGCATTCAAGGAACGATGTGGGGGGACCCCTAACTGAAACTTGGCATCCTGGATCCATAATAATTGACAAATTCATGATCGAAGTCATGGTTTTGGAGCTATAGGAATATCGGTCAGGCACCCCGTGTCCATTCAGGGACACTTTGAGGATTTGATCCGAGGGAACGGAACCCAAACCGGAAAGTAGACTTGGGTTCCATCAACTCCCACATGTGCATGTGGCCATTGTGGATGTGTTCACGATGGCCACGCACACCTGGGAGCCTCCGGATCATAAATGGCCCCTTTGAGCAAGATTGCGATGGCCTTCACTAAGAAAAACCCTAGTTACTGAGATGGCACAATAGCACCATTTCTGAGTGTTCGAGGCATGTTGTGGGGGGACCTAGCTGAAACCTGGCATCCCGGATCCATCAAAATCGATGGATTCACGATCGAAGTCACGGTTTTGGTGCTACAGGAAACTTGGTCAAGCACCCTGTGGCCATTCGGGGACACTTTGAGGATTTAGTCTGAGACACGGAACCCAAACCGGCGAGCAGACTTGGGTTACGTCCTCTCCCACACGTGCATGTGTCCATTGCGGATGTGTTCACAATGGCCATGCATGCCCGAGAGCCTTCAGATAATAAATGACCCCCTTGAGCAAGATTGCGATGGTCTTCACTAATAAAAACCCTAGTTCTTGAGATGGCACAATAGCACTATTTTCGAGCGTTCGAGGCATGGTGTGGGGGGGGACCTGGCTAAAACATGATGTCCTGAATCCATCAGAATTGACGAATTCGCGATTGGATTCACGGTTTTGGTGCTACAGGAATCTTGGTCACGCACCCTGTGGCCTTTTAGGGACACTTTGAGGATTTGCTCCAGGGGCACAAAACCCAAACCGACGAGCAGACTTGGGTTTCATCAACTCCCACACATACATGTGGCCATTGTGTATGTGTTCACAATGACCAGGCACGCCCGGGATCCTTTTGATCATAAATGAGCCCTTTGAGCACTATTGTGATGTCCTTCACTAAGAAAAACCCTAGTTCTGGAGATGGAAGCATAACATTTTTTTCGAGTGTTCGAGGTGCGTTGTGGGGGATACCCTAGTTGAAACCCAACATCCTGAATCCATCGAAATCAATGGATTCACGATTGGAGTCATGGTTTTGGTTCTAGAGGAATCTTGGTTAGGCACCTTGTGGCCATTTAGGGACACTTTGAGGATTTGCTCTGGGGGCACAGAACCCAAACCAATGAGCGAACTTGGATTCTGTCAGTTCCCACATGTGCATGTGGCCATTGCGGATGTGTTCATGATGTCCATGCACACCCAATAGCCTTCGTATATAAATAACCCCCTGAGTGAGGTTGCGATGGCCTTCACTAAGCAAAACCCTAGTTCCTGATATGGCACAATAGCACTGTTTCCGAGCATTCGAGGCACCGTGTGGGGGGGGGGGCTAGTTGAAACCCGTCGTCCCGGATCCATCAAAATCGATGGATTCACGATCGAAGTCACAGTTTTGATGCTACAGGAATCTTGGTCAAGAACCCCATGGCCATTCAGGGATACTTTGAGGATTTGCTCCGGGGGCACGGAACCCAAACCGACGAGCGGACTTGGGTTCTGTCAACTCTCACATGTGCATGTAGCCATCGTGGATGTATTCACGATGGACACGCATTCCTAAGAGACTTCGGATCATAAATGAACCCTTTGATCAAGATTGCGATGGCCTTCACTGAGAAAAACCCTAGTTCTAGAGATGGCACAATAGCACTGTTTCTGAGCATTCAAGGCACGTTGTGGGGGTACCCTAGCTGAAACCTGACGTCTTGAATCCATCAAAATCAATGGATTCATTATCGCAGTCATGGTTTTGGTGCTACAGGAATCTTGGTCAGGTACCCTGTGGCCATTCAGGGACACTTTGAGGATTTTCTCTGGGGGCACGAAACCCAAATCGGCGAGCGGACTTGGATTCCGTTAGATCCCACGCATGCATGTGGCCATTGTGAATGTGTTCATGATGGCCACGCACACCCGGGAGCCTTCAGATCATAAATTACCCCCTTGAGCAATATTGCGATGGCCTTCACTAAGAAAAACCCTTGTTCCTAAGATGGCACCATGTATGAGCACATATCTAAGCATATTATGCATATCACATGCCAATATCCAAACTCTTGAACGATCATCCAAAAGAAAACATATTTGGATGGTGCAATCCATAGCATCACACAAGATCAATCTCTCCAAGAATATCCAAGATTATGAAATTGGATTGCTTTGTGCAAAAATTCCAATGCCTCACAATGGCGATGGTGATTTAGTTTGAAATCATAAATCATTCAATTATATTTGTAACTCCAATATCAAGAAGCCACATCTAGAGTGGCATATGACCAAATTGAGAAAAAAAAATTCGTTGGAAATATTTAAGAATCAGGAATATGTCCACATACTAATTTGTGGGTGTCACATAGTATGTGAGTCCACTAACAAGTAAAATGTACAAGTGCTTCCTTTTTACACAAAAAAATCTCTTCAGTCTATTATTTTCAAGGTTCATATCCTTGTTCATCATTTTAGGAGAAACCAAACATAAAATCATAATCCATGACTATTGTTCATGCACATAGGCTATTGGATGCCTTGAATGTGATTTTTTTTATTAGAAGAACCATTTTGATGACCAATATTTATTTGTCATCATGAAGGATGAGTGCCTTGTTTTTAATGGAAATCAAGGTGTATCCATGAATAGTGTGAGCTAGCCTATATGTTTGTGCTACCCATAATTTTCCATGGAAAGTAGATTTGATAGTCCCATTACTTATTAGCAAGCCTTCTGAATGTTTACAAACCTTTTAGATAAAAGGAATTTATTGAAATTGCCCATTATTTCCCACAAAGGGTAGATGCAATGGTAACTATAAATAAATTGCCCCCATGATGCTTTAGTTCATCTTTGCATAGAAGATGAATGCCATTGTTGGAATATGTGAGATGAATGTCATTGTTGGAATGAGGAATCTGAGATGTGTTATAGGAAAGGGGATGATCAATCAAGTTTGAATGTATTATATTCAAAGGTGATTGGATTCAATAATGTATTTGGTTAGTTGCACATTGAATTTAAATGAAAGTCTTCACCAATTAGTAAGAATATCCAATAATGATGTATACAATGATTTAGGCTTCATATGTGATTTAGGCTTTATTTCATATGTGAAATTGATGTATTTTATTCTTATTATCCTTAGTACATGTTCATGCTCATAATATATGAATGAATGGGACTTCCACCTTCTCATGAATTCATAGATTAATGTATCTCCTTTAGTAAATTATGCATATGCCCATTTAAATATGTATGCCTTTTATCCTACAAGAAAGGCTCCCAAGATATAAGGCTATGTATGTTTTTTTTTAGATTTATTATGCACATGTTCTTTCATGTTCTTTGTTCTAATGGTTATGTTTCTAAAGTTGGCCATGTTATAACTTTATAACTCAATGGTTTTTAAACAAACCCTAACACACCATGAGACAACAAGATACAAATATAGACAAGCGATATATAAATCACATAACTAGAAATCCATGTACATCAAAGCTACAAAACTCGAACAAACATCTAAATTTAATTATCAAATAGTGGAACATGGTTCCCAATGTACATACAATGGAAACTCGTGCCCTATACAAAATACAACAACTCATGCCATAGATCCAAAATACATGGAAACTCATTCCCTATACAAAATCCGACAACTTGTGCTGTAGATCCAAAATACATGGCAACTCGTGTCGTAGATACCAAGTACCTGGAAACTGGTGCCCAAAAGTGCCACATCATGGCTAATGTACAAAACATGGTGTGTCAAGCATTGTGACCACCCCCATCACTCCTAGGAGCATCTCCAAAATCGATGTTCCTCTTCTTGGAGCTACTAGTATCTCAGGTCTTCTTCCATCTAGGAGTAGATCGTCTCTCCAGGCTCTGAAACAAATGATATAAGATACCATCATTTTAAATCATTTGTAGCATTTACCACATTTATAAAATGAATGTAGAATTCAAATCTTAAATAAATCACTACTGATGCAAGTGGGAGATGCGAGGCAGGTGTCTTGGATTTCCTTAGCCTCTCAGCAATTCCAACCTACAACATTTATGACAATCATTTCATTGAAAAATAATAATTGCTTAAATTAATTTTCGTTAATGCATCAAAATATTTTCATAAATTAACTGATTCTCACCGTGAACACCTTCAAAAATGTACATGACTGGGCTTCAGGGCTAGTAGGTCGAGCAGTTCGCTGGACAACCTGCTCTGATGCAGTCATGGGGGGTGGTGCAGATGTAGTTGCAACAACTATGAGTGCAACCACTGTAGATACATGGGCGGATACTGGAAGAGTATTTTCCACAATAGTGGCGGGAACTGGAGAAGATATGGTGGTATTGGGTGGAGGAGGACATCATGGATGATGAACCCCTATCGAATCTACGATAGGGGGTATTGACTGAAAAGGGCTAGTGGGAATATGGAGGGATGGTGAATGGGTGAGTAGTCCTGTATAGAAAGAGGAGGATGGATAGAAGGGAGGTTGTGGACAAACGGGGGAAGCTGGATGGAAGGGGGGGCGTGGAAGAATGGGGGATGATGGATAGAAGGGGGGGCTTGGATGAATGGGGGAGGATGTATAGACGTGGGGGCGTGGAATAATGGGTGAGGATGGATAGAGGGGAGAGTATGGATGGAGAGGGGAGGCTAGATGGAAGGGAGGGGGTGGATGGAGGGATAGGTTTGGATGGAAGCGAGGGGGGCGACTCATGGGAGAGGGTGGAAACATGGGACTAAATGGGGGACGGGGAACTATGCCACTTGCAGCTGTTGGTGGCCCCTGCATACACATTTGTAATATCATAGTTTAGTAAACAAAAATCAAATTAAACCATAGTAAGTCGTAACAATTCAAATTAAAAGCGTGCTTTTAACTACACATTGTACCTATGTATATGGTGATCTTCCAATCCCTGGCGGAGATGGCTGATCATCATAGTCTGGGCATACCTGTGGACACCAAAATGCATGCATGTTATGAACATATTTAACAAGTAATTATTTAGGCAATCAAAATATTCAAAAATATTGTACGAACTATCATCGTGTATGTCATAAATATAATAGAAATGCCATAAGTAATAACAATATTGTGTGAGGTACGGAAAATACCTCCATGTGAGGTGCCGCAATTTCAGCTGCAGCTGCCATTGCTGCGTCCAAGTTGGGAGATCCTACGTTCTCCCATGATGACGTCTCATCTCTAAATCAGTGTACATTGAAATAATAGTTTAAGTCAAACAAAAATACTTTAGAATTACTTTAAAAATTATCAAGTGATGATTGAAAACACATTAAAAAAGGTGCTAACCTGCTCCATATAGAATCCCTTGATCGAGCCAGGGAAAGTGTGCCCGCAATGGGGACAAAGATGTGGCATTGTCCCCGTCGAACTAAAAGGGCCTGCATGGCTACCACCAGTCACAAGTCTATCCTAACTCTGTCATGAAGGCCCTGCACCTTAGTCTCTATCAGGGTCAACCTGTCTCTCCATTGTACTCGCTCCTACAAAGGCAATGTGTCTAAGGAGTCCACGTGCAACACTCCTCATCGCCCTGTCGATCTGATCAATTTTGTGGGGTAACTGAGGTGGCAGGGTAGAGGGGTTGGGATTGTGCCTAGGAGCTAGTGGCCCTCTCAGTGGGTTCCTCCTGGAATTAGGTCGATCTTGGGCAGAGCCACGACCAACACCCTGGAACTCAGTTATGTCAAAATAGTTGACATGTAAAACGAGCGCAAACTCAGCCCACAATTGTTGAAGGAAGTACTGTGAAACCTCCGTATTATTGTAGGGAGGTTTATCATAAACCATGAACCACCTATGCATCCAGTTGTCCCTCCATGGTTGGAAATGACACTAATCCATGCAGACAAGTGGCTTTCTAATGTCTGGCGGTTGTTGTATTCTTGGATAGGTGAACATACTGTATAATTGGGTCTTTGTAATATTCAAATATTGTATTTCCTCCTTGGAAATTCTTGTGGAATAATATTCCCGCATCCTAGCTCTATATTCAGTGATGTCAGTCAATTGGCGATGTGCATGGATGAGGGAGTCAATTGAGCTCTCAATTGAGGTGGAAAGGGACACTTGAGATGGTTCCCCTATGTTTCTTAGTTATCGAGTGTGCACTCTCATTTGATTTACATAATGGTTCAAGTCGTCTGGGTCGAAATTTTGTTGGGGGTTTTGATTTTCTTGGGCATTTTGATTTTGTTGAGGGTTTTCATTGGTTCCAAGATTTGTGTTTTCTTGTGTTCCACCAGACTCCATGTTAACATTTTGTTCATTCATTGTATAGGTTTACACCTTGCAAATGAAAAATTCTCTATTATTTTACTAATTTGGGAATTATTAAAAATTTAATAAACAAAAAAAATCAATAAAATTACAAAAAATATGAATAAAATGACAAAAAGCATGGATCTCACCTAGCCAATACACTTGATGATCACTTGGCGGATAGATTGAGAGATTTTTTGAGTGGAAATGGTGAAAATGGTGGTCTGTAGCTCCGCGCATGCGATGGGTGGGTGAGGCTTGGACACAATGGAAGGAAATAGAATGCCTCTGCCTTGTTTTTTTTAATTATCTTAACAGGGGCATGTGCACGCTTTTGAGTGCGTATGTGCTAGAAACACGCACGCACAGTAGCGCGCACACGCCTTGGTTCGGTGCTGAACCTAAAGGTGCATGCGTGCTTCCTTAGGTGCGTGCACGCATTTGGTTTTTCCCCACTAGCGCGACCCCGTTGCAATTCTTTTGGGGAGCATCTTTGTGCACCCTCCCATCTATTATCAGAAGAGACGGGATGAAATAAAATGGAAGGTTCAACCCATGATTCCTTGATGGTAAGAGGTCGACTGGTAGACAAAGGAAAAGGAAAACCATCCAATATAAAATCAAATTCAAAGGGTGTATCTAAGACTAGATATCATGTTCCAATGTTTCCACCCCATCAACCCCCCTCAAATTTTTGCAAAATTGTAGAGGCTTTTATTAATAATTTTGTAGATATGAATTTGTTAATTGATTTTTATTTTTGTCATGTTTGATGATTTGATAGTTTATTTTCTTATATGCTTGGTTTTGGCACTTTTTAACATCAATCGTTTACGCGTATCCTTTCATGAGATGATGGTACATAGTGATTGGAATGGATCCTTTCCTTCCACGGTGGTCCCTTCAAGCTTGCATGAGAGTTTTTGCGCTTATGTAAGATCAATGTCATCTTTCGATTTGCAAGACTTTGCTTTTATGATGAATGATGAATACTTTAAAAATTTTACATTGAAGAACATAATTGAAGTTGTGGTATTTTGCATAATCTATCGAATTTTTACAAAACTCTCATTTTTAGTGTTTTCTTGATTTTATTTAAAGATGACCTTGATTATTCCTTATAATTGACAAAACAAAATTTCACTTAAATAAACTTATGGTTCCACTATTTTTTTGTTAAACATATGAATATATTATTATTATTAATAAAAAAAATTCTTTTTATTATTTTTAATAGATGAACTTTATGACGCAATTTTCTTTATGGGAATTATTTTAAATTATCTTTTATATAAAAGTTCTTTTATTATTATATTTAATAAAAGACAACCTTAAGTTTATCCTAGGTTATTAGAGTATACATAAGAGTTTGTGACCACTCATGGGCTATAGAATTCTCACAAATATTTTAATTTTCCAAAATACTAAAAGGACAGATGATTGAAAACTTTGTTTAACATGGAGTTTGTCTTATCCTATTCTCTTTTATAAAGATTGGCTTTTGTCATTATTCATGTGAGTGGATATTGATATTTGTTGGTGATTCAAGAAATGCAAAGGTTGCAGCCGTCAATTCAATTCCATAGAATTGTTGAACTGCAGATTATTTCCAAATCATATGAAGAAAAGCCTTTTATTTTGCAACTTTGAAATTAATGACAATCTCAAATTCATAAGCAAAAATTTATTTCGTAAACAAGAGTGTGTTGATTGTCTTGTTTTATGGACAGGTTGACATGAAAAGCAAAACTAGCACGTGAAGAGAAAATAAGCTTAAGATTATCTCGATGTTCCATGTGGGGATTTTGGAACGCTCCATTGCAGAGATTCACATAGATGCCAAGATCAAAGAAGGATGGCAATAGGTCGCTCTACATGTATTTTAGTTTGCATTCTTTGAAGAGATGGAATATTATTATTGTTTACGAGGTTACGTGGTTTGAGGGCGATTTGGTGGGGAGTGGTGAAACTTTATGCATGCAGTGATTTTTATTTTTTTCCAGCGAAAAAAACTACTATTGATATTCAAAAGATGGATCAAATAGTACAAAGATATTCCAGATTCTTATAACGAATCGAGTTCATTGAGATCAGCAAAGCTAAGAGATCTAGATCTCGTGCAAGGGTCTCAAAACATCACTCTGACACGATAGCTGTCAGAAACTTTAGCATAAAAGCATTACAGCAGGAACAAAATACAAAAAATATGCATCCAGCAGATCAGAAAAAGTACAGTGATGTCCCAGCATGACTTAATAAAAAAAAATAAGTAGAGCCACCATCCTGGAGGCTATTATCCAACCATTCCTCCCAAATCAGCTGTCCCTCAATGCCTGATAATGCTTGTTTTGATAATGCAGTGATTTTTATTAGTTCCTGCCTGTCTGCAGAGCAATAAAGACTATAGGAATCGATTTTATACAATTGTATTAGTTTGACACAATAAACAAAGAGTTTTAACCTAAGTTTCTTAGCATTATTTGTGTTCTGGCTATTTAACTATTTGAATGCCTTATCTGACCTTTATTCTAGGCAAATCAATGTACAAGGAGATTCGAATGGAGTGGCAAACTGCATGCAGTGTGCGCTGCATTTGCCACTGGAGCTATTCAATGTGTTAAGGGTTTACGCACCCTGGTACCTCCATCTTATACTATATGTCTGTATGTCTTCCATAGAAAATCCTGCCCTCTCCAGCCTTTGATCCTGCCCAGTGTGAGGTTTCATCCTTTAGATTGTATGTCTTCCATGGAAATTCCTGCCCTCTCCAGCTTTCGATCCTGCCTAGTGTGAGGTTTCATCCCTTAGATTTAGTGTTGCACAAACCTGCGCTAAGTCTGAGAGGTTGAAGGTCTCCTTTCCTCCATTCTGAGGAGACATATCCACATATGTGCGATCACATTTTCGGCGATGTGGGCTATGACACTGCCAATCCCTCCTCCACTCAAATCCAACACCCATTTCGTCAAAGGCCTGTCCACCAACATGGCCCATCTCCCCGCCGATGGACCTCACTCTTGTAGCCGTCCAAAGTTCGGTAAACATGAAATTAGGTTTTTATAGAAAAATTTCAAACAAATATTTCTTTCGCAAGTGTGTATTTGTTGCAATCTACAAACATAATTTCGTTATAAGCATTTTATTTGTATGTAGGGAGTGATTCCCACTGTAAACTCCGGGAAAGGAGAAGGAGAACCTACCCAGCAGAATGAGGATTATGGTATTGAAAAGAATGAAAAAAAAAATGGAATCCCGCTAAAAAATATGCCAATGTGGCTCACTCTCCCCAGATGTGCGTCATTGTTGCAGCCGTCCAATGTCCGGTAAGCTTTAATTTATGTATTTGGTTTTGGACCATTTTTCTTCTGCTCAAATCATTTCTCTGTATTACTCTCTTCCGTTGGCTTAGGTATATATGTTGTCTGAGACTTCAGTAGCTTCCTGCTAACTAGCATTTATCTCTGCTAGATATAAGTATTTTACCCCTAGTGGATTATTCGGTTTGGAGAAATGTGCTGGGTCTTATTCCCTTTATGGTGTCCTCTTGCTGCAGGATTTGGGTATTCCCCATGGGAGGAGCTGCGCCAGTCTTTGACTTGGTTATATTTTCTTTGAACCAACTCTGTCTGTTAATAAGCATCTTACACTTCCTTGCGCTGGCACTCCTCTTCTTCCTGTTCTCTCTTTCTCTTCTACTGGCGGAGGAGCAGGAACTCTCGAACTACTGTAGGTTTGAACTGTTGAGGTGGTTACAACAATACTTTTCCTTTTTCTTTGTTCTATCTGTGCTTTGTTAAAATATATTTCACTTTAATAATTTACATTGTTGGATTTGGATTCGGGCGCAACTTCTCTGGCCATTCTTTTAAATCTGATTTTATGTCTTCCTCTGTAATTTGGTAGAGGCCTCTGTATCTGCGCGGGGAATCATAAAAATTATATATGTAAATAAAAAAATATAATTATCAGGATTCCGCAGTCTCCTGTATCATAAAAGTATAATATCTCTAAAATGCTTGATTTGTCTCTTCTTGATAGGCCTTGTCTTTAGAATACTGCCATATGTTTTACTTTGGCTCAGGGAATGTATCTGTAATAGTTGTGTAAAATGGCCTGCCTTCTGGTGCTTTCCAAAATATGATTGCTAACATTATAAACTTTATTGGAAGTATTTACTAAAATATTGAGCTTCTAAGCAATCTACGATGAATTCATTCTATAAGTAATGGGCCTTTACATTTCCATACTCTGTGTGCCTCTTTCCATGGCATGAATTATTCCCGCAGGACACTCATCTTTTTTGCACTTCCTTACTAAGTTAAAGGCTAAGAGCTACATTTCCAAGCAAACCACTTAATTGTTTATATTAGAGAAGACAATGCCACGGGAACCGGGATGAGTGCATATATTATGTCAATTTTCTCTGCGTTGATATATTTGGCTAGAATCACATTGCTTGCATCTTTTACTGCCCTGGGTAAACCTGAAACTCTATGTATAGTGTCTCGATCTATAGGGTAAGGCTTCTCCAGCCACAAAAATCCTCTTTGTCTTAGCTGGACAATGAGGTTCTTGCTTATATCTAAAAAGAGACCACCTAGACTGGTGTTGCCTAAATCTTTTACTACAACTTTTTTTATTTCTTCTTAGTGAGGATTTATATATTGTTTAAGGATGCTGATACAATCTTATATAAAGCATAAGGAAAGGACTTGAAGCTTAGCTTCTATCTACCTTGTTTTTCTAGATTTCTGTAAATTATATAAGAAGGTTTTCTATATAAATTTGCATCTATTCTCTATATTATCAGTCATTATTGTGTTGTTCAGGTTCAAAAATTAGATTCTTATCTTTGTATAGATTCCTCTCTGGATTATACTTATGCTAGTGATTTGATTCTATTCAATCATGAGTGGTTATTTTAATATTACTCACCATCCCATGTTGATTTGTGTGTCTGCAATTTAATTGATTTTGATTCAATTGATTCAATTTTGTTTTGATTCCTTTCAGCATAATTATCTATTTATTGTTTATAAATATTTATTTGATTTTATTAATTGGAAAGTGGTCTCACTCCAATTAATTAAAAAAGAGTAATCATATATTTATCAGACAACACATAGTCAGATCAACATAATAATTGGTTGATTTCAATATTAAAAAGAGTAATCATATATTTATCAGACAACACATAGTCAGATCAACATAATAATTGGTTGATTTCAATATTAAGTAAAAATATTTATTAATTACTTGACTATGTTCAGTAATTTTTCAATATTTTTCCATATAATATCTTATTATTATTTTGATGCATCAGATTTCTGTGTGCATAGAATAATAATAGATTTTCATCTTGCATATTAAATTTAATCAATTATAAGATTACTAAATTCTTTGTCAAGGTTTAGGAATAGCATTAACATATTTTTAATTAGCCTTTAGTATTGCATTCACTGGTTCTCCAGCTGTATTTGCAGCTGTAGTTTTAATTTGCTTTTGCATATCTCTAGTCTTCTAGACCTGCATTGTGTATCTTTGTTTCATTCTATAGATTAAAAGAAAAAGAAATCAAATACTTGGGATCCTTAAATTGAATTGTATATTTGTATTCTAATTTACTCTATGTTAATACTCATATCTATAGGTTTTTTTGTGCTTCTTTTATATTAGTTTCTTAGCTATAAATAATTTCAGCTAATGGGGTTGTATAAATCTGCAAGGATTGATCATTTCAACGGCTTGTGGTAATTAGACACCTCTGGATCAGATGAATTCCTCCTTGTTAACGCAAGTGCACAATTCACGCGTCAACATCCAACAATGAAAACATGTTAGCGATGTGGTAAAGTCAACCATTATAGACGAAATTGCAAGTAGACAGAAGTCAAGAAAGAAAAATGGTTTAAGGAAGGTTAGTCAACTAATGGTATGTCTTCACAAGAAAAGAAAGGTGATGTGTATTTGGCCTCCATAAGTACACAATTGGATCATGAATCTTGGTTGATCAACTCCAGTTCATCATATCATATGACACCACGCAGAGAATGGTTCTATGAGTATGAGAAATTTGATGATGGTGATGTCCTACTAGGAGATGATTCACTAAACATGGTAGTTAGATGAGGTAAAGGTCAAACAAATCTGAAATATGGAAGAATAGGAACACTTCCAAGAGTACTATATATCTAATATTTGGATCAAAATATGTTCTTAGTAAGTAAGATGGGGAATGAAGGTGTTTAGTTTTTATTTGAGAAAGATACATGCAATATGGTACAACGAGCAATGGTAATGATGAGAGATGTTCAGACTGGAACCTTGTACAATCTATTGGGATGAATAAACATCGACAAATGTGCTAATGTATTATGTCCTAAATTCAACGAAAATTCTTCTTTTCTAGTCAACCATGTTATGGAATCAACATATGTGACATATTGGTGAGAAATGTATTCGTGCTTTGCAAAGTAAAGGTATGGTTGAAGGGTTCCCTAACTACTATGAAGAATTTGACTTATCTAAACATTGCATTTATGGTAAACAGAGTCATGTAAGGTTGTCATCTGGTGTTACTAGGGATAAGGAAATACTGGGACTGATACATAGTGATGTGTTTGGACTTGTGTCGGACACTTCACTAGAAGAATCATAGTATTATGTTTCTTTCATAGATGATTTCTCTAGAATGACATGGTTTTATTTTATGAGGAATAAATATAAGGTATTTTAGAAGTTTCAAGTGTTTAAGGCTCTTATGGAGAACCAAACTGGAAAAATTATCAAGGTTTTGAGAACTAATAATGGAGGAGAATTTTGTTAGAAGGAATTCGGCCATTGCTATAGATAGCACAATATAAATCAACAAAACAAAACCTTGATACATGCCTCAACATAATTAATTTACTGAAAGGATGAACAAAACGTTGATGGACAAAGCGAGGAGCATGTTCAATGGTGCAAGAATTGCGCAAGATTTATGAGTAAAGGTAATCTTACTTAGTGAATAGGTCATTGTCAATAGATTTGGTCGAAAAGACTCCATATGAGGCATGGGATGGTAAAATTCCCTCTCTTACACATCTTAGAGTCTTTGGGTGTGATTCCATTGTGCATGTCTCAAGGGAGAAATAAAGAAAACTTGATAGCAAGTCAAAGAAATGCATCTTCATCGGGTACAAGGATGGAGTGAAAGGATATAAGCTGTGGAATATGATTGCAAGGAAGGTAGTTTAAATTAGATATGTTATCTTCAGAGTAGTCAAAGCCATTTCTATGGATGAATAGGATAAAAGAGAAAATAAATCAGAAGATAAAGAGTTTGAAATGAAAGAAAAAATTCTTGATTTAGGTGAGTCGATTGAATCCGACGAAGAGGTGGAACAATAGAATTTGGTTGTCAAGAGGTCTAGTTGAGAAAGTAAGCAACCAAAATGGTATAGTCCACCCAACTTTATCTCTTCCTTTGTGTTATCTTCCATAGAAGATGATTCCATGTCAGTAAAGGAAGCGATTGACTTAAAAGGGGGTAAAATTTAGAAAACAACCATGGAAGAAGAAATGAAGTCCTTGAAGAAGAATGAAACATGGGATATAGGCACATTACCAAATGGAAGGAAACCCATCGACAGTAAGTGGGTGTTCAAGAAAAAAATGAATGCAATAGGTCATGTTGAGAAGTACAAGGCTCGATTGGTAGAGAAAGGCTATTCCCAAGTCGAGGGATTTTAATTTGGTGAAATTTTCTCACATGTTTCCAAGTTAACCTCCATAAGGGTACTAATGTATTTAGTTGCATCATTTGATCTTGACATAGAACAGATGGATATGAAGAACAAATTACTTCATGGTTGTTTTGAAGAATATATTTATATGAAGAAGCCTGAAGGTTTTACAATGGAAGGAGAAAATGATTTGGTCTAGAAGATCATGAAGTCTCTCTACAGTCTAAAACAATCTCCCAAGATGTGGTATCAAAATTTTGATATGTATATCGAGTAGTTGGGACTTGTGAGAAGTTAGGTTGATCACTTTTTGTATGGTAAGATAGTCAATGATCATTTCATTTATGTATTTTTGTATGTCGATGACATGTTGTTGGTAGGAAATAACATGGATCTAATTAATGAAGTGAAATTGTTGTTGTCCTCCAAGTTTGACATGAAGGATTGGAGTAGAAAATTTCATTCTTGGAATGGAAATAAAGAGAGATCGATCAGGTAGAAGGATATGGTTAAGTCAAAGTAAATATCTTGAGAGAGTTATGAAATGCTTCAACAAGTAGGAGTGTATATTGGTTAAGGTTCCTATTCCTGTAGGAGTCAACCTATATATTGAATATCCTCCTAAGACACATGAAGAGATAGAGTATATGTCACATGTTCCCTATGCTAGTCCTATACGTAGTCTAATGTATTTTGTGGTATGTACTTGACCTAATATTTCCCATGCAGTAAGAGTATTGAGCAGGTACATGTTGACACCTACAAAAGAGCACTAGCCTATAGTCGAGAGAGTATTTAGGTATCTGTGTGGCATGATGGATTATGAAATCTTCTATGAAGGATAACCCAAGGACAACAAGGAAATAAGTGTACATCAATTTGTTGATCCTAATTGGGCTAGAGATATAAATTGCATATGGTCAAACAACGGATATATGTTCAAGTTATTTGGTGAAGCAGTTAGTTGGATGATCAGTAGGAGGCAATAGATCGTTGTGTTTTCAACTGCTGAGGATGAATACATGGCAGGGGTAACTTTAAGGACCCACACTTATTTAAAAGTGTATAAACCTTGGCGAATCTTACCAATTCTTAAAATCTCAACTATAAAATATTTGGTGATATTTTTCTAAAATTATTTCAATTTCTAAGGATTTTATATAGTTTATATAATAATTTGGCAATTTTTAGAGTGCAAAAAGTTTACCCCATTAAAATTGGGTGAAATGGGGCTTCAAAAAATGAAAATTGGCAAATATTGTTTTGGAAAAAAACATGGAAAAATAGCCATGGGATAAATTTCGCCCCTAAAATTATCCTTGATACATGGTAGCTACTAATGCATGTAAGGAGGTTTTTTGGTTGCATATATTGTGTTCATATATTGGGTTTGCTCACCATGTTGTTAGATTGGATTGTGATATTCAAAGTGAAATATTCCTGGAAAAGAACCCAACGTATCATTCAAAGACAAAGAACATCAATGTACAATACCATTTTGTTAGACAAATGGTGGAAAAGTAGAAGGTGTTACTGGAAACGAAAGTCAAAGTGAAAAATGTTGTAGACTCATTGATCGAGTTGATGAGCACATATATTGTTTTTAGTGTAGGGAAATTATGTGCTTGATATCCCTACTTAAGTGAACTAAATTTTTGAATATACTATGTATGCAAAGAAGAAAACAAGTGAGAGAATGTTGGGAATGTTATATTCTTTGCATGTAAATCAAGTGGCAAAGTCGATAGTTGACCGGTACAAGTTGATTGAAGTTGGAGGTCGACAAATGGTGGAAGTATGGTTGACTAGCCTACTGTAATAGTTATTTGGTCAAAGGTAAATAACTAGTCGACGAGAAGTCGACGGAATGACCAAAAGCTCAATGGGTGACCGACTAAAGTTGACTCGATCAAGTCAACTATAAAAAAATAACTGAAAGTGGTTAGGAAGTTACATACTGCCATAAATATCACAAATTTTATGCTTAGCACCTTATCTCAAATGTTTATTGACCACCTAGGGAAGTTGCAACTCATGGGAGCACCCATAGCCAAATGTTTGTTGATCACCTAGGGAATTTGTAACTTATGGGAGCAGCCATAGACAACATGGTTGATTTGAAAATGGATCTAAACCAACAAATCAATGTAAGACTTGGTACCTTAATGTAATTCGACATCATATGAAGATTGAACATTACATAAAAGACAGACAATGCAATGTAAATTGGAATAAATAAATAAAAACAATAAAAAAAACTTATGATATAAAGTATGCAATGAAACTTTATCTTGCAAATATTTTATATTTCATAAATAATTTTTTAATTGCTATGAAGGTTTTATTTGATTCAATTAATTTTAATTTGTTAAATGTTTCATTTAACTAAATCATTTTCTTTTTTTCTTAGACTAAAGTTACCTACTTATAAATAAATATTCAAAGAAAAAGGGAATGGGTCCACACCCTTGTGTGATAACCATAATAAATGGTTAGATTAATTTTTTTTTACTCACCATGTGCTCTATCTCCTACAAAGTTACATATATTTCGATCCATTTACAAAAATACAAATACTTGGTATATGTGTTGTGACATGGAAGAAGTGCTTGGCTAAATCGATAGCTTGGGACACTCTTGCATGGTTTGTTGCATTAATTGCAATGGTAGGCTATCTCAACAAGTATGATATTATTTCATAGTTAAGAGAGACTGTTGTGAAGGTATGTGTATTTATGCTTGTCGTGTTGATTTACAATGGCCTTTGGAATCATTCCTTGATCAGTGTGTGTTGACATCTAACAGTTAGTTGATAGAGTTGCAAGTTGTACGTGGACTCGATCTGTCATGGAAACCTTCTTTTGGAATATTGGTATTGTTGTACTTTTATTCTCATTCACTAGAAGGCAATATAATATCATGTTCATTCATATTGCGGTATTAAATAATCATGAAAACCTAAAAATTATATTGCTTATATATTAAGGGGCAAATGGTTTTTTTTATTTAATGTAACAATCCAAAAATACTTTGGGGTCTTTTTTATATGGAAGGGCTAAAAAATATCCGCCAAATGGAGATGGTGGGATCACGGTCGGATGAGAAATTAGGTTGAGGCAAGGCTTGGGCTTATCAGTACGCAGGGAAATCGATTCTTGAGGCATGCATGAGGCTAGGGGTTTCGTGGTGAAGAGGGTTTCCAGTCGATCATAGTCGAGAGACAGTGGTCATTGACAGCCAATTGTTACCAATAACACACAACTAGTTGTTACCAATAGCCTTGGGAATCTCTAAGTCTCCAAGTCTTGTTATAGTCCCTCGATAGGCCTTAGGGGCTTGAATACCCAACCACTCATGCCTATTAAAGACCTTGGGAGGTTTATTCTGTTGATGTATTTATAACTTCAAAAGATATTCTTCTATGTATTCCACTTGTACTTTATTATATTCATGATGGAGATGTATTATTCCTCCAATCAGAAGTGTCGTCATTTGTATTTGTAAGTGTTGCAAGTGTCGCAACTTGTATTTCATGGGTTATTAGACCACCAGTGTGGGGTCGACCCTAGTTGAGTCATGAATGTGGATGGGTTATTAGGATTCCTTAAGAAGTCGGCCCCGATAGGTTATTGGCAGGTCAAGTCATTGTATAAATAGAGAGGTTGTGCCTCTCATTCTATTCATTCACTCACTCATCCAACTCGCATTAGTTGAGAGAGGAGTGTGCACTAGTGGAGGAGGAGTAGCTGCTAGAGACATCTATCTTTTGGGTTTGATCATTGTGATCTTGTATTGTGGCTTATTCTATATCTGAGGAAGTTGCAGGGTTTTTCTTAGGAACCCATGTCTTTACTTTGTTAGTATGTTGTTGTTGGGCGCATATGCTTTGTAAGTCGTCCCGTAGTATTTGTTGATCAATAGTTGTCTTATTGTTGTTGGCGCATATGCTTTGTAAGTCGCCTGTAGTATTGTTGATCCATAGTTTGTAACGGCCCATGGTTTCGACCCATAGTATTGGCGCCTAGAATTAGTATATAAGTGTGTGTTGAGACCTATGAAGGCACCGTGAAGTTAATTGTATTGAGCTTTCTCAAAGGAGTTTGCCCCCTCGAAGTGGCCTGTGATCAATATAAAAGTGATTCTGAGTTCTGTCATTTCTGCTATTTCGCATATTCTTGTTAATTAATTGTTGCAGGTGCATCACATCTGGTATCAGAGCACTTTCTTATGCTCGCTGGGTGAAATTTCTGCCAATTTTGTTTTTTGCATCTGTTGCAGGTTCGGATTTGGGAATAATCCCTATCCGCTTAACTGTGGGAAGTACTTGGGCATAAGCCCTAAAACTCATTGTGAGGAGTACCATAGGAACCCCGAAGTAGCTGGCCCATTGAGAGGACCTGCCAGCGAAAAGGGCAACGACCCCTACCTGATTGACTAGTTCCCACCCGTGAGGTAAACCATGATCTGTCATTTGTGGCAAAGTGGTTATCAGTTTTAACTGAGCCGTGGAGTGAGGGGTATTGCCCCAATATGCAAGTCGTCAGACAGCATTGGTGGCAGAGTGAAACCCCTGAACTATTAGGAAGCCGCACATACCTGGGGTCCATATCTACTTTCAGCTGAACTATTGTTGATCACTACTGTGCCGTTCAGATCCATTTTGCAAGTCGTTTCAGATCCGGCTGCTTTCAGTCCATTCGACGCTGTTCCAGATCCCTTCCGAGTCGTAGCCGCTCCGTATAAAATTCAGTTTTTTTTTCCATATCTATCTTGTTTTTACTCTGTTTCCCTTGAAATTTTCAGGGAACCCCTATCATCTCATTCTACATATTTCATTCCTGAGGACCCTATCCCCAATTCCCCTTCCCAAAGCCCGAAAGCCCACATTTGTCTATTTTTAGGGTTTGCCATAACTTCCTCAGATTTCACCCAATCACCTTCAAATTTTACCACAGAGTTCCTTTCTGAATTCTGCTTCTTTATTTCCCTCTGCCAAATTTTCCCATTCTTTCACCCCGCTTCTGAAATCCTCATTTTTGCTTCCCTGTCTAGTCGACAGTGTCCAAAACCTAGTCAAACCCCAATTACCCTTCATATTTTTCCCCTAGTCCAGATTTTCCCTTACTGAAGGAGTTTCTGTTTTTGTTTTCCTACCCAGTTAACCGAAAAAAAAATTAAAAAAAAAAATCCTGGTTATGGTTGTCACCCGTGCAGGAGCAAAAACCATGGAGGAAGCACTTGCAGCCATCCAATCCAAACTCCAGGATTTGGATGAAAATTTCTCGGCCTCCATCTTGAACATTCAGCTATGAACAACAAACGACAGTCCGAGTCTTCATCAGACAATGGGTTCTCCTCTTCCAGCAATTTCCATGGTCCGAAGCTTGATTTTCCCCGCTTCAATGGTACTGATCCAACTGGATGGATCTATCATGCAGAACAGTATTTCAGTTTGCATAATACTTTTGATGTCAACAAAGTTCCGCTGGCATCCTTTCACTTGGAACAGGAAGCTCTTCAATGGTACCGTTGGTACATCAAGGCTCATCTAGTGCCCAAATGGCCAGACTTTTGCCAGCTCCTTTTGCAACGATTTGGTCCTAGTGCTTTTGATGACTTCACAGGAGCCCTCACTAAACTTCACCAAATTGGCACGGTGAGAGAGTATCAAACCGAATTTGAGAATCTAGCCAACCACACCGAAGGACTGTCTGATGACTTTTACCGAAGTTGTTTTATCAGTGGTCTAAAGGATGCCATCTGCTCTGAGGTCAAAATGTTCTGTCTCAACACAATGATGGAAGCCCTAGGGTTGGCTAAGTTGGAAAAAGACAAGATTGCAGCCCAACAACACTCCAAGCCCACTTTTGTTCCCTTCCGAAATATGGGTTCTGAGCGACCACCTATACCGCAGGCTCCTCGACCGACTCCTATCAAGTGTTTGTCTGAAATAGAGATGCAAGCACGTAGAGAAAAGGGGCTTTGCTATAATTGTGATGACAAATTCACTCGAGGACATAGATGTGTTCAGCAGAAACTCTATCTCTTGGATGTGGAGTCTCCGCCTGCCTCTGAAATTGGTGACGAAGATCCAGAAACACTGGATGCTCCGGTCGACATTCAGGAACCGCCTATTGACCCTCCGTCTGAGGATGACCAGCCAGAGATATCTCTCCATGCTTTAGCTGGAATCACCACCTCCCAAACAATGCGGGTCAGGGGTTACTTCAAGAAGCTTCCTCTTACAATACTCATTGATTCTGGTAGCACTCATAATTTCATTGACCCTCGGATCACCAAACAAGCTGATTGTTTTATCCATCCTTGCTCCAACTTTGAAGTCATGGTTGCCAATGGGGGCACCTTACCTTGCAAAGGGAAGTGTTGAAATGTGCATATCTCTATGGGAGACTATACCTTGTGCTCTGACATGTTTTCCTTTCCCTTAGGTGGATGTGATGTGGTTTTGGGCGCTCAATGGCTACGCACACTTGGCCCTATCTTATGGGATTTTGCTGAAATTTGGATGCAGTTTTCCCTCAATGGACAAAAACATACATTGACAGGATTACAACCAGGTTCTCTCAGCATCATCAGTTCACATCGCATGGAAAAAATCCTCAAGAAGAATTCACATGGTGTCATCGCTCAGATCCATTCCATCCAGATGCAACCATCAACGGTCTCCACTACTCCTTTGGATCTACAACAAATTCTGGATCGATATACAGGTGTCTTTGCTGAACCAGTGGGATTACCACCTTCCAGGCCAGAAGACCATTGTATTCAGCTCCTTCCTGGCAGCGTTCCTCCCAACATCAGGCCCTATCGCTACCCATTTCACCAAAAAACGGAGATTGAAATGCTCGTTCGGGACTTATTGAAGCAAGGTATTATTTGTCCAAGCACTAGTTCCTTTTCTTCTCCAGTTATTCTTGTCCGCAAAAAAGATGGGTCATGGCGCCTCTGCATTGACTTCCGAGCACTTAATCACCTCACCATCAAGGATAAGTTTCCAATTCCTATTGTTGATGAGCTTCTTGATGAGCTTCATGGGGCTCACTTTTTCTCCAAGTTGGATCTTCATTATGGGTATCATCAAATTCGAGTTCATGAGGAGGATATTCCTAAAACAACTTTCCGCACACATGATAGCCATTATGAGTTTTTGGTCATGCCTTTTGGCCTCACTAATGCTCCTTCCACATTCCATGCCTTAATGAATAAAATATTTCGACCCTACTTGCAGAAATTCATTCTGGTATTCTTTGATGATATCCTCATCTATAGTAAAACATGGGATGAACATCTCCAGCATCTGGATCTTGTCATGCAACTTTTCTCTGACCATCATCTCCATGCCAAGCAATCTAAATGTGTTTTTGGACAGAAGGAAGTTGAGTATCTCAGACACATTATCTCAACACAAGGGGTTCGCGTGGATCCTGCCAAAATCGATGCCATGAACAATTGGCCACAGCCTCAAACACTCAAGAGCCTTCGTGGTTTTTTGGGGTTGACTGGATACTACCGCAAGTTTGTCAAGTATTATGGGAAGATTGCAGCTCCATTAACTGCTCTATTGAAAAAGGATGCTTTTACATGGACAACTGCTGCTCAGTGTGCATTTGACAAACTAAAACAAGCTATGTGTACTATACATGTGCTAGCTATACCCGATTTTTTCAAGCCCTTCACTATTGAGAGTGATGCTTGCGGCAATGGACTTGGTGCTATCCTCCTTCAAGATGAACACCCCATTGCGTTCACCAGCAAAGCCCTTTCAGGTAAGAATTTAGCTGCCTCTACCTATGAGAAGGAAATGATGGCTATTTTGCATGCAATACAGAAGTGGCACCCATACCTATTAGGGAATCATTTCTGCATCAAGACTAATCACCAGAGTCTAAAATATTTCTTGGACCAGCGTGTCTCCTCCCCGGCACAATAGAAATGGGTTAGCAAACTCATGGGTTATGACTATGAGATCACTTACAAGAAGGGTAAAGACAATATTGTGGCAGATGCTCTTTCTCGCACATTTGATGCCCAAGGTTCTCTTTCAGCTATTTCTATGCCGGTTCCAAATTGGTTGCAATCTATTCAACAGGGTTATGTCAATGACTCTTCCTTATCTCAAATCATCCAACGCTTGACCAACAACCATTCTGCTATACCACATTACTCTTGGGATGGTGCTTCTCTGCGATACAAGGGTCGTCTGGTGCTTCCCCAGAGCACAGATCTTCAACAGGCTGTCTTCTATGAACTCCATGCTTCTCCATCGGCAGGGCACTCTGGGTTCCTCAAAGCATATGAATGAGCACGGTGTAACTTCTTTTGGCAGGGCATGAAAAGGACAATTCAACAGATGGTGGCCGAATGTGATACCTGCCAGTGCAATAAGGGTGAAACAACACTCCTTCCAGGATTGCTTGAACCCTTGCCCATACCTACACGGATTTGGACAGATATTTCTATGGATTTCATTGAAGGGCTCCCTAAATCTGGCGGGAAGACAGTGATTCTCGTTGTGGTTGATCGCCTCTCCAAATATAGTCATTTTTGTGCTCTCAGCCATCCCTATACAACCTCCTCCGTCGCTCAAATTTTTCTGGACCAGATCTTTCGTCTTCATGGCATCCCTTCTTCCATTGTCTCGGATCGTGATGCGACTTTCACTAGTCATTTTTGGACAGAACTATTTCGCCACACTGGCACCAAACTAAAGATGAGTTCAGCGTATCACCCACAAACAGATGGTCAGACTGAAATTGTCAATAAATGCTTGGAAACTTATCTTCATTGCTTCACCTCGGAACAACAACATCAGTGAGCAAAGTGGCTCCCTCTCTCTGAATGGTGGTACAATACCTCTTACCACACTGCCTCTAAAACGACCCCATATGAAGCAGTCTATGGTTAGGCACCTCCAACTCTTCTTCCATACACCCCCACCAATTCACCAGTTCAAGAAGTTGACACGGTCCTTCGCAACCGCGATCAGATTCTTCGCATTTTGCGGGACAATCTTCACATGGAAAGAAATCGCATGAAGCAACAAGCTGATCAGCACCATTCGGAGCACACTTTTCAAGTCGGCGATATGGTTTTTCTTCGTCTCCAGCCGTACAAACAATACTCCTTGAAACTCAAAGGGCATCATAGGCTCGCTCCAAAGTTCTATGGGCCATATCGGATTCTTCAGAAGATTGGGTCTGTTGCTTATAAATTGGAACTTCCTCCTTCTTCCCGCATTCATCCAATCTTTCATGTCTCTTGTCTGAGAAATTTCTTGGCACCAACATCATTTGACAAACGATTTTACCCGAACTGGATAATGAAGGATCCATCCTTTTGGAGCCAGAGGCCATCCTCAATCGGCGCATGCATCAGCTTCACTCTCTCTCTATCACAGAGGTCTTAATTCAGTGGCACGGCATGTAACCAGAGGATGCTACATGGGAACCACTCCTTCAGATTCAACAACAATTTCCACATCTAAAGCTTTGAGGACAAAGCCTTTTTTAAGGGGGAGGGGATGTTAGGAACCCATGTCTTTACTTTGTTAGTATGTTGTTGTTGGACGCATATGCCTTGTAAGTCGTCCCGTAGTATTTGTTGATCAATAGTTGTGTTATTGTTGTTGGCGCATATGCTTTGTAAGTCGCCCATAATATTGTTGATCCATAGTTTGTAACAGCCCATGGTTTCGACCCATAGTATTGGCGCCTAGAATTAGTATATAAGTGTGTGTTGAGACCTATGAAGGCACCGTGAAGTTAATTGTATTGAGCTTGCTCAAAGGAGGTTTCCCCCTCGAAGTGGCCTATGATCAATATAAAAGTGATTCTGAGTTCTGTCATTTCTGCTATTTCGCATATTCTTGTTAATTAATTGTTGCAGGTGCATCACATTTTTTCACCTTCTTGGTTTTCCTCGAGGAAACTCTGTGTCTTGTGTTTCTGATTGATATGTTGTACATGTTATTCTCTTAGTGATCCTAGATAATGTTTGAATGAAATTATCGAAAAATTAACATGGTATCAGAACTAACCTAAGAAGAAGACACTTGGCAACTGCGGAAGCTAGGGCTTATTAATATTTGGGTTTCTCTCCATAGATCATCAAAGGAAGGAGGCTAGGATGACTCTCCTTGGAAGGGCGCATCTTTATGTCGAGACATAATTCAATTTTGAGCACTTTTAGTTTTTGGCCTGTCACTGCTGCGGGAAATTAGGGTTTCACAGAAAGTTGGAATTTTGGAATCCGAGACCACGGCTGGATACTCCTCAAGAAAATCAAAGTTTAGAGACCAAGATCGAACTTTTTCGTTGGTAGAAGGTCGGGCTTCATCAAACCCTAAATCGGGATTTTGATCGGAAAGGTGGAAAATTAGGGTTTCTGCAGAAGTTGAAATTTTTTGAATCTATGACCATGACTGGATGCTCCTCAGAAAAATCAAAGTTTAGAGCAAAAGATCGAACCTTTTGGTTGGGAAGAAGACCAAGATTTATCAAACCCTAGTTCGGGACCCTGTCCAAAATATCTGGAAGTTTCAAGGTAATTTTTTGGGGGTCAAATTTTGCAGATTTAAAAATTGAACTATACCATCTTGATCAGCTCAGCAAGGTGCATCTTTCCATCCATTCAGAAGTTTGGAATTAAAAGTTTGAATTTTTAGGGTTTCTCTGACAAACCCTAATTCACCTACAAATCCAATTTTCAGCAAATCAAGTGGTAAGACCTAAATATTTTATTTCCATTTGAGTTTCTCATTAAGATGTCTCACCACACTAAGCTTGAGGATAAGCTTGAAGGAGCTGACAACTTCCGAGCATGGAAGTATAGGATTGGGTTAATCCTAGAAGAGAATGAGTTGGACAATTACATAAGTGAAGAGGTTCGAGTTCCAGAGGGAGAAGAGGCTAAGGCCTTACACAAGAAGAACCTGGTCAAGGCTAAGAAAATCATTGTTGATTCTATCAAAGACCATCTCATACCTCATGTGTCTTCCCTAAAGACACATAAGGAGATGTTTGACTCATTGACCAATTTGTTTGAAGGAAAGAACATAAATTAGAAGATGAATCTGCAGAACCAATTGAAAGCGGTAAGTTCCAAACTGGAGAGACCATCCAATCCTACTTTACTAAGGTATCTCAAATCAAAGAACAACTTGAAGTAGTGGATGAAGTAGTGGAGAATGGAGAAATTGTCATGACCACATTGAATGGCCTACCTAGGTCATGGGACTCCTTCATCCAAGGAATCGGTGCAAGAAAGAAGTTGATTTCTTTCAGTAGGCTATGGGAGGAATGTTCATAAGAAGAAGCTAGGCTTGTGGCCCAAGAAGAAAAGATAGGAAATGAAGATCAAGCTCTCACAACACACACCAGGAAAAGTAAGCCCAAGAGGGAGAAATCTTCTCACAAGAGAACTTCACATCACCATCATCTAAGAGATAAGAAATATTTGAGATGCTTCACTTGTAATGAGAAGGGACACTTTTCCTCAGAATGTCCCAAGAACAAAAGGAACTCCAACAACAACAAAAAACAACAAGAGCAACAAGAAGAGATATCATGCTCATGCTGCTAAGGATGATGAACCTTCCAGGAAGAAGACTCTTCAAGTGATGAAGAGTATGTCTTAATATTTTCTCTCACAGGTACTGTTACACATGGTTGTAATGATTGGCTTATTGATAGTGGGGCTTCTAAACATATGATGGGATTTAAAGAATCTCTTATGGACCTATCTGAACACGAGTCACCTCACAAGGTGAAACTTGGGGATGACTATCAATACCCTATCAAAGGAAGTGGTGAAGCCTCATACAAGCTAGACTCTGGGAAGTCTTTAAATATGCAAGATGTTCTATATGTACCTGGACTCAAGAAGAATATTCTCTCCATATCATCTTTGGATGCAAAGGGGATGAGAGTTGCATTTGTGGATGGCCAAGTACTCATGTGGCCAAAAGGTAAGACCATCGATGATGCAGTAGTGATTGGAGAGAAAGAGGGAGGTTTGTACAAATTGAAGGAACAACCTAAACATGCCATGGTACATGAATCCATGGAGCCAAGTGAACTTTGGCATAGAAGGATTGCATGTGTGCACTATAGAGCACCACCAATTGCAAGCAAAACAGTAGAAGGTCTTCCTGAAATCCAGTCAAAGCATGAAGGTGTTTGCAAAGGATGTGCAAAAGGAAAGAACACAAAGAAGGAATTTCCAAGCAGTGAAAGCAAGGCAAAAGGAATCTTGGAAATTATCCACTCTGATGTATGCGGCCCAGTTCTCTGAGTGGGTATGTATATTATGTTTCTTTCATTGATGATTTCTCTAGGAAGACTTGGGTTTATTTCTTGAAGAACGAAGATGAAGTATTCAGCAAATTCAAGGAATTCAAAGCCTTGATAGAAAGCCACATTAAAAAGAAGATCAATACCTTTAGATATGACAATGGTGGAGAATTCACTTCAGAAGACTTCAAGAAGCTATGTAGTGATTCAAGGATTAAGAGGGAATTGACCACTCCTTACAATCCACATCAGAATGGAGTTGCAGAAAGGAAGCAAAGATTGAGAGAGATTCCACCCAACAAACAAACAAAGATAAGTATTTGAATTGTCATTCTTGTATATATGATTGTTTAAATAATATTGTTCAATGATGTATATACTTATGTTTCTAGACTTAGGTTGTGTATTATGCATATTAGAATAATGCATTAATGAACAATATACTACTAATATGCATGTAATGGGTAAGTGGCCTATGGTACTGTACAACATTCCATTGCTACTTATCTAGAATGAAACCTCTTTGCTGACATGTTGGGAGTAGTGCAAACTCTTAACAATGTTCTAGTGGAGATGGAAGGCATCTAGAAAGTTACCGTATGAATACGGGATATGGATGAATGTTGTATTGAAGCATTGGCTAAGATAAATGCATGATTGTATGACATATATTCTTATGTGTAAGATTTTGTTCTGAAAACTATGAGAAGTTTCTAATCATGCAATTGAATTTGAATTGTAAGAAAGATCGTGTACAATCACCTACAAAATAAGGATAAGAACATTTGTTCCAACAACGAAGTTCAAGAAAACTATCTATTGAAGAATTTGAAGTTCCCAGGATCCGGGATGCAGTAATGAAAGTATGCAATGATCGAGGAGTACTAGTCGATCATGAAGAATGATGTTTGGGATGTGGTCCCAAGACCAAAAGGGAAGTCTGTTGTGACTTCCAAGTGGATCTATAAGATCAAGCATGCTGCAGATGGTAGCATAGAGAAATACAAGGAAAGTTTTGTGGCTCGTAGCTTCTCCCAGAAAGAAGGGATAGATTATGAAGAGACTTTTGCACCTGTAGCCAGATACACTTCCATCAGAACAATACTTGCCCTGGCTATAGTGATGAAGTGTAAGATACACCAGATGGATGTCAAGATAGCTTTCTTGAATGGTGTAGTCAAAGATGAAGTGTATGTGGAGCATCCACTTGGTTTTGAGACACATGACAAGGATTCATATGTGGGATGATTGAAGAAAGCCTTGTATGGCTTGAAGCAAGCACCTAGGACATGGTACGACAGGATAGACAGCTTCCTGTCCAGTTTGGGATTTACCAAGAGTAAAGCGGATTCCAACCTTTACTACAAGGTTGAGGAAGGCAATCCAGTGATACTCCTATTGTATGTGGATGACCTGTTTTTGACAGGTGAGGATAGATTAATTGTTGACACGAAGAGGAAGCTTACTGCCGAGTTCAAGATGAAGGACTTGGGTATGATGCATTACTTTCTAGGTATGGAGGTGTGGGAGAGTGCAGATGGAATCTTCCCTGGACAAGGGAAGTATGCAGTAGAGATCCTGAAGTGGTTCGGGATGATGGAATGCAAGGCCATGGCCACACCCATGGCTTCGAACCTGAAGCTATTCAGTGATACTTCATCAAATTCAGTTGATTCCACAATGTATTGTCAGATTATTGGGTCCTTGATATACCTGATGAACACAAGACCAGATATTTGATTTGTGGTGAACACCTTGGGCCAATTTCTGATAGATCCTAGACATGTTCACCTGATTGCTGTAAAGCATATTCTAAGGTACCTGAAGGGTACAATTGATTATGGTTTCAAGTATGATGCGAATCAAAAGTTTAGCCTGGAGGGTTATGTTGATTCAAATTGGGTAGGTAGTGCTGCACATAGGAAGAGCACTTTGGGGTGCTTCTTCAGTATGGGATCAAGTGTGATCTCTTGGTTTAGCAGGAAGCAATCCTACGTAGCACTGAGTACAATTGAAGTAGAGTATGTCGCAGCTTGTTCGGCTAGTTGTGAGGCAGTATGGTTAAGGAAGCTACTGTCTGAGTTATTTGATCTATCGTTGGATGCTACCTGTATCTTCTATGGCAACCAGAGTTGTGTGAAGTTGTCTGAAAACCCAGTGTTCAATGACAGGTCAAAGCACATTGAAATCAAATATCACTATATCAGGGATATGGTGCAGAGATGAGCAGTGAAGCTCTTGTATGTTGCGATGGATGAGGAGATGTGTTGATCAATCCACTAGACAGAGTGAAGTTTGAGTACTTCAGAGAGAGGCTTGGTGTTCTTCAGATAGAAGATACTTCAAGGAAGAAGTGATGGGATACATTTGCAGGAGCCATTCCAAGCATGGTGATATGAGGATCCTTCCCATGGCTATGGATGTAAGCATTGTTTGATGAGCATTAGGATGATGCTCCAGTTTCTGCTATGATGATATGCATCAGGATGATGCTATGTATATGATCAGGACGATCATGTGATGATGATGTGCATCAGGATGATGTACTATATGACAATGATCAGTATGATCATGAGTATCAGGATGATACTCCACAGATAGATTGTACAGGTAGCATGTAAAATATCCTGAGAGATCTGATAGTCCATGCTCAGATTCTCTTTCGAGGTTTTGCTACAGGTAGCATAGAAAAGATTTTGGGAGATCTGATAGTCTATGCTCAGATGCTCTTTTGAGGTTTTTCTATAGGTTGTCCATGGACAGGTTGTGCATGTAGCATAGAAAAGATCCTGGGAGATCCTATAGTCTGCGCTAGGATGCTCTTTCGAGGTTTTGCTACTAGAGGCATGTAATCAGTCCTAGAGATCCGATAGGTTGAGCTATGTGCTCGTAAAAGTCCTAGGATTCTCTTTAGAGTTCTTGCAAGTTGCAAGACACTCTTTTAAGGTTTTTCCTAAAACACATGTAAAAGATCCTGGGAGATCCGATAGTTTGTGCTCGGATGCTCTTTCAAGGTTTTGTGGTGGTGGTCACATGTAAGAGATCCTGGGAGATCCGAGAGTCTGTGCTCGGATGCTCTTTCGAGGTTTTGTGACGGTCACATGTAAAAGATCGTGGGATATCCAATAGTTTTTGCTCAGATTCTCTTTCAAGGTTTTGTTGACGCACGTAATCAGTCCTGAGGATTCCACAATATGGCCAAAGATGATGAAGACCTACAGGAGGCTAGGCCTACAACCAGCATGAAAAAGGGATGGCTCTGTAGAACTTCCTATGACGAGAAGAATTATGAGATAGCCCAGTGATTGAGATCTCGATGTACAGCAGCAGTGACGATGATGCTCCATGATCCAATGACGATGATCCAGCTCTAGAATTAAAGACTTGTGCCAATATGTATTGATGACCTCTGTCAAGAAAATACCTTCCTAGTTAAGAGGGAGTGTTGATGTATTTGTAACTTCAGAATATATTCTTCTATGTATTCCACTTGTACTTTATTATATTCGTGATGGAGATGTATTATTCCTCCAATCAGAAGTGTCTTCATTTGTATTTGTAAGTGTCGCAACTTATATTTGATGGGTTATTAGACCACCGGTGTGGGGTCAGCCCTAGGTGAGTCATGTGGATGGGTTATTAGGCTTCCTTAGGAGGTCGACCCTATTAGTTTATTGGCAGGTCAAGTCAGTGTATAAATAGAGAGGTTATGTCTCTCATTCTATTCATTCACTCACTCATCCAACTCGCATTAGTTGAGAGAGGAGTGCGCACTAGTGGAGGAGGAGTAGTTGCTGGAGACATCTATATTTTGGGTTTGATCATTGTGATCTTGTATTGTGGCTTATTCTATCTCTGAGGAAGTTGCGGGGTTTTTCACCTTCTTGGTTTTCCCTGAGGAAACTCTGTGTCTCTTGTGTTTATGATTGATATGATGTACATGCTATTCTCTTAGTGATCCTAGATAATGTTTGAATGAAATTATCGAAAAATTAACATGGTATCATAGCTGACCTAAGAAGAAGACACTTTGCAGCTGCGGAAGATAGGGCTTCTTAATCTTTGGGTTTCTATCCACAGATCATCAAAGGCAGGAGGCTAGGCTGAGTCTCCTTGGAAGGGCACATCTTTATGTCGAGACATAATTCAATTCTGAGCACTTTCAGTTTTTGGCCTGTCACTGCTACGGGAAATTAGGGTTTCACAGAAAGTTGGAATTTTTGGAATCCGAGAACACGGCTAGACTCCTCAATAAAATCAAAGTTTAGAGACCAATATCGAACTTTTTGGTTGGGTAGAAGGTCGGGCTTCATCAAACCCTAAATCGGGATTTTGATCGAAAATGTGGAAAATTAGGGTTTCTGCAAAAGTTGAAATTTTTTGAATCTATGACCACGGTTGGATGCTCCTCAGAAAAATCAAAGTTTAGAGCACAAGATCGAACCTTTTGGTTGGGTAGAAGATCGAGCTTTATCAAACCCTAGTTCGAGACCCTATCTAGAAGATCTGGAAGTTTCAAGGCAATTTTTGAGGGGTCAAATTTTGCAGATTTCAAAATTGAAGTATACTAGCTTGATCAGCTCAGCAAGGTGCATCTTTCCATCCATTCAGAAGTTTGGAATTAAAAGTTTGAATTTTTAGGGTTTCTGTGACAAACCCTAATTCAACTCGAGATCCAATTTTCAACAAATCAAGCGGTAAGACCTAAATCTTTTATTTCCATTTGAGTTTCTCATTAAGATGTCTCACCACACCAAGCTTGAGGATAAGCTTGAAGGATCTAACAACTTCCGAACATGGAAGTATAGGATTGGGTTAATCCTAGAAGAGAATGAGTTGGACACTTACATAAGTGAAGAGGTTTGAGTTCCAAAGGGAGAAGAGCCTAAGGCCTTACATAAGAAGAACCTCTTCAAGGCTAAGAGAATCATTGCTGATTCTATCAAAGCCCATCTCATACCTCATGTGTCTTCCCTAAAGACATCTAAGGATATGTTTGACTCATTGACCAAGTTGTTTGAAGGAAAGAACATAAATCAAAAGATGACTCTGCAGAACCAATTGAAAGGGGTAAAGCTCCAGACTGGAGATACCATCCAATCCTACTTTACTAAGGTCTATCAAATCAAAGAACAACTTGAAGCAGTGGATGAAGTAGTGGAGAATGGAGAAATTGTTATGACCACATTGAATGGCCTAACTAGGTCACGGGACTCCTTCATCCAAGGAATATGTGCAAGAAAGAAGTTGATCTCTTTCAATAGGCTATGGGAGTAATGTTCACAAGAAGAAGCTAGGCTTGTGGCCTGAGGAGAAAATATGGGAAATGAGATCAAGCTCTCACAGCACACACCAGGAAAAGTAATCCCAAGAGGGAGCAATCTTCTCACAAGAGAACTTCACATCACCATCATCAAAGAGATAAGAAAGATCTGAGATGCTTCACTTGTAATGAGAAGGGACACTTTTCCTCAGAATATCCAAAGAACAAAAGGCACTCCAAAAACAACAACAACAACAAGAGAAACAAGAAGAGATATCATGCTCATGCTGTTGAGGATTATGATGGGTTATTAGGCTTCCTTAGGAAGTCGGCCCTGTTAGGTTCTTGGAAGGTCAAGTAAGTGTATAAATAGAGAGGTTGTGTCTCTCATTCTATTCATTCACTCACTCATCCAACTCGCGTTAGTTGAGAGAGGAGTGAGAACTAGTGGAGGAGGAGTAGCTGCTGGAGACTTCTATCTTTTGGGTTTGATCATTGTGATCTTGTATTGTGGCTTATTCTATCTCTGAGGAAGTTGCGGGGTTTTTCACCTTCTTGGTTTTCTTCGAGGAAACTCCGTGTCTCTTGGGCTTATGATTGATATGCTATACATGTTATTCTCTTAGTGATCCTAGATCATGTTTGAAGGAAATTATCAAAAAATTAACATATTCATCCTCCTAGAGCTTATTACAGGCCCTGGGAGCTTGGATACCTAGCCCACAATAGGCTTAGTCAACAATTGGGGAACTACAACATGCAATCTAAATGTTGTACTATGTGCATTGGCTCTAGTGACATATAAGAAGTGATACCCTATCTCTTCATTAGACCATTAGATGTTACAAATCATAATGATATGTGGTTGAGTAATTGCATTGTGGGTGAAGTAATGTGCATCCACAATATACATCGAAAGAAGCAAGGTGCATTGTAGAATGCATGTGGGGTCATAAGAGGGGTATCATATCAATATACTAGGTAGAAATATAAAGGGGTATAAAAAAATTTAATGAAAAACTTGATACATACAATATCTAGTGAAAATAGGGTTTTTTTAAATTGGGAATGCATATTGGGAGGGGGTTGAAAAAAATGATTTTGGAAGGTATTTTCCAATATTTAGTGAAATTAGGGGTATTGTTTCATATGCCACGAACGAACGTGCTATGACAGCGGTTTATTGAGTGAAGCCCCCGTGTATTCTCACAACTTATTTGTAAGTGGTGCAGCTCATATTGAGGCAATGTTCATTATTTTTTATCTGTTCCAAGTGCTTTAGGAAACCCACCTCTCTTTGGGGCAATGGTTATTTATTTCCTTTCAAATATTATGGGAGCCTTACACAATATGGAATTGGATCACCACCTGTGTTCTATGGAGCTAACTATGTGCCCTTGACTCAATGGTGGGGCTATCGTCTCCTCATCTCTATAGTGAACATCGTTATTTGGATTGGACTTGGAGGGGTGTGGTGGAAAGCATTGGGATTATGGTAATTTGTCAAAACAATGAGCTGCGTTGAAAAGAAAATAATTTGGAATTTCAAAATTTAAGAAATATAGAACATCTCAAAATATTTGAGTTTGTCCTACTTCTCAATTCTTGTCTAAGAGTCATTTCTTTTGTTTCCCTCATCTGATTTGAATAATGGGTTCGAGCAATGGTAATTGTAATAATGTTGATTTTGTAACAAAAATTCTTCTGTGGTCTTTGTTCCTACCAAGGATGTATACCATGTTCTATATATATGTGCTAAACTTGGTATGGACGATGGTTGTATTTAGACGTGCATACTATCAAAGTATGAAATACTTGTTGAAGATAGTTCTTTTACAGAGGAACGATAGATTAGAAAATGTGCGAATGATAATCCTACCACGACTAAGCATTTTTGTTTGCTAAATATTTACTTTATCTATCTTGCAAAGTTAAAGTTGCATTATTTTGTGTTGATATTAATGGAGTCATGAACCGCAATAATTGTGTAGTGCAATGTTTTATATTTTCAATGTACTGTTGTGCAAGGCCAATTTTCATCGCTGAGTGTTGAGTGATAGAGTTATGGAGGAGGAAAATGAGGGTGAGGGTAGCCTAGAATTTTGGAGGGGTCCAAGGATCTATATCAAAGAGTCTTGATAGGGTACTTTTATGGGCCAATTCCCATCTTTTAAACTTGGTTCCATGGATTGGAAAACGTGGGTGGTGGTGGCCAAAGTTGAAGTTTGTATCTATCTACTTCAAAGGGGTTTCGATACTTTTCTTTCTGAAAACATTGTAGATATAAATTTGATCCTCTGTTTGTCATAAGTGGGCATATGCTAAAACGTTTGTTGAAGAAGCTGCTTCAATTAAGGTTGCCATCACTGTGTTTTATAATATATACAGCAAATTTCTCTCTCCGTTGACACAATTTGCAAATATGCATGATTGGAATCCATCACTAACATTTCATACACATGTCATTTAACATAATCACCTAAATCATTCTTGGTATAAATGATTATATGTCTATGCTTGTACAAGAGAACATTAAATTGATCAATATGGAATTGAAAAGCACAATTTTTTTTATGAATCTGTTTCTATTGCAAAAGGCCAAGTATGATAGATGCAAAGTCTAATCAAATGACATAAAAATACTCTCTGGGTATTGGCTAATTAAGGAGTTAGTAGCATGTTACATGTATTAGGAGTTAGTAGCATTTTTTATTTGAGATAACCACTTATATCACTAATAATGTTTGGATTAGATTTTTTATCCATTACATATTAGCATTATGTTTGCGAAGTTTCTTCCTTGGCCACTTTTTGAGGGTTGACTTTTGATTAGGGCATGCTCAATCAGTTAGTGTGGATTTATACATAAGAGAAAATTAGTATATGCCTTTGTAGTCTATTTTAGTATGGAATAATTATCTTTACTGTTAAAAGGTGGGAAAAGAGTGGCCAGTCAATGTAGGCCCTCCCCTTGGAATCAATCCCTAAAAGGTGTGTGTGTTTAAATTTTGATGAGGCAGTCAAAGGTAACTAGCCAATGCTATAATGGGGATAGTCAAGGAGTAAAAGAGAAGTGAGTTTACTCTTATGATTTAGGAATTGGTTAGGCATTGTTGATAGTAGTCTCTTCCTTAAAAAAAACAAACTGGCACATGATAAAGTTCAATACACATTTGAAAAAAATAAATTAGTAAATGATAAACTTTAATTACAACCTCACAATAAGATTTTTAATAGTAATAAAATTTGAAGCATTTATATTAATATTACTTAGAAACTCTTTCCAAAATCAGTTGCTCTTTATCTTTTTCGCAAGAGCAGGTGGCAATGTCGGGGACATTTCCACCTCATGGCTCTTGTTTTAAGAAAAAAATTGAAGATATTGTGTTGAGTTTATAAAAGGATTGCAATTTAGTAATAATATAATTTTATCTCTCACAACATCTTAATTCAAGGATTGAATTTATCTCTCACAACATTTTATGCAAAGTAAGTCAATTGTTCATGCAAAGTTTAATTATCTGGTAAAAAGTTACAAAACTGAATTTTTAATGGCATTATTGTACAAGGTCTTTAGAATAACATACTAAAACCAGTTTGACTATATAAAAAAATTCTAATAAAGAAAAATTCAAATGAACCTAGGAGTTTGGAGGACCATTTTCCACATATTAATTTTTATTGTCATATCAACCTTATTAAACATGGGTTACTTGCCATTGATTGTTTTTGTTATTTCTTATGGTGCCTTGAAAAGGAACCTTTGTAAGGAAAGCCACAATCGTTGTTCGATGGAGAAAGTTTGTATTACTAAAATTTGTTAACAATATGTTTTTAGTTGTTTTCATGTATTCCTCTCTTTAAGTTTTAAATAAATGCTCTTATTTTCACAATTTGTATAAAATTATTATTAAAAAAGATGAAATTGATACAGCATGTTTGTATTTATCTCTTTAATAGTATAGAAGAAGGAAGAGGGGTCAATCTTTGGCTTATTAGGTGCAGAGGCCATAATATTCCACTCTCATAGAAGGTAGCATAGATTTAAAATTACTCTACACCAAATATTTGTTTGATCAAGAACCTACATTGTTAGAGTAAGAACCTTGAAATCCATTATTCCCTAGTAAAGAATCTAAATTTGACCACAAGCATGTTTGAGATGGATCAAAATTTGGCCACATGCAGGATTGAGATGGAAAGTGAGGCTCAATCCATTCAAAGACCTTCACTTGGATATTTATGACCCAATTTCAACTCAACATTAAGATTTCAACCTCAAAAAAATTAGATCTGGTGAGCATATGCATTACCAAATAAAAACATGATGACATGGAGCCTAGTTATAAACCTATCATTACATCAATTAGAATAGATATAGCGCATTAATTAGCATAAATTTAAAATGAGAATAGTATTTAAAAATGATCTTAAAAAAATAAATCAAGCTAATGCCTAGCCAAAAGCATCACATGTTTAGTCCAACAGGTTAGTTCAACTATTTGTCATGCCTATGTTGTTCGTCATTTGGATAGTCTGTGCCAACAAGTGCCTAGTTCAAATCCACCTAGGTGAGGAAAACTACTATAAAATGATTATTTTACTACAAAATACATCCATAGATGTAGAGATAAGTATCCCTTGGATTTATGATATTCTCCCTGGAAAACAAAACTAACACATTTACACATTTAATCAAGATAAACCTAGAAACAACATTCATTGCTAAATAAATTAAGGTACATACAAATGAATAGGTACCAATACATAAAGGTATAAGTGTATGCTTAAAATAGTTTGAACAATCAAGTGGCCTAATAGCTAATTTCATTTATCGAACATTTCTCATAGAATAAAGGTAGGTGAACTAAATTACATTCCCTAACATTCAAACGTTAGTCTCTCTTAAAATTATCAAATATTTCAAAAGATATGTTTGGATTCCAACATACATCAAACCCAGAGAGATTAGTGGTATCATGCCATTATATAGTTTTGAGAAAACATAAAAATATAAGATTAATTTCTAAGCTATCTATGTTAAAATTAGAGTGAAAAACTTCTAGCACCTATACTTTACAATATACACTAATTTTCAGATTTACAACACCATTATGGACTTTAGTAATTCTGGTTGATTTTGTCTTTTCTAGAGAAATGGATCCTTGCATTAGCATACAAATTCAGATCTAGAAATTTCCAAGGTGGTTACATCATTATTTATTTGCCTTGTTTTAGTTGCTTCCCCAATTGATCAATAGTTCGTTGATCTTGTGGTAAGCCATTCTGATTCTTGGAAGTTGCTATCACTTTTAAGGACATGGTAATTTCCCATTTTATTGGAAAAGAAATTCACTCACTATTGAGGAACCAAGGTATTAAAAAAAATTGCTATATTTCCCCTTATCCTATTGAAAATAGCATGTCCTCAATTCACAATCATTCCATGAGAGGTACGAGGGGTATCTAGTCCACAAAAAATTTCCAAGATTTTCCCTTGGACCCACATCACTTTCAGAAGCACACATGTTTCATTGTATGCAAATATTTATACCCTACTAGGAATTTTAGAATGACCCTTCTTTCATTGGCTTACCAAGCCATAATTGACAATTTTAATAGATTTATCCATCCTCCTTATGAAAAACAACAAAATATACAACTCTTGTGTTAATTTATTCTAATTTAATGTAATTTACCAGATGTAAGGCTTTAGATTCACCAATCATAAGGGTGAACTTAAAAAAAATGGATTTTGCACCGCTAAATCTAAACAATGAATTTATATATAAATTAAATAATAAATGAAATGCATAATTTACAATAGAAATTACGAATTTATCATTTTGAAATACAAATAACCAATAACAAATTTACTACAAATCATGAAACCAATTCAAGAACCAACAAGATAAGGAAAAATACATACATAAGCTACCATTTTGGAATTATAAATGTACTGTAGAAGAAGGTAGGAAAACCAACATCATCAGCAACTAAAAAAATCAAGTGGGGGAACAATATCCTCCCAACCAACCTCCCAGTCATAGAATAGGATCCCTCGGTCCCTCCTCTAGCAATACCAAGCCAAAAACACCCTCATCTTGAAAAGTACTACCCTTGGTTTCCAAAACCACCATATCCTCCTAGAGAAAGCATGAGGGGGATGAAGGAGGAGAGAACCCCTTCCCTCTCTCATTCCCCCTTTTTAAATTTTTCCCCAAGCTCTTTCCCCCATGACACATGTCCTCCATGCAAAATAATGCCATGCAAAAACCCCCCCTTAACAGATAAATATGTAATCCATACTATTTTCTTATACTTCCCCAATAACCCCTTATATATTTAATTAAATTGGCTTAGCTTAATTAAAGAATTTATGCGAATTTATGTTTTCATGAATCCCCATGCCTTTATTATAATATTATTAACATTATTATAGGTAGAACCTACATATTCTAATACTATTTTGTAGGGTTAGGACCCACTTGTGTGGTCACCATTGGTGCATCTTTCACCTACACTATAACCCAATTATGTTCCCCTAAAAATAATGAAAAAATGTGACATAGGGGTGTTACATACTCCCCCCTTTAAGGAACTTTGTCCCAAATTTATTGTTATAAGTTTCATAAACCTCATACTTCTACTTCCTCGTTTACACACCCTCACCCTGAGAATTCATTCCATCTTCCACCTCCATAACCTTCCACATCGATACTCTGGATGGACTCGCTCTCCATCACACATGATATCATTGCACCCCAGATATCTTGAAATGTTTTCCTATCCTTCCTCCCTATGCACCATTAAATCACTATCCTCTTTCATTAGAATACTTTCTCCATATACCTTCCCCTTAGTGAACATATCTCAAGACATGGACTTCCGGCATTTGTATAAATGAAAATAATCATTAGATTAGTACCTTAGTGAGTTTGTCCCCAACCCATAATGTGGTACTTGCAACCATTCTCCCGTCTATGGGCTCCCACAAGATCCTATAAAGAACCAGCCTTGATGGCCCTGGAGTGGAATACCTATAACAAATATTCCACTCACAACATTTATTCAATCAATGATCATCACTGTAACATCATCAATATCTTGAAATCTCAAGAATTTCTATTTCATTAGCACATACCTTCATGGTCGTGCCATCACATTTATGCAAAAAAAATCCATATATAATACCATGAAACCATCATGAACATAACCTCGAGCAATACCACATGTCCTCAATTCATACCATGAGACATCATGAAATAAGAATACATGCAATATTGCATGCCATTACATCATATCATGAAACCATTATGAAACAAAACTACATGCATACTACATGTCATTAAGTCATATCATAATTATATCATAGCATTACCATGAACATTAAGAAACACATGCTACCATAAGATTCCATGAAAATATGGCATCATCATAATGACTAGAATCTCAAAACACTACTTAGCATCATTTAATTCATCATAACAACTAATTATTTGCATGTGAAAGCCTTGTGTTATTTGGAATAGATTTACACAAACACCACATGCTATATTAAGCACATACTATGGTCATAGGTGTTGGCACTATGATTCAGTTTTCATTGATGGTTGGAAAGCAGACAAGGTGGGTGACTCAAACCATACCAACTTCAGTTTACAAAAGTTGCGACTGAGTTTGAAATACAAGAAAAGAATGTTGTTAGACAAGCTGCAACTCAGACAGCTTTGACTCAGACAAGCTGCAACTCAGACGATTGCGACTCAAAATGACCGTGAATCAAACAAGCTATGACTCAAACGGATACAACTCAGATGACCGTGACTCAGACAACCGTGAATCAGACGGCTAAGACGCAAACGGCTGTGACTCAGACAGCCGTGACTCAGACGGCTACGACTCAAACGGTCGTGACTCAGACGGCTGAGACTCAAACGACCGCGACTCAGATGGTTGAGACTCAAATGGCCGTGACTCAGACATCCGCGACTCAGACAAGCTGCAACTCACAAAAAAAAAATATATTTATTAATTAGTCAGTTACAGCGTGTAAGTTCTTGAAGTCAAAGAGACAGTTCAATTTTCGATTTGGGAGTTAAAGAGACAGTTTCAGTTTTAGAATTGGAATATCTGGAAGTTAAAGATACTGAGACATATAACTTCAGCATCTATAAAAAATGATTGATGAGAACAAAATCATGTGAGAATTGAGAGGATGAAGAGGAGTGGTTGTTGATGAAGCTGTGATTTGAAGAAAACAATTTAGAACAAAATGTATGGCTCGATTTAATGAAGAACATAATACCCAGAAACTCAAGCTGTAGCAGCACAGAACAAAAATGAAAAGGGTATGTATTGATATATCTGAACCAGTGTGATATAAATGACTGGAAAATTCTTAACAATTCAGAAGAAAAATGTCAGGCTCGATTTAATGAAAAATAGAATGCCCAGAAACCCAAGCTGTAGCAGCACAGAACAAAATTGAAAAGAGTATGTATTGATATATTTGAACCAATGTGATATAATCGACTGGAAAATTCTTACATAGGGTGGAAGGGAGGTGCTAGGGAGGATTGATTTCCTCTGTAAATCAGGTTGATGCCTGAATATTGGGAGTGGGTGCTTCCCTCTAGTGGATGCTAGAAAAACATGAGAGTTGGTGCTCTCAACAAGTTGCAGCTTGTTAAACAGAGGTTGTAGCCTCATCTTGAGTTGGTGCTAAAAAATAAATGATGTACAGGAGTTAAAAGACTGCTTATCATTCTAAGAAGAAGAGGTTTTTTCCCTTTATGGGTTTCCTCATGAATATTTGTGTATGTGTACATCATATTTGTGATTGATGATTACTTGTTCTATTGCTTATCTTTCTCATTATCTTGACAAACATTTTTAATGGTAATGAAGTTATAAAAGGGACTAAAATTGTTTAAGCATAATACAACTGATTCACCCCCCCTCTCAGTTGTACTAATAACAGTAACAATTGGTATCAGAGCGGGTTCCTTTTATTTAAAGGTAGATCTGTAAGCTTAAACATGAATAGTCATGGAGGAAATTCAACCAATAAGGCTCCTCTGTTTGATGGAACAAATTTTGCTTTCTAGAAGGTTAAATGAGAACATATCTAATGTCCTTAGGTGCTGATGTATGGGATGTAGTTGAAACTGGATATGTAAATCCCATTGTACTAGCCTCCAAAGATGACAAACTGGAATTTACTTTTAATGCAAAAGCAATGAATGCTATTCTCAGTGGTCTTGCAGAAGCTGAATTTGTAAAAGTGATGCATCTTGAATCTGCCAAAGGAATGTGGGACAAACTTATAAGCAGCTATGAAGGGAATGAGAAAGTAAAAGATGCCAAACTGCAAACATACAGGTTGAAATTTGAACAACTAAAGATGAATGAGGATGAGGCTGTTAGTAAATATTTCCTAAGGGTTGAAGAGCTTGTGAATCCTATGAAGAGCCTCAGTGAAACAATTGAAGAAGCATCCTTAATTCAGAAAATTTTAAGATATTTTCCTAATAAATTTAACCCCAATATTTCAGCAATAGAAGAGTTAAATGATCTTAAAAATTTGGGTATTGATCAACTCCTAGGAACTCTAACTGCTTATGAAATGAGTATTAGTACAGATAAACTCATCACTAGAGAAGCATCCTTTAAACCAAATAATAATATTGATTCTGGAGCAGATGAGATTATGCTAATGACCATAGAAGACCTTGATTATACAGAAAGTGACATGAATGATGAAGATGTTGTAGTTGACATGGAAGGAGAATTGATTAGTGCATTGGAAGAAATTGACAGAATCAGACTAAAGAAGAAAAAACATAAACAATTACTGATACAGTATGAAAAGAATGACAAAGAACCTAGTACAGACTGTACTTTAGTAAAAATAGAACTAGAAGAGGCAAAGAAAATAGAAGACATTCTTAAATGCCAGCTGGCTGAAAGTAAAACAATATGTGAAAAGTTAGAGGAAGAAGTGATGACTGTTAAGAAAGAATTAGAGAAATTCCAAACTTTGTATCATCAGAATTTTTCAAGTATTAAAGCCTAAGAAGAGTTAAATAATATCTTGAGTAGGAAAAGATATCCTTTGATTAAATCTGGTCTAGGCTATGAACAAGGTTCAAGAAGGAGTCACTCAGAGAACAAAGAAATAACTAAGGTGATCAACCTTCAAAGCAGCAAGCAATGAAAATTCACAAAGTCTGCAACCTCCAACAAAGCTTAAGCAAATAACACCAACATTAATGACAATCTAATGAATGATAAAAGGGATAGAGCTACAGGAACAAAAAGCAATATTCTGCAGTCAAGAAAGCATGAAGAAGATATACAACAAAGAATGACAAGGCAATCAATTTCAAGAGGACAACCAAGATTCGGGTACCAAAACTTCTTCAATGGCTACTGTTTTTGTTGCTCTAATTTTGTTCATAAAGCTGCAAATTGTGATTTTAATTTTAGAAGCATACAACAAAGGATGAATCAAATGCTGCAACATAGAATGAAATGGTCAATGAATAAGCAGAAGCATCATTCTATTCCACCTCCATCTAAAAGAAGAGATCATGTTAGAAATGTCAATTCTTTTGAACTTTTGTACAATGAACCAGAATGTTATATTTTCCATAACTTTGGACAAGGCAACAGAATGTTATTTGAAGAATTATAAATCAGATTCAAGAATAGACTATTCAGAAGAAAAGGAAAAAGTATGGAAGAAGAAAGAAAGTAATCAGTGTGGTTTGGTACTTTCTGCCCAAAGAGAAAAAGATCCCTGGTATATTGACAGTGGATGCTCCAAACACATGATTGGGGATAAAAGTAAATTTCTATCTCTAAGAGAACACAAATCAGGAAATTTAACATTTGGAAATGATGCTCCGGGAAAAATCAGAGGTAAAGGAATGGTAAATCTGAATAATGGTAAAGGAAAGGCTCAAGATGTTCTATTTGTAGATGGCCTAAAGCACAATCTTCTTAGTGTCAGTCAGGTATGTGACAGAGGATGTGAAGTTGTTTTCAATTCTAAGGAATGCAAAATTAAATCTGTTTCTTCAGGACAATTGGTTGCCAAAGGTATAAGAACATAAAACAATGTTTATGTCTGGAAAGAAGAAAAGGAGGAATGTCATCTAAGAAAGTATGATGAGAGCTGGCTACGGCATAGAAGACTTGGACATTTAAATTTTGATCATATAATCAAGCTTAGAAAAAATGGAGCAGTGAAAGACTTTCCAAAGATATCAAAACTGGATGGTGTTGTATGTAAACCCTTTCAAATGGGAAAACTGACTCGAACACAGTTCAAATCCAAGAGTTTTCCTTCTTCAGATAAACCTCTTCAGTTAGTGCATATGGATTTGTGTGGACCATCAAGGAAGGAAGGTATAGGAAAAGAAAACTATTTTATGCTAGTTATTGATGATTATTCTAGACTTACTTGGGTTGTGTTTCTGAAAGAAAAATCTGAAGCATTTGAAAAATTTGCAGTATTTAAAGCTCTGAATGAGAATCAAACAGGAAGAAGACTAAAGGAAGTAAGGTCCGTTAGAGGAGGAGAGTTCAGTTCAAGGCATTTCAAGGAATTTTGTGATGAACAGGGTATCAAAAGAGAGTATACAATTCCAGGGACTCCACAGCAAAATGGAGTGGTTGAGAGACAGAATAGTCCTGTTCAGCAGATGGCAAGATCGATGATGAAAGAAAAGAATATTTCTCAAGGTTTTTGGGTAGAGGCAATTCATACAGCTGTTCATACACTTAACAAAGCTCACTTAAGTCCTAATAGTGATAAAACTCCTTATGAATTATGGTTTGGGAGACCTGCTACAATCAAGCTTTTCAAAGTCTTTGGGAGTAAGTGTTATATCAAGAACAATGATGAGCATCTTGGTAAATATGATGACAAGGCTGATGAAGGTGTTTTCTTAGGTTATGCTACAAACAACAAAGGATACAGATGCTATAATAAGAGGTTGCATAAAATGGTTGACTTCATTGATATTAAAGTAGATGAAGGGAGTCATGAAAAAGACACTCAGATAAACAATGATGAATCATGTACAGAGGATACAACTAAAGATGAGGAAGAACATGTCCAAGAATCAGAAAAGGAAGAATCTGAATCGGAGAATGAAGATGCAGACTCACAGCAGCAATCAGTAAAACCTCCTTCGAGAATTATTTAGAAAAATCATCCTCAAAGTCAGATCATTGGTGACAAGAATGAAGATGTACAGACAGGAACAAAGTTACTCAAAGATATAGAACAGTCTCACATTGCCTTTTTATCTATAATAGAACCCAAGAACTTTTATGAAGCTAGTGAAGATGAAGATTGGATAAAAGCCATGAATGAAGAGCTTGATCAGATTGAAAAGAATAATACTTGGTAACTTGTTCTTACACCAGCAGATAAGAATGTGATAGGTACCAAATGGGTATTTAAGAATAAGATGAATGAAAAAGGACAATTGTGAGAAATAAAGACAGATTGGTTTGCAAGGGGTATGCACAAGTTGAGGGACAAGATTTTGATGAGACTTTTGCACCTGTGGAAACAATGGAAGCTATAAGAATGTTTCTTTGTTATGCCTGTCACAAAAATTTCAAAGTTTATCAAATGGATGTTAAAACAGCTTTTCTAGATGGAGATCTAGAAGAAGAAGTGTATATGGAGCAACCTGAAGGTTTTTCACTGACAGACAATCCTGATTATGTCTGCAAACTGAAGAAGGCACTATATGGATTGAAACAAGCACCAAGAGCCTGGTACTACAGATTGGATAAATACTTACAAAAAAAAGGATTCAAGAAAGGAACTATTGATAGCAATCTGTACATCAAAACTAAAGGTGATGATTTATTAATTGTTCTAGTTTATGTTGATGACATTATATTTGGATGTACTAATGCATCTTTTGTCCAGTGGTTTGCTAATGCCATGCAATTTGAGTTTGAAATGTCAATGATTGGAGAATTATCATACTTTCTTGGTCTTCAAATCAATTAGAATTCTGAAGGTCTATCTCTCTCTCAAGAGAAGTATCTGAAGGAGATGTTGAAAAAGTTTCAAATGGAGGATTCTTCACCTGTTAGTACCCCTATGATTGTTGGCTGCAAGCTTAGCAAAGATGATATCTCACCTGATGTTGATCAAAGAACATATAGTTCAATGATAAGTAGTCTTCTATATATTACAGCAACTCATCCTAATATCATGCATGCTGTTGGAATGGTAGGAAGATTTCAGTCTGCTGCCAAACAGAGTCACTTGGTAGCTGTGAAGAGAATTTTCAAATACTTGAAAGGCACAATGAATTATGGTCTCTGGTATCCTAGGAATAAAAAATTTCAGTTGATTGCATATTCAGATGCTGACTGGGAAATATGTTTAGATGAAAGAAAGATCACTAGTGGAGGTGCATTCTTCCTAGGCGATTCATTAGTAGCAAGGTTGAGTAAAAAGCAAGGTTCTATCTCTCTATCTACTACTGAGGTTGAATACATAGCTGCTGCAACATGCTGTACACAAGTATTATGGATGATACAAACTCTTGTTGATTTGGAGGTGAAATATTCTGAACCTATTCCTATGCACTATGACAACACAAGTGCCATGAGTGTGTCAAAGAACCCTGTTCTTCATTCCAAGACCAAACACATTCCAATCAAGTATCATTTTTTAAGGGAGCAGGTTACAAACAGAGTTGTCCAATTACATTTCATTCCTTCTAAAGAACAGATTGTTGATATCTTTACTAAACCCTTATCCAAAATCTAGTTTGAATATCTATGCCAGAAGTTGGGTGTGATATCTTGTTCCAACTAACTTGTTCACTTTGGAAGGGGGTTTTGTGCTTATTGCATATCTAATGTAATTTTGAGATGGTTCCAGAAGTTTTTCTTTGTTGGTTTCTGAGTTCATCTTGATAAGGGGAGATGTATTGTCATGTTTTCTTTGACATTGATGTCAAAGGGGGATAATTTTAGGTAGTTGTGGATGACAAGTAGTTAGTGATTACACTTGCAGCATCATAAATTTTAGGTTTCCATCAATGTCAAAGGGGGATATTGTTGGCACTATGATTTAGTTGCCATTGATGGTTGGAAAGAAGACAAGGCAGGTGACTCGGACCATACCAACTTCAGTTTACTAAAGCTGCGACTGAGTTTGAAATACAAGGAAAGAATGTTGTTAGACAAGCTGCAAATCAGACAGTTGTTGTTGTGAGGAAAATACACCTATAGTTCAGGGGAGAAACTACCAACTTATAGGGATGAAAGATAGACCTACAAATGTTCTACAAGTACAACTAGTAAGCAAAGAGATTAAGGTTAGAAGGATGTGTACCTTATTCAAAATGTTGATCCAAGCCTTTCTATTCCTTGCTCTTCAATGCTATTCAGTGTCACAATGCCCACACCTGCAAAACAAATTCATACCTTTCTTAAATACATTTGACTACATATATAAGACTGATATTCATGACAGAAGAAGACATCAAACTATAAGCAAACTATAATCAAATCTGAGACACACATGAATAGGTCATATTTGGAAAGGGAAGAACATATGATCTTTATTAATGAATGAAGCAAGTACATAAAATTATACCTTCCTTCAAGCTTGGCACTTCACAAAACCCAGATTCAAGGTCTCCTGCTTCTGTTCTCCAAGGATCCCAACCTCTAATCAGCTGTGCTAGGGTTTATCAGAAACTGAGGCACAAGAGAGGGGGATGAGGGTCTCCATTCCCCCAGCATAACATTGTTATGGGCATGGTACCTTCTCATGGCCCTTCTACCTTCCAAATATAGTCAATTAAGGAGAGGAAAAGCAGTTATAATCGATCAGGAGGTTCCCAAACCAACCCAATTTGACCAAAATTTGAGATTTTGACTGATTCAGGAAAGTGCCCTACTCTTCCTACTACAAACCTACACATTTTTCAAGGTGGGCGCTACTCTCTGCATAGGATACCAGCGCACATGTGGAAATATGACCAAAAACAATGTTTTCTGATGGTTTTCAGGAGGTGGTTTGGTTTGGAGATGTGTTCCTAAGGGTTATGACCATCAAATGGACCAGAAGTGAGGTAATCTCAACCATGTTAAGTGTCCCAAATGACCCTTCCATCCACAAGTGTCCCATTGTGTGACTAAACTTGATCTCAAGAAGTTTCGTCATGCAACCAAGGGATGCAAGTGTCATCACGGACGGAGAAGTGTCGTTTTAAGCTATAACAGATGCCCCCTAATGTGTGAGGTCAAAGGGAGTGAGGGAAATGATGGACGAAATACATTATAAATTAGAAAGAGTTAAAGCATGGAAGCGGAGTAACCAAAGAAACCAAGAATCATAGGCTCAAATGAAGTACCTGAAAGCAAAGGCAATGTCAGACAAACTCTTCCTTGGGGTAACTGTCCATGTTCAAATAGTGGAACATGACCTCTAAGAGGATACAATAATGATCCAAATACAGATGCATATATCATGGCCACTAGAATACAAGCGTGGATCCACGAGGAACATAAGTATAAACATAGCCACATAAATACAAGGTGGATCTATGTCAAAACTGGAGAACATAGCCATAGAGAACAAGCTGGATCTATGTCTCATCAAGAGCCAAAAAGAGTGTAGCTCAGTTTTGCGCAACTTGGGCGATAACATAAATAAGGTGATGCTATTGAGGATCCCAAGGTCTTCATCCAAAAACAACCCAAGGTACAAACCTATCCATGCGAATAAATGAGTTGATGTCGAACATGGGAGGTATTGTTTGATTATCGTTCATTGATGTATACCGTTAACAAATGCGAGGGTGTCCACCAATAATGAAAATGGAACCCAAGGTACCTATTACATTCAAGCAAGTGCGAATAAATGGTCTTGCCGTCGAACACTTGAAGAATCCATCGGATAGGAGACATTGATGTATTCCCATCTATCCAATAGCGAGGGAAACTGCCACTAATAACTGCAATCCCCAAGGTACTAACCGAAACTCTAAACTTCATTCCCAGAGCACAATGAGTTGAAGTCGATGGGAAGAAGTTCATTGGAAGGGAGGCCTTAAGGCATCCTCCATCATCCAACACGAGGGACACTCAACAGGTATGAGCTGATTTGGAGTAGGACTGAACACATGATGAAACATACTGACACTAAGGAATGGCTGACGCATGAGGTCAAGGAAACTAAAGAATGACTGACACAGGTTATATCCTTGAACAGTGAGCATGGCACACGAGTGACTTAGGCAGCTTTTAACACAAAGAGATCATGATGCAAACCTGTAATGTAGGAGACATTAACGGATTATCCATATGATTGGAAGGCTAACCAAACAGAGGAGTAAAAACTCTGAGATCGAGTTTACCCTAAGGCCAACACTAGAACCCAACTTGTTTGAGAGACTCAAAACAGGTGCTTTGTTCAAGGAGATAGTTGACTTGTTGCCATCATATTGAAAGATATTTTAACATTCTTCCCTTCCCTTACCTTTTTCATTTTTTAATGAGCTTGACAAAGAACTAAAGCATGCTCGATGGTATTTTAATATTTAAGGAGTCTGAAAAACTAGAAGAAAACTCCATACACCTATCCATGGATTTTATATCGAGCCCAGATTGATCTGTGCTCGGTGGTGTTTTCTTGCTTATAGAATTGAAAAACTTAAATAGTCCTCTATCAACCATCTCGTGGATTTCACATCTAGCCCGAGTAGGTGAATGCTCGCTTGGTGTTTTCACATTTCGAGAGTCTGAAAACCCTAAAGACGTCTCCAAAAGTCCTTTTTCGTAAAGTTAGTCTCCTTCCCCAAAAAAGTGTAAAATAATGGAAGAAGAACTCTTCTAGCTCATACCAGAGTATACCTAGAGTATACATTTTCCGTAAATTATCCACCAAGTCCTGGAAAAGGGGTAATTCTATACCTAAGTGGATGTCAGTTCAATTATTTTAATGAGCCCGAAAAGACAACTATGCTCGGCAAACTTTTCCTATTTAAGGAGTTTGAAAAGGGCTTAAAATAACTCCATAAGGATATTTTCTGTAAAGGTTTAACGAGCCCAAAAAAGTAAACTCATGACCTCTTTACTTTTTTTAACGAGCTCAAAGGAGAGACGGAAGAATACTCAAAACCTACTTACTGTTTTAATGAGCTCGAAGTAAAGGTGGAAGAATGCTCATAACCTACTTACTGTTTTTAATAAGCTCGAAGTAAAGGTAGAAGAATGCTCGTAAAGGGAGGAGACGAGTGTTAGGGCATGCAAAACTAGCTCCAAGCGCATGGAACAAAGCTATGCCTAATGCAAGGAACTTGAGCAAGATAAGGACACTCAGGGTGTGTCTCCTCCAGGTAAAAGGTGTCAAATTCCGAAGGCAAAATGATATAGGGCTTAGCAGAAATGAGATCAGAGATGGAGGCTTATATAAAAACCTAAAAGTGTGGAAGCTGGCATCAGGATCATTAGCGCAAGTGGGATCATAACAGATGCATATACAACTTCAACACAAAGATGGGAGCCTTATCAGGGATGGCCAGAAATATATGAGGAAGAAAGATATGAGGCTTCTTCTCAAAGTCATGGTAAATCTAAAAAGTCTCCCGAGCCTATGAGAAAAACTCAACATGGGCACCAAAATGGCATAAGGATGCTGACTAGGGTGACCCATGTTAGGTAGGCTCTGCTATCAGACTGGTGCACAATGCATAAAGAGATGGCTAACACACCAATATCCAACAAGTTCGACCCTATGGCGAATTTGGATGGCAAAAGGTTCAAATGAAACATAACAACAGGGAAGCCTAAACCTATATGCAAGGTTCCGAATATACCTCACATGGTCACACAAGGTGTCAAAAAGGACTAGTAAGTAGGTATAAATCCAGCTAAGAATCCTGTCTCCAAGAAACATTAGTACCAAGATCATATCTAAAACATATGTAAAGAAAGACCCGATACAAGTCACTGTGGGAGAAATACTTTCAACTTCACTATCATCAACAGCAGGCATAAACAAGGCAAAGTTTTCAAATGAAGACTCTATGGTACCCAAGCCCGAGGACTTACAATCAACAAGATCAGCTTCAAGATGAAGATCAAAGTTGAAGGACATGATGGAATCTGCAAAAACAAATTCATCATCACGGGAGTTGAAAATTCTAGAAGCAAAATCAAACTCAGCAGGAACACCGATTTGCGGATCTATAGGAGATTCCAAAGACTCAATAGTAGGAAGATAACTGCGACTGGATCAACATCCAAATGAATGGCAGAATGTACTATGGACTCTAGGAAAACTTCATCAGAAGGAAGTATATCATCCGAAATAGAACACATATCTAAACATTCAGATGGAGGTGTCACTTGGTCAAAAGCTGGAATTAAGTCCCGAGAAGGTAAGCATGAACTCAGAGACTTCTTCTCAGTAGCATTTGAACTCAAGGAACAATATGCCACATAAGTCCCATGTGACATAGTAGTGCCTAATGACGAGGGATCTGACTGGTCTACAATTGGGTAATAAGGATGATCAACGAATGTAAGCTGCTTGATAGTGACGATGCTTTCGTTATGAGGAAAATGCATCACACGAAAGAGCATAGACACCATAGCATGCATAGCATAAACGTAATCATGCCCGAGGATCATATCAAAGTGCACAAGGTCCTTTAAAACCATAAAATCAACTAAGACTATTTTTCCACCCAAAGTAATAGGTACCTGAGGGAGGAATCCGAACGGTTCACTAGGTCTTTTATCGAAGGTCAACGGCCAATTAACAGCTGGAATAACATTAGGGAAACCCAAATCTCTCCAAGCATAAGCAGATAAGATACTAACAGAAGCTCCTTCATCTACAATGCATCAATCAACCGTATGGTTCCCGATATCAACCTTTATTTGTAAAGGTGTCGAAGAAGGAAGACGAGGATCGGTTAGACTATTCCAATCAAAGGAAATGATCCTATGGCTTGGTAAGGGTTCCCATGGAATAGATGAAGTGCCCCCTTTTTCAGGAACATCCAAACTGGTTACGCAGAAGATTTCTGCAATAGGTGCATCAATCTTTGCAGGACTGATGGGATCGGTCGAAGATTGCATTGATTTGATCACTTCACTCTCCGAAGGAAGAGTGGGTTTGACCAAAAAATACTTTGGTTCAACCACTTTATCAACCAAAGGTTGATCTGACTATAGGGAATCTATAGAAAACTCATAAGCAGAGACTCCTTCAGACAAGGACCACACTCTTCATGCCTTTGGAATGGCAGGGCAACGGTGAGTAAGGTGATCTCCCTTACAAATTTTACAAGGGAACTTTGGTTTCCATCCTATAGGTTGAGACTCCTTTACAACGTTAGTACTCTTAGCATGAATAGCATTGGCTGATAGCTTGCCCCCAGCATGACTTGTAGTGGCTGGTTGCTCAGAAGAAGAAGACTTTTAAACTAAGGACCACAGTTTTTGCACTTCTGGAAGTACAAGGCACAATTAAGTAAGGTGGTCTCCCTCACAAAACTTGCAAGGAAACTTATACTTTTGTTTATTGGTTTTGTCGACAATGTCAACTCCCTCAGCATGACTTGCAGTGGCTGATATGGTGTCTCCAGTATGACTCACAAGAACTGGTGACTTGTCATTAATATGAGTAGCAGTGATCAATGATGTGTCCTCAACATGACTGCCAGTGGTTGAAGACAAACTTTCAGTGTGATTTTCAGTGACTAAAAGTTTTCTCCCAGCATGACCTCTAGAGGATGGGTAGGTGCCCCCTGCATGATTTGCAGAGGAAGGGTGCTTTCCCCCAGCATGACTTGCAGTGGTTGGGTTGGTGCCCTCTTGTTTTTGCATCTTCTTCCTATTCTTCCTCCGTCTATTCCTTTTAGATTGCTGGATACTAGTATTGCTACTTTCACCACATGAGGTAGAAGGAGGAGGAGAAGATGTTACTGGCAAAGAAGGCACAGGGTTCTGATGCTCTTGATTTGAGGTGCTTACAAAAGAAGCATCAGGAGCATGCAAGGCATTCGGAGTGGAGAACAACCAAACCGGCATCCCTATAGTGAATCCAGGAAGATTCAGAGTAGCCATTAAGGGAGTACCAATGTTTCCAATGAATGGAACAGCATAAGGATCCCCTAGAATAGGGGTACCTTGATTGGTGCTCACCGGAATGCTAGACATAGTTTCCTGCTCAAATGAGCAAGAAATCCTCTAAGGAAAACTAAGACAAGTAGCACAAAGAGCACACCACTAAAAAGAGGTCGTAAGTACATCAAACCAAGAAAACAGATGCCTTCCGGAGAAGAGTCTAGGATGATGAGGGCCCAGAACAAATCAACTAAGGAAGAAGGACAGCTACCCGAGGTCCATAATACAATGACTAACGGTGCAAGCACTGGAATCAACCAATTGACCTCCCAAAGACCTACAAGGGATTTCCTCCCACGTATGTCCTAGGTACAAAAGAAATAACCCTCCGCCGTCACCTGTGTATGATCCTATGGTGAGATACTAAGGATACCACTACACCGAAAAATCCTAGGGGAACAATCTTTGGTCGAATTAGAAGGCGTGGGCAGGGTAACTGAGCTCGAAACTCAAAAGAGTCCCCAAACGCGATCCGATCCTAGTATATGCTCAAAATAGAAAGTAGGAGGTTTATTCCCAACAATCTGATCTCACAAGATCTACTACATAGATCCTAGGCAAGTTTTTAATGAGGTGGGTTTACCTGTGATATTCGAACTATGACTTTTGTGTAATGTGTGATCTCGGGTGGTTTAAGGTGTTTTAAACCCAAGATCCTAACCAAAACTAGTTGGTGAATAGTGTAACCTAGAAATGAAAATTTTACTAGTACATTTTATTAGGGTTCATTTTAAAGGTTACTTGCTTACTCAAAAAGGGTAGTGGGTGTGTGAGAGTGGTTATAACAGAGATAGAATACTGAAATGAAATGTTTACCACTAAACAAATCTTTTCTTTTCAATGCAAGTCCTAAAGATATGATCTAGAATGCATATGCAAATGCAATTTTAGACTTTTCGAATGCAAAAAGGTAAAAATAAAGTCTAAATGTACAAAAGTAAACTCAAAATCTAAGAATGCAGCTACTCAAACAAATAAGTATGCAAAAGAAAACTTTTTTTTTTTTTATGCAAAGCACTCTTAAATCCTTTAAGCCACTTGCAAGGTACTCTACTCAGAAAATAAATCAAAATTTTTTTATGCTTTTCAAAGGTGAGAAACAAAATTGAAATTGAAGGTAACCTACTATCAAAGCAAAAGCAAAGACCTTTCAAGTTCCCTTATTGAAACAGTAAAAGCTACCAATACGACTTTCAAATTCTTATTGATGTAAGCATGCCAATCATTGGGAAAAGCGTACGGAACCTACTTTTAGACCCAAACAAAGCGAATGACCTACAAAGAAGTATGGTTTGGTAAAGTTAGGTCTGCACATAAACAATGCAGTCAAGGTCCTGAACAACAACAAAGACACTTGAGCTTTCACTACAAAAAGAAAACTAAAAGCATAAGGGAGGATAAGAAACCAATCTAAAGAGAAATTTCACTCAAATAGATACAAACAAGGTCAAGTAGACTCACTAGGTTTCAAATCTAGTGGAAATGGAACAAGTAGATTCAGTTAGACTCAAATCAGGGTACAAAACACTAAACTAGTCCACAACCCCCCAACTTGGGTCAACAAGCCCCAAAAATTTCCGAACAAGCCCAAATTGATCAAAGAAGGTCCAAATCATGAACATAGGATCAGTACAAGGATAGGAGACCACTTACAGTGGTTTAACTCAGACCTAGGGTCATCAAGGACCCCAAAAAATGCAACCACAGCCCCCCCAAACAGGTCAAAAATTAAAAAACTTAGTTCCAGGATGTGTGTGCTACTGTATATGAGGCAGGCCAGTGCCCAAAAAGGGGAATGCGCTAATTTTCTTCAAAACAGTAGCGTTCATGTGGTAAAAGTTGAAAAAATAGGGCAAAAACCCACCACACTTGAGCCAGTAAGGGTCTATAAGGACTAGGAAGGGTCTGTAAGAGCCAAGGAGGGTCAAACAGAGCCTAATAACTGATTCTAATCAAGAAATTGAATAAATACCTTTAAAAAAACTGAATAAATGACCTTGGATACCTCCTAAGCAGACAGGCTATTCCCCAGCGGAGTCTCCATTCTGTTGTGAGGAAAATACACCTATAGTTTAGGGGAGAAACTACCAACTTATAGGGATGAAAGATAGACCTACAAATGTTCTGCAAGTACAACTAGTAATCAAAGAGATTAAGGCTAGAAGGGTGTGTACCTTATTCAAAAGGTTGATCCAAGTCTTTCTCTTCCTTTCTCTTCAATGCTATTCAGTGTCGCAATTCCCACCCCTACAAAACAACTTCATACCTTTCTCAAATACATTTGACTACATATATAAGACTGATATTCATGACAGAAGAAGACATTAAACTATAAGCAAACTGTAATCAAATCTGAGACACACATGAATAGGTCATATTTGGAAAGGGAAGAACATCTGATCTTTACTAATGAATGAAGCAAGTACATAAAATTATACCTTCCTTCAAGCTTGGCACTTCATGAAACCTAGATTCAAGGTCTCCTGCTTATGTTCTCCGAGGATCCCAGCCTCTAATCAGTTGTGCTAGGGTTTATCAGAAACTGAGGCACAAGAGAGGGGGATGAGGGTCTCCATTCCTCCAGCATAACATTGTTATGGTCTTGGTCCCTTCTCATGGCCCTTCTACCTTCCTTATATAGTCAATGAAGGAGAGGAAAAGTAGTTATAACCGATCAGGAGGTTCCAAACCAACCCAATTTGACCAAAATTCAATATTTTGACTCATTCAGGAAAGTGCCCTACTCTTCCTACTACAAAAATGTGCATTTTTCAAGGTGGGCGCTACTCTCTACATAGGATACTAGCGCACATGTGGAAATATGGCAAAAAACAATGTTTTTTTATGGTTTTCAGGAGGTGGTTTGGTATGGAGATGTGTTCCTAAGGGTTATGACCATCAAATGGACCAGGAGTGAGGTAATTTCAACCATGTTAAGTGTCCCAAATGACCCTTACATCCACAAGTGTCCTGTTGTGTGACTAAACTTGATCTCAAGAAGTGTCTTCATGCGACCAAGCGATGCAAGTGTTGTCACAGATAGAGAAGTGTCATTTTAAGCTATAATAGTTGTGACTCAGACAAGATGCAACTAAGACGGTTGCGACTCAGACGGTCATGACTCAGAAAAGCTGTGACTCAGACGGCTGCAACTCAGATGGCTACAACTCAGATAGTCATGGCTTAGATAGCTGAGACTCAGACGACCATGACTCAGTCAGCCGTGACTCATACGGCTGCGACTCAAACGGCCGTGACTCAGATGGCTGAGACTCAAACGGCCGTGACTCAGACAGCCGAGAATCAAAAGACTGAGAATCAGATGGCTGTGACTCTGACAGCCGCGACTCAGACAAGCTGTGAATCACAAAAAAAAAAAAATTATTTATTAATTAGTCAGTTACAGTGTGTAAGTTCTGGAAGTCAAAGAGACAGTTCAATTTTTGATTGGGAAGTTAAAGAGATAGTTTCAGTTTTAGAATTGGAATATCTAAAAGTTAAAGAGATTGATACATATAACTTCAACATCTATAAAAAACGATTGATGAGAACAAAATCGTGTGAGAATTGAGAGGATGAAGAGGAGTGGTTGCTGATGAAGCTGTGATTCGAAGAAAACAATTCAGAACAAAATGTATGGCTCGATTTAATGAATAACAGAATGCCTAGAAACTTAAGTTGTAGCAGCATAGAACACAAATGAAAAGGGTGTGTATTTATATATTTGAACCAGTGTGATATAATTGACAGGAAAATTCTTAACAATTCAGAAGAAAAATGTGTGGCTCGATTTAATGAAAAAGAGAATGCCCAGAAACCCAAGCTGTAGCAGCACAAAACAAAATTGAAAAGAGTATGTACTGATATATTTGAACCAGTGTGATATAATCGACTGGAAAATTCTTACATAGGGTGGAAGGGAGGTGCTACAGAGGATTGATTTCCTCTGTAAATTAGGTTGATGCCTGAATATTGGGAGTGGGTGCTTCCCTCTAGTGGGTGCTAGAAAAACATGAGAGTTGGTGCTCTCAACAAGTTGTAGCTTGTTAAACAGAGGTTGTAGCCTCATCTTGAGTTGGTTCTAAAAAATCAATGATGTACAGGATTTAAAAGACTGCTTATCATTCTAAGAAGAAGAGGTTTTTTCCCTTTATGGGTTTCCTCATGAATATTTGTGTTTGTGTACATCATATGTGTGATTGATGATTACTTGTTCTATTGCTTATCTTTCTCATTATCTTGACAATCATTTTTAATGGTAATAAATTTATAAAAGGGACTAAAATTGTTTAAGCATAATACAACTGATTCACCCCCCCCCTTCTCAGTTGTACTAAAAACATTAACAATAGGAAAAACAAGAACCAGATGAAAGTAGAGTGTGAACATATCTATCGGATATATTATCTCAAGAACATAATGAATGAACATGTAATCATGTTCACCACCTTAACCATCATGAAATTGAAAACTATATACAGTTTCCAATCATTATCAACATAATTTACTCTTTCATTTAATATGGGACTAGTCTTATGCAATTAATCCATGCCAATAATATATTAAAAAGACCATAAGGAAACATGAACTAGATGAAAGTGGAGGGTAAGCAAAACTACCATGACACCATCATACAACAACTAAGCCTATCATCGTCATATCATCCTTATGATAACCTCACAAAAGTATAAAGTATCATGGCCTCATCTTAGAGTAACTATATAATCATCAAGAATGATTCTTAGCATGGGATTGCATAATATCATCAAATGCCGATGCATTTCAATAAAGATCAATTTCACTAAAGGGTCCATTAAAAATGCCTCCTTACTTATTGGTGCCTCTAGAAACAATAATAATATGAAGGCTATCCACATCCTTAATCCTTTAGTACTAACTTCCTTAGAATGATAGTAGCATTTCATCAACACCCCAAATAATTATTTCTTAACTTTGTTTCACTCTTAGCATTCATGTCTTCACTTTATTGAGAAGCATAACTGAAATCTTGGTAAAATACACCTAGTCTTATTAGCAAAGCAAGGCTTAGTTCTTGAGGAGTCATGTTAACACTCCTTGTATGGGTGGTGGGTGGTGGGTAAATTGAATGGTCTTAATATTATTGATGGTGGGTGTGGTCACAAATATTTCTCCCTTTTTATCATTAATATCATACTTATTCCTATAAAATCTCCCATGATTATATATATGAGACAATTATATTTGCAATATACTTAAAGAAACATAATTATTTTACAAATAATTAAATCTGAAAAACAACATATAACAAATATATAAAAAAACATTTTATATAGAAATAATATATCAAGTAAAAGCACAATGATATAATTCACCAATAAATCTAAAGACCCTATCAAACATATTATGTTTAGAACAAGTTAAAATATTCGACGACTTTTCCCATCCATTTAATTTTTAATCGGAATCCAATGATTTGTTTTTTTAATCAAAATTCTATGTTATTCAAATGATTCATCTAAATGCATAAATAGATTCAGTTCCATCAAATACCCGCAACAAACTAAGATTAAGCAAGTTTAAACACTGTTTTTTGAGATCTTAAACTTTTTTATTGGGTTCTAACGAAATCATTCCAAAAATTTCTATCGAAAAATAACAAAATCATCAAACATTTAAACTAGATGTTATGTTTATATAACACCATCTAAACCATAAACAATAAAAATAGTACAAAATATATCCAATAACAAATAAGTGGAAAAAAGAACACACTATCACAATTACAATAATATTATAAAAATAAATATTCCATGCTAATTATAAAAATAAAAATAATAAATGTTTCTTACTAATATGGCAATATTGCAAAACCTTAGAAAGCACACACTGGATCTATCGAAACTCTATTACTTTCTCTACAACTGTGTATGTCTGTCAAAAGGGTCAAGCTCAAGCTCCCACCATATTGATAAAGTAATATGAGAGAACGATCTTTTGTTTGAAGCATAGTAGCATAATTCGACTGTATTGGCATTTCCCATACGGAAATTTGGAGCAATTCGAATTCATCCAATATTCGGTACAGATATGATACGGATATAGATTCTTACTAATGAAAAAGTAAATTTTAAAAACCAATTTTAAAAAACTAAATTTTAATTATTTAATAACTAAAAAATATGAATAACATTGAATTTATTATTTTCTTGTAAAAACCAATGGTTTTTAACGTACATTTATTCTAATTTGCTTTATATATTAGATTAAAAGTATTATATATAAGAGGTCTATTGTTCGGCCAGTTGTGAAGTAGTATGGCTGAGGAAGCTACTGTCTGAGTTATTTGATCTCCCGTTGGATGCTACCTGTATCTTCTGTGACAACCAGAGTTGTGTGAAGTTGTCTGAGAACCCGGTGTTCCATGACAGGTCGAAGCACATTGAGATCAAATAACACTATATCAAGGATATGGTGCAGAGAGGAGTAGTGAAGCTCCTGTATGTTGCGACGGATGAGCAAATTGCAGATGTGTTGACCAAACCACTAGCCAAAGTGAAGTTTGAGTACTTCAGAGAGAGGCTTGGTGTTCTTCAAATAGAATATACTTCGAGGAAGAAGTGATGGGATACATTTGCAGGAGCCATTCCAAGCATGGTGATAGGAGGATCCTTCCCATGGCTATGGATGTAAGCATTGTTTGATGAGCATCAGGACGATGCTCCAGTATCTGCTATGATTATATGCATCAGGATGATGCTATGTATATGATCAGGATGATCATGTGATGATGATGTGCATCAAGATGATGTACTATATGATGATGGTTAGTATGATCATGAGAATCAAGATGATACTCCATGGACAGATTGTACAGGTAGCATGTAAAAGATCCTAAGAGATCCAATAGTTTGTGCTCGGATGTTCTTTCGAGGTTTTGCTACAGGTAGCATAGAAAAGATCCTGGGAGATCCGATAGTCTGTGCTCGGATGCTCTTTCGAGGTTTTGCTACAGTTTATCTATGGACAGGTTGTGCAGGTAGAATAGAAAAGATCCTGGGAGATCATATAGTCTGTGCTAGGATACTCTTTTGAGGTTTTGCTACAAGAGGCATGCAATCAATCCTGGAGATCTGATAGGTTGAGCTATGTGCTCGTAAAAGTCCTGGGATGCTCTTTAGAGTTCTTGCAGGTTGCAAGACACTCTTTTAAGGGTTTGCCTACACCACATGTAAAAGATCCTAGGAGAACCGATAGTTTGTGCTCGGATGCTCTTTCGAGGTTTTGTGGTGGTGGTCACATGTAAAAGATCCTGGGAGATCTGATAGTCTGTGCTCGGATGCTCTTTCGAGGTTTTGTGACAGTCACATGTAAAAGATCTTGGGAGATCCGATAGTCTGTGCTTGGATTCTCTTTCAAGGTTTTATTGACGCACGTAATCAGTCTTGAGGATTCCACAGTATGGCCAAAGATGATGATGACCTACAGGAGGCTAGGCCTACAAACAACATGAAAAAGGGCTAGCTCTATAGAACTTCCTATGATGAGAATAATTATGAGATAGCCCAGTGATCGAGATTTCAATGTACAGCAGCAGTGACGATGATGCTCCATGATCCAGTGACGATGATCCAGCTCCAGAATTGAAGACTTGTGCCAATATGTATTGATTACCTCTGTCAAGAGAATACATTCCTAGTTAAGAGGGAGTGTTGATGTATTTGTAACTTCAGAATATATTCTTCTATGTATTACACTTGTACTTTATTATATTCATGATGGAGATGTATTATTCCTCCAATCAGAAGTGTCGTCATTTGTATTTGTAAGTGTCGAAAGTGTCACAACTTATATTTGATGGGTTATTAGACCATCGGTTTGGGGTCGGCCCTAGTTGAGTCATGTGGATGGGTTATTATGATTCCTTAGGAAGTCGGACATGTTAGGTTATTGGAAGGTCAAGTCAGTGTATAAATAGAGAGGTTGTGTCTCTCATTCTATTCATTCACTCACTCATCCAAATCGCATTAGTTGAGAGAGGAGTTCGCACTAATGGAGGAGGAGTAGATGTTGGAGACATCTATCTTTTGGGATTGATCATTGTGATCTTGTATTGTGGCTTATTCTATCTCTGAGGAAGTTGCGGGGATTTTCACCTTCTTGGTTTTCCCAGAGGAAACTCTATGTCTCTTGTGTTTATGATTCATATGTTGTACATTTTATTCTCTTAGTGATCCTAGATAATGTTTGAATGAAATTATCCAAAAATTAACATGGTATCAGAGCTGACCTAAGAAGAAGACACTTTGCAGCTGCGGAAGCTAGGGCTTCTCAATATTTTGGTTTCTCTCCACAGATAATCAGAGGCAGGAGGCTAGGCTGACTCTCCTTGGAAGGGCGCATCTTTATGTCGAGACATAATTCAATTCTGAGCACTTTCAGTTTTTGGCCTGTCACTACTGCAGGAAATTAGGGTTTCGTAGAAAGTTGTAATTTTTGGAATCCAAGACCACGGATAGATACTAAATAAAATCGAAGTTTAGAGACCAAGATCGAACTTTTTGGTTGGGCAGAAGGTTGGGCTTCATCAAACCCTAAATCGGGATTTTGATCGGAAAGGTGGAAAATTAGGGTTTCTGCAAAACTTGAAATTTTTTGAATCTATGACCATGGTTGGATGCTCCTCAGAAAAATCAAAGTTTAGAGCACAATATCAAACCTTTTGGTTGGGAAAAATATCAAGCTTTATCAAACCCTAGTTGGGGACCCTATCTAGAAGATCTAGAAGTTTCAATGCAATTTTTGAGGGGTCAAATTTTGCATATTTCAAAATTGAAGTATACCAGCTTGATCAGCTCAGCAAGGTGCATCTTTCCATCTAGTCAGAAGTTTGGAATTCAAAGTTTGAATTTCTGGGGTTTCTCTGACAAACCCTAATTCAACTCGAGATCCAATTTTCAACAAATTAAGTGGTAAGACCTAAATCTTTTATTTCCATTTGAGTTTCTCATTAAGATGTCTCACCACACCAACCTTGAGGATAAGCTTGAAGGATCTGACAACATCCGAGCATAGAAGTATAGGATTAGGTTATTCCTAGAAAGAATGAGTTGGACACTTACATAAGTGAAGAGGTTCGAGTTCCAGAGGTAGAAGAGGCTAAGGCCTTACACAAGAAGAACCTAGTCAAGGCTAAGAGAATCATTACTGTTTCTATCAAAGACCATCTCATACCTCATGTGTCTTCCCTAAAGACACTTAAGGATATGTTTGACTCATTGACCAATTTGTTTGAAGGAAAGAACATAAATCAGAAGATGACTCTAAAGAACCAATGGAAAGGGGTAAAGTTCCAGACTGGAGAGACCATCCAATCCTACTTTACTAAGGTCTCTCAAATCAAAGAACAACTTGAAGCAGTGGATGAAGTAGTGGAGAATGGAGAAATTGTCATGACCACATTGAATGGCCTACCTTGGTCATGGGACTCCTTCATCCAAGGAATCTGTGCAAGAAATAAGTTGATCTCTTTCAGTAGGATATGGGAGGAATGTTCACAAGAAGAAGCTATTCTTGTGGCCCAAGAAGAAAAGATGGGAAATGAAGATCAAGCTCTCATAGCACACACCAGGAAAAGTAAGCCCAAGAGGGAGCAATCTTCTCACAAGAGAACTTCACATCACCATCATCAAAGAGATAAGAAAGATATGAGATGCTTCACTTGTAATGAGAAGGGAAGCTTTTCCTCAGAATGTCCCAAGAACAAAAGGAACTCCAACAACAACAACAACAACAACAAGAGCAACAAGAAGAGATATCATGCTCATGCTGCTAAGGATTATGATGGGTTATTAGGCTTCCTTAGGAAGTCGGCCCTGTTAGGTTATTGGCAGGTCAAGTAAGTGTATAACGAGAGAGGTTGTGTCTCTCATTCTATTCATTCACTCACTCATCCAACTCGCATTAGTTAAGAGAGGAGTGCAAACTAGTGGAGGAGGAGTAGCTTCTGGAGACATCTATCTTTTGGGTTTGATCATTGTGATCTTGTATTGTGGCTTATTCTATCTCTGAGGAAGTTGCGGGGTTTATCACCTTCTTGGTTTTCCTCAAAGAAACTCAGTGTCTCTTGGTTTTATGATTGATATGTTGTACATGTTATTCTATTAGTGATCCTAGATAATGTTTGAATGAAATTATCAAAAAATTAACATATTCATCCTCCTAGAGCTTATTACAGGTCCTGGGGGCTTGGACACCTAGCCCACAACAGGCATAGTCAGCAATTGGGGAACTGCAACATGCAATATAAATGTTGTACTATGTGCATTGGCTCTAGTGACATACAAGAAGTGATACCCTATCTCTTCATTAGACCATTAGATGTTGCAAATCATAATGATATGTGGTTGAGTAATTGCATTGTGGGTGAAGTAATGTGCATCCACAATATACATCGAAAGATGCAAGGTGCATTGTAGAATGCATGTGGGGTCATAAGAGGGGTATCATATCAATATACTAGGTAGAAATATAAAGGGGTATAAAAAATGTTAATGAAAAAATTGATACATACAATATCTAGTGAAAATAGGGGTTTTTTTAAATTGGGAAGGCATATTGGGAGGGGCTTAAAAAAAACGATTTTGGAAGGTATTTTCCAATATTTAGTGAAATTAGGGGTATTGTTTCATGTGCCATGAACAAGCGTGCTATGATAGTGGTTTTTTGAGTGAAACCCCCATGTATTCTCACTACTTATTTGTAAGTGGTGCAACTCATATTGAGGCAATGTTCACTATTTTTTATCTGTTGCAAGTGCTTTAGGAAACTCACCTCTCTTTGGGGCAATGGTTATATATTTCCTTTGAAATATTATGGGAGGCCTTACACACTATGGAATTGGATCACCACCTGTGTTATATGGAGCTAACTGTGTGCCCTTGACTCAATGGTGGGGCTATGGCCTCCTCATCTCTATAGTGAACATCGTTATTTGGCTTGGACTTGGAGGAGTGTGGTGGAAAGCATTGGGATTATGGTAATTTGTCAAAACAATAAGCTACGTTGAAAAGAAAATAATTTGGAATTTCAAAATTTAAGAAATATAGAACATCTCAAAATATCTGAGTTTGTCCTACTTCTCAATTCTTGTCTGAGTCATTTCTTTTGTTTCCCTCATATGATTTCAATAATGGGTTCGAGCAACGGTAATTGTAATAATGTTGATTTTGTAACCAAAAATTCTTCTTTTGGGGTACAATATAGCTTTTACTGTGGTCTTTGTTCCTACCAAGGATGTATACCATGTTCTATATATATGTGCTAAACTTGGTATGGACGATGGTTATATTTAGACGTGCATACTATCAAAGTATGAAATACTTGTTGAAGATAGTTCTTTTATAGAGGAACAATAGATTAGAGAATGTGCAAATGATAATGCTACCACGACTAAGCATTTTTGTTTGCTTAATATTTACTTTATCTATCTTGAAAAGTTAAAGTTGCATTATTTTGTGTTGATATTAATGGAGTCATGAACCGCAATAACTGTGTAGTGGAATGTTTTATATTTTCAATGTACTGTTGTGCAAGGCCAATTTTCATGGTGTATAATTTTCATCGCCGAGTGTTGAGTGATAGAGTTATGGAGGACGAAAATGAGGGCGAGGGTAGCATAGAATTTTGGAGGGTTCCAAGGATCTATATCAAAGAGTCTTGATAGGGTACTTTTATGGGCCAAATCCCATCTTTTAAACTTGGTTCCATGGATTGGAAAACATGGGTGGTGGTGGCCAAAGATCAAGTTTGTATCTCTCTACTTCAAAGGGGTTTCTATACTTTTCTTTCCGAAAACATTGTAGATATAAATTTGATCCTCTGTTTGTCATATGTGCGCATATGCTAAAACATTTTTTGAAGAAGTTGCTTCAATTAAGGTTGCCATCACTATGTTTTATAATATGTACTGCAAAGTTCTCTCTCCGTTGACACAATTTGCAAATCTGCATGATTGGAATCCATCACTAACATTTCATACACATGTCGTTTAATGTAATCACCTAAATCATTCTTGGTATAACTGATTATATGTCTCTGCTTGTACAAGAGAACATTAAATTGATCAATATGGAATTGAAAAGCAAATTTTTTTAATGAATCTGTGTCTATTTTAAAAGGCCCATTATGATAGATGCAAAGTCTAATCAAATGACATAAAAATACTCTCTGGGTATTGGCTAATTAAGGAGTTAGTAGCATGTTACATGTATTAGGAGTTAGTAGCATTTTTTATTAGAGATAACCACTTATATCACTAATAATTTTTGGATTAGATTTTTTATCCATTACATATTAGCATTATGTTTGCAAAGTTTCTTCCTTGGCCACTTTTTGAGGGTTGACTTTTGATTAGGGCATGCTCAATGAGTTAGTGTGGATTTATACATAAGAGACAATTAGTATATGCCTTTGTAGTCTATTTTAGTATGGAAGAATTATCTTTACTGTTAAAAGGTGGGAAAAGAGTGGCCAGTCAATGTAGGCCCTCCCCTTGGAATCAATCCCTAAAAGGTGTGTGTGTTTAAATTTTGATGAGGCAGTCAAAGGTAACTAGCAAATGCTGTAATGGGGATAGTCAAGGAGTAAAAGAGAAGTGAGTTTACTCTTATGATTTAGGAATTGCTTAGGCATTGTTGATAGTAGTCTCTTCCTTAAAACAACAAACTAGCACATGATAAAGTTCAATACACGTTTGAAAAAAAAAATAGTAAATGATAAACTTTAATTACAACCTCACAATAAGAATTTTAATAGTAGTAAAATTTGAAGCATTTATATTAATATTACCTAGAAAATATTTCCAAAGCAGTTTCTCTTTATCTTTCTCGCAAGAGCAGGTGTCAATGTCGGGGACATTTCCACCTCGTGGCTCTTGTTCTAAGAAAACAATTGCAGATATTGTATTGAGTTTATAAAAGGATTGCAATTTAGTAATAATATCATTTTATCTCTCACAACATCTTAATTCAAGGATTGAATTTATCTCTCACAACATTTTATTCAAAGTAAGTCAATTGTTCATGCAAATTTTAATTATCTGGTAAAAAGTTACAAAACTAAATTTTTAATGTCATTATTGTACAAGGTCTTTAGAATAACATACTAAAACCAGTTTGACTATATGAAAAATGCTAATAAAGAAAAATGCAAGTGAACCTAGGAGTTTGGAGGACCATTTTCCACATATTTATTTTTATTGTCATATCAACCTTATTAAGCATGGGTTACTTACCATTGATTGTTTTTTTTTATTTCTTATGGTGCCTTGAAAATGAACCTTTGTAAGCAAAGCCACAATCGTTGTTCGATGGAGCAAGTTTGTATTACTAAAATTTGTTAACAATATGTTTTTAAGCTGTTTTCATGTATTTCTCCCTTTAAGTTTTAAATAAATGCTCTTATTTTCACTATTTGTATAAAATTATTATTAAAAAAGATGAAATTTATACAGCATGTTTGTATTTATCTCTTTGAGCGTAGTATAGAAGAGGGAAGAGGGATCAATGATTTGCTTATTAGGTGCAGAGGCCCTAATATTCCACTCTCATAGAAGGTAGCATAGCTTTAAAATTACTCTACACCAAATATTCGTTTCATCAACAAGCTACATTGTTAGAGTAAGAACCTTGAAATCCATTATTCCCTAGTAAAGAATCTAAATTTGACCACAAGCATGTTTGAGATGGATCAAATTTTGGCCACATGCAAGATTGAGATGGAAAGTGAGGCTCAATCCATTCAAAGACCTTCACTTGGATATTTATGACCCAATTTCAACTTAACATTAAGATTTCAACCTCAAAAAAATTAGATCTGGTGAGCATATGCATTACCAAATAAAAACATGATGACATGGAGCCTAGTTATAAACCTATCATTACATCTATTAGAATAGATATAGCACATTAATTAGCATAAATTTTAAATGAGAATAGTATTTAAAAATGATCTTAAAAAAATAAATCAAGCTAATGCCTAGCCAAAAGCATCACATGTTTAGTCCAATAGGTTAGTTCAACATATTGTCATGCCTATGTTGTTTGTCATTTGGATAGTCTATGCCAACAAGTGCCTAGTTCAAATCCACCTAGGTGAGGAAAACTACTATAAAACGATTATTTTATTACAAATTACATCCATAGATGTAGAGAAAAGTATCCCTTGGATTTATGAGATTCTCCCTGGAAAACAAAACTAACACATTTACACATTTAATCAAGATAAACCTAGAAACAACATTCATTGCTAAATAAATTAAGGTACATACAAATGAAAAGGTACCAATACATAAAGGTATAAGTGTATGCTTAAAATAGTTTGAACAATCAAGTGGCCTAATAGCTAATTTCATTTATTGAACATTTCTCATAGAATAAAGGTAGGTGAACTAAATTACATTCCCTAACATTCAAATGTTAGTCCTCTTAAAATTGTCAAATATTTCAAAAGATATGTTTGGATTCCAACATACATCAAACCCAGAGAGATTAGTGGTATCATGCCATTATATAGTTTTGAGAAAACATAAAAATATAAAATTGATTGCTAAGTTATCTACGTTAAAATTATAGTGAAAAACTTCTAGCACCTATACTTTACAATGTACACTAATTTTCAGATTTACAACACCATTATGGACTTTAGTAATTTTGGTTGATTTTTTCCTTTCTAGAGAAATGGATCCTTGCATTAGCATACAGATTCAGATCTAGAAATTTCCAAGGTGGTTACATCATTCTTTCTTTGTCTCATTTTAGGTGCTTCCCCAATTGATCAATAGTTCCTTGATCTTGTGGTAAGCCATTGTGATTCTTGGAAGTTGCTATCACTTTTAAGGACATGGTAATTTCCCATTTTATTGGAAAATAAATTCACTCACTATTGAGGAACCAAGGTATTAAAAAAAAAATGTGGTATTTCCCCTTATCCTTTTGAAAATAGCATGTCCTCAATTCACAATCATTCCATGAGAGGTACGAGGGGTATCTATTCCAAAAAAAATTTCCAAGACTTTCCCTTGGACCCACATCACTTTCAGAAGCACAAATGTTTCATTGGATTCAAATATTTATACCCTATTGAGGATTTTAGAATGACCCTTCTTTCATTGGCTTACCAAGCCATAATTCACAATTTTAATAAATTTATCCATCCTCCTTATGAAAATCTACAAAATATACAACTCCTCTGTTAATTTATTCTAATTTAATGTAATTTACCAGATGTAAGGCTTTAGATTCACCAATCATAAGGGTGAACTTAAAAAAGTATGGATTTTGCACCGCTAAATCTAAACAATGAATTTATATATAAATTAAATAATAAATGAAAGGCATAATTTACAATAGCAATTACGAATTTATCATTTTGAAATACAAATAACCAATAACCAATTTACTACAAACCTTGAAACCAATTAACCAACAAGATAAGGAAAAATACATACATGAGCTACCATTTTGGAATTATAAATGTACTATAGAAGAAGGTAGGAAAACCAGCATCATCGGCAACTCAAAAAAACCAAGTGGGGGACCAATATCCTCCCAACCAACCTCCCAGTCATAGACTAGGATCCCTCGGTCCCTCCTCTAGCAATACCGATCCAGAAACACCCTCATCTTGAAAAGTACTACCCTTGGTATCCAAAACCACCATATCCTCCTAGAGAAAGCATGAGGGGGATGAAGGAGGAGAGAACCCCTTCCCTCTCTCATTCCCCCTTTTTAAATTTTTCCCCAAGATCTTTCCCCCATGACACATGTCTTCCATGCAAAATAATGCCATGCAAAAATCCCCCCTTAACAGATAAATATGTAATCCATACTATTTTCTTATACTTCCCTAATAACTCCTTCTATATTTAATTAAATTGGCTTAGCTTATTTAAAGAATTTATGCGAATTTATGTTTTCATGAATCCCCGTGCCTTTATTATAATATTATTAACATTATTATAGGTAGAACCTACATATTCTAATACTGTTTTGTAGGGTTAGGACCCACTTGTGTGGTCACCATTGGTGTGTCTTTCACCTACACTATAACCCAACTATGTTCCCCTAAAAATAATGAAAAAATGTGACATAGGGGTGTTACATACTCCCCCCTTTAAGGAACTTTGTCCCAAATTTATTGTTATAAGTTTCGTAAACCTCATACTTCTACTTCCTCGTTTACACACCCTCACCCTGAGAATTCATTCCATCTTCCACCTCCATAACCTTCCACATCGATACTCTGGATGGCCTTGCTCGCCATCACACATGATCTCTACAGTAACCTATACGTAGATCATACAGTAGGCATTGAAACTTCCTTGGGAAGTCTCTATGGCTTATCCACCTTCCCAACTTCTAGTAAACTCGTGGCCTCATTGAAATTAATTGAAATCTAAGCCTCATCGATTATTACTAACAATTGGTTACTAATACACCAACCCCAAAATTGATATTATTGCACCCAAGATATCTTGAAATGTTTTCCTATACTTCCTCCCTATGCACCATTAAATCACTATCCTCTTGCATCAGAATACCTTCTCCATATACCTTCCTCTTAGTGAACATACCTCAAGACATGGACTTCCGACATCTGTATAAATGAAAATAATCATTAGCTTAGTATTTCTTAGTGAGTTTGTCTCCAACCCATAATGTGGTACTTGCAACCATTCTCCCGGTTATGGGCTCCCACAAGATCCTAGAATGAACTGGCCTTGATGGCCCTGGAGTGGAATACCTATAACAAATATTCCACTCACAACATTTAGTCAATCAATGATCATCACTGTAACATCATCAATATCTTGAAATCTCAAGAATTTCTATTTCATTAGCACATGCCTTCATGGTCGTGCCATCACATTTATGCAAAAAAAATCCATATATAATACGATGAAACCATCATGAACATAACCTTGAGCAATACCACATGTCCTCAATTCATACCATGAGACATCATGAAATAAGAATACATGCAATATTGCATGCCATTACATCATATCATGAAACCATTATGAAACAAAACTACATGCATACTACATGTCATTAAGTCATATCATAATTATATCATAACATTACCATGAACATTAATAAACACATGCTACCATAAGATTCCATGAAAATATGGCATCATCATAATGACTAGAATCTCACAACACTACTTAGCATCATTTAATTCATCATAACAACTAATTATTTGCATGTGAAAGCCATGTGTTATTTGGAATAGATTTACACAAACACCACATGCTATATTAAGCACATACTGTGCTATATTAAGCACATACTATGTTCATAGGAAAAACAAAAACCAGATGAAAGTAGAGTGTGAACATGTCTATCGGATATATTATCTCAAAAACATAATATATGAACACGTAATCATGTTCACCACCTTAACCATCATAATATATGAACACGTAATCATGTTCACCACCTTAACCATCATGAAATTGAAAACTATATACAGTTTCCAATCATTATCAACATAATTTACTCGTTCATTTAATACGGGACTAGTCTTATGCAATTAATCCATGCCAATAATATATAAAAAAGACCATAAGGCAACATGAACTAGATGAAAGTGGAGCGTAAGCAAAACTACCATGACATCATCATACAACAACTAAGCCTATCATCGTCATATCATCCTTATGATAACCTCACAAAAGTATAAAGTATCATGGCCTCATCTTAGAGTAGCTAGATAATCATCAAGAACGATTCTTAGCATGGGATTGCATAATATCATCAAATGCCGATGCATTTCAATAAAGATCAATTTCACTAAAGGGTCCATTAAACACGCCTCATTACTTATTGGTGCCTCTAGGAACAATAATAATATGAAGGCTATCCACATCCTTAATCCTTTAGTACTAACTTCCTTAGAATGATAGTAACATTTCATCAACACCCCAAATAATTATTTCTTAACTTTGTTTCACTCTTAGCATTCATGTCTTCACTTTATATAGAAGCATAACTGAAATCTTGGTAAAATATTCCTAGTCTTATTAGCAAGGCAAGGCTTAGTTCTTGAGGAGTCATGTTAACACTCCCTGTATGGGTGGTGGGTGGTGGGTGGTGGGTGGTGGGTGTGGTCACAAATATTTCTCCCTTTTTATCATTAATATCATACTTATTCTTATAAAATCTCTCATGATTAAATCTTTATATATATATATATATATGAATGAGACAATTATATTTGCAATATACTTAAAAAAACATAATTATTTTACAAATAATTAAATCTGAAAAACAACATATAACAAATATATAAAAAAACATTTTATATAGAAATAATATATCAATTAAAAGCACAATGATATAATTAACATTCACCAATAAATTCTAAAGACCCTATCAAACATATTATGTTTAGAACAAGTTAAAATATTCAACGACTTTTCCCATCCGTTGAATTTTTAATCGGAATCCAATGATTTGTTTTTTTAATCAAAATTTTATGTTATTCAAATGATTCATCTAAATCCATAAATAGATTCAGCGCCATCAAATACCCGCAACAAACTAAGATTAAGCAAGTTTAAACATTGTTTTTTGAGATCTTAAACTTTTTTATTGGGTTCTATCGAAATCATTCAAAAAATTGCTATCGAAAAAGAACAAAATCATCAAACATTTAAACTAGATGTTATGTTTATATAACACCATCTAAACCATAAACAATAAAAATAGTAAAAAATATATCCAATAACAAATAAGTGGAAAAAAGAACACACTATCACAATTACAATAATATTATAAAAATAAATATTCCATGTTAATTATTAAAATAAAATAAATAAATGTTTCTTACTAATATGGCAATTTTGAAAAACCTTGGAAAGCACACACTGGATCTATCGAAACTCTATTACTTGCTCTACAACTCTGTCTGTCTATCAAAAGGGTCAAGCTCAAGCTCCCACCATATTGATAAAGTAATATGAGAGAACGATCTCTTGTTTGAAGCATAGTAGCATAATTCGGCCGTATTGGCATTTCCCGTACGGAAACTCGGAGCAATTCGAATTCGTCCAATATTCGGTATAGATATGATACAGCTATAGATTCTTACTAATGAAAAAGTAAATTTTAAAAAACCAAATTTTAATTATTTAATAATTATAAAATATAAATAACATTCAATTTATTATTTTCTTGTAAAAACCAATGGTTTTTAACATACATTTATGCTAATTTTCTTTATATATTAGATTAAAAGTATTATATATAAGAAATATACTTCCGTATTTTATTCGTATTGGATTTTTTATTACGTATTTTTTCCATACCGAATCATATTCATATCCGTATCTGTACTTGAATTATGCTACTATAATTTGAAGATATGATAAAGAGAAAAATATGAAAAAAAATTATTAAATATTTGGTGAAACAATTTGTTAATATACCTATCTACCCAAAACCTATGTTTCTTTTGGTCTCTAAAGGCACTACATTATATACCATGTTTGAAGATATGATGAAGGGAAACATATGGGAGAAAATTATTAAATATTTGGTGAAACAATTTGTTAATATACCTATCTACTCAAAACCTATGTTTCCTTTGGTCTCTAAAGGCACTACATTATATACCATATATGAGAGATTTTCTATGTTTCTAGCATTCATAGGGATCATATAATTGTTTGAATAGAAATTAATTATTTCTTTGTAAATAAAGATGTGAAAAAAATGTCGTGGAGTGTAAAAGGAATCTATGAGCATAGGGAAACCAATCACTCATACAGGATCAATATAAAGCAAAGAAATTAAGGAAAATACCTTGTAATAGGCATTTTCCTAGTATTTATGCATTTGCAAAAAACGATATTTGTGATAGGCAAGGTATTTGCAAAACAAATTAACGAAAATACCTTGTGATAAATAAGGTATTTTTCTAGTATTTATGTATTACATGGATAATAAGAAAAAATATGATAATTACTCATTTCACTTTTAAAGTTACACTTTCATCAATTTTGGCCGACATAATAGGAAGGAAAAGAATAAACGTCTCAGGATAAATAAGGAAAAGAAATAATGAATAAAAAGGAAAAATAAAATAAAAAACCAAATTTACAACGAATTGTAGATAAATTGTTGATTATGAATCTTTGTAAATGTAAATAATTTTATTTATTTATTTATTTTTAATTCTATCTCATCACTAATGGTATTTAGATAAATTTTAGAAAGTAAATTGAATAATTCCTAATTTGAAATATATTTTGGGACAATAGCTTTTGATTTGTGCGTATACAGAAGCAACTTTTGTATATGTGTATATACAGAAGGCACTTTCGTGTATGCCCATATATGGTCTTACACTTTGTTTATGTACACATATATGAAAGCAACTCCATGAATGTGCATATATGAAGCGCCTCTATATATGTACATTTTGGTTTCCATATATGTGTATTACATGCTTTTATATATGCACATATAAGGAAAGCGCTCCATGTAGTCCCATATACGAGCTTATATTTTGTGTATGCGCACATATATGGAAGTGCCTATGTGTATGCACATATACAAAGGTGCTTCTGTGTATATACAGAAGCTTGGAGTAGGCTTCCATATATGTGCATATATAGAAGATGATGTCGTGTATGCCCATATATAGGCGCTTTTTTTTTTTTTTTTTTTTATAATTCTACCCCCCACCACCAATGGTGTTTAGATAAAGTTTAGAGAGTAAATTGAATAATTCCTAATTTGGAATATATTTTGGGACAATAGCTTTTGATTTGTGCGTATACAGAAGAAACTTTTGTATATGTGCATATACAGAAGGCACTTTCTTGTATGTCCATATATGGTCTTACACTTTGTGTATGTGCACATATACAGAAGCAACTCCATGAATGTGCATATATGAAGTGCCTCTATATATGCACATTTTGGTTTCCATATATGTGTATTACATGCTTCCATATATGCGCATACAAGGAAAGCGCTCCATGTAGTCCCATATACGAGCTTATATTTTGTGTATGTGCACATATATGGAAGTGCCTATGTGTATGCACATATACAAAAGTTTTTTTTTGTATGTGTCTATACAAAAACCAAAATATGCATGTACAGAAGCCTGTAGTAAGATTTAGTATATGTGCATATATAAAGGTGCTTATGTGTATATACAGAAGCTTGGAGTAGGCTTCCATATATGTGCATATACAGAAGATGATGTCATGTACGTCCATATATAGGCTTACACTTTATGTATGTCCACATATACGTAAGCACCTCAACAATCTAAGATTAATAAAGTAGATCCACGAGCAGAGCAATGCCAATGCTTCTATGAAATTGGATGAGATGAGATCTCTTAGTGGTTGGAAATTAGTTTTCCCAATGATAGAAAAATAGTGTGGATATGTAAGAGTTATGAAATGCTCATAGTTGTTGGGCTTCGAACGCATTTCCTAAATGACAACATTAATATGTGAGGAAAGTGCAAGAGACAAATAGGATCCCATGTGTGCATAACATTGTGAATCCTAACCTTCATGGAAAGAGTACAAGTCAAACAAATTAAATACCACATTAAAGACCAAGTTTGGTTCTTTGTTGTGGGATTGTAAATATATTTACAAGTGAGAAATCTTATTTTTTACATGAGAGTGACAATCTACTTTTACAAATTCCCGGAGGATGAAAAAGATGAGGATGGAAAACATCATCATTGAAAACCAAGTTTAGTTTCTTGTTGTGGGCTTGTAAATATATTTGTGAGTAAGAAATAGTGTTTTATACATAAAAGTCACAATATACTTTTACAAATTGTTGGAAGATGACAAGAATGCATATCACAAATATCATAATTGAATGAAAATGATTGGATAGAAATTATATACTTGTGATTGTGCTTATCTATTAAGAATATGGTCACTTTTGCAAAATTATGTTTTATAAAATTAAAATAATTTTTTCTATCTTACTATAAAATCATAAAAAATAATTAATATTAAAAAATTATTTAAAAATTAAAAATAAAATAGATTGTGCTTTTTCTATAGTTTGTGAATTAATACTCAAATTATAATAAAAATTCAACTCAATATAAAAATAAAATCAAACATAAAATTTATTTAAAAATTAAAGAAAAAATAGATTGTGTAAACCAATTTAACGTTAAAATATGAACCTAAATGTAATAGTGACCATCCATAAGTCAACGTAAGTCAACAAAACAAACATTTAAATTCTATACATTAATTTATTGAGATCCATAAGTTGGAAAGAGAAAAATTAAAATTCCATGCATTACTCTTAAGAGATTTCAAGTGAAGATAATGCTGATGTTGATACCATAGTTTCTATTGGAAGAAGAACACTTTTTACTATTCATGATAGATAGGAAGTATTAATTACATCTAGGACATTTCACAAATACCATAGAGTTTAAGCCTATCCACTTTATCTTCCATTGGGATGACTATGTAATCCATCATATTCTGGCAACATGAAAGAGAATTTTTTTGCTATACAACTAGCTTAACCCTAATATCACACACATATAATACTTCCATCATATTCTGGCAACATGAAGGCATCTATATATATAGTGAATAGAAATATCACAATTTTGGAGTGGAAGAGTCATTTAGAAGTTCAATGGACCCTTTTGATGAGAATGAACTTACATAAAAGATCTTTGATGTCGAGTACATTTCAAACAATTACCTCAATCCAATAATGAGGTGGTTTATGTTTGGGACCAAGTATATTACTATTTATAAAAAGTGGATTAATCTCCTTTTGAGACAATGAAAAATGAAATTCTTCCATTGAAGTGTGTATTGGTAAGAATATATCTTTTAAAACACCAATATGAATTTGGCAGGTTATTATTAGATGAATTTCCTTCGAGGGGGGCTTGTTATACCCCATGCCCCCTTAATCTAGGAACCTAAAAATAATACAATATGTCCAATAGATTTTTACTAACATGAGGTGTATTTCCCCTTTCCCATAGGAGAGTTAGTTCAAGATGAGAATTCTACAAACATATTATTGCAAGATGAACAATTCAGTTTATAGTTAGGTTTGTTCATTCCTTCCGATGGTAATGGTAAAATGAAAATTAACAATAAAAAATTTAATCAACATGAAATTTTATCATTTCCTATCACATAGTTGATTAAAGAAGATAACCTAATGAGATACTATCCCAATGAAAGATTTTTTTTTAGTTCAACCAAAGAAGCATCGTCCTCACATTGTGATAATGATCCCATAAAGTGATTTGGTTATTAATTTTGATCCTTGGTTTGATCATTACTTGCATCATTTTGAGTCATGCTCCATTATATTAAGGATGATGGAGGTACTTTGTGGGGTAGTTTAATTTTTATTTTTTTCTCCATTTTTATTATTCATTAGAGAACAATGATGTTCGAAGTTGTAGGAAAAACCTTCGTTGGTTGGTCAATAGTCAAGCATATGAATATGTATTTATGGCTAACTATATTTCATGATAGCTTCAATAGGGGCATGACTATCTTGATTTTTCCCATAGGATAAATCACTTCACACAGGTTGTATTGGTCATTTAAATATGTTGATCAATCATGGTAAGTTTGATATATTTCCAAAAATAATATAAAAAATAAGTCAGAGACTTTAGGATATGTCAATATGGTCAATTGTTTAGTATTTGAGTTGCTAGGTAGTTTGAGTCAAAATTATGATTAGTATGTTCAATTTTTTCTTTTTAAAATTTTAGGATTATTTCCTAGTCTTTCGTGCATTTTTTATTGAGTTAGTTTTGGAAGGTGGTTTTAAGTCATTGGGGTGTGTTTTAAGATCGTGGTTATTTCAAAGTTATTTACCCAAGTTTCTATTGTATGTTGAGTCAAAATAATTCATTTACAAATAGTTATTGAGTTTTGAGCCTAATTTTGGTATTTTTCCTTTGAGTTATTTGATATTAGAATTGTTCTTTTCCCATAAATTAAGACACATTCACTCTAGAGTCGATTGAGATGCTAATTAGCTTGGAGTTTGCAAATATTATTGATAATATACCTTGCATTCAACAAAACTTTTCATTATTGGATTAATCTTATTGATATTCTACCTTGCATTCAACAAAATTTTCATTATTGGAGTCTAGTTGAATAAATCTTTTAAATGTCCAACATTATCTCATTTATTCAAATTCATAGGATTGTACTCAAACCTTGGGGCCCATTAGTCTGGGTTACCTTTCCATGATTGATTCTAACTCATTATGTCATCATGGATATCCATACTTGAGGTTGGGTTACTCTAGGATATAGTTATCATTTAGATTTTTTTGTTAGTTTTTACTTTTTTAGCATAATAACATTAAACAATATAATCATTGAAATAAATACAAGCACAACAAACACAAAGAACACAAAATTTCTCTCAGGGAAAACACAAGGGAGAAAACGCCAGCAAAACTTCCTCAATATTGAATTGACCAAGTACAAGATAAAACCCCAAGACAAAAACAACTTCTCTCCTTCACTTGTGCGAACTTCTCTCTCTCCTATGAGGACTTGAGTGAGTGATATGAGTGATTCAAATGAGCAACTCAACCTCCTATTTATATTCTTCCGTTGAGGTGACTTTTTCGCCAATAGGGAGAAATTGACCTAATTGACTGGGCCGACTTGTCAATTACATAATATATTATTATTTTCTGGATTCTTCTAGGCCGATACAAGTCCTAGGGTTTACATTGACTCTTTCAATGACTCTTACATTATCAATTACATCAATGAAATCTCTCGAAGGAGGAATACAATAATACAATAGAAAAGTACATTTAGAATATCTTCCATAGTTACATTTCTTTAACACTCCCTCTTAACTAGGAAGGTATTATGTGGGCAACATCATCAACATCAACATATTTCCAACTGACTAGTGAAACTCTATATGTTGTAGGAAGTTTTTGGAACATCATCATATGTCTGGGTAAACATCAACATCATCAACATGGAACTGCTGGAACATCATTATTATCAACATCATCAGTATGTAACTGTTGGAACATCATCATCTTCAAAATCAACATGGAAATGTTGGAACATCATCATCATCGACATGATCAGCATGGAACCGCTAGAACATAATCATCATCAATATCATCAGCATGGAACTGCTGGAACATCATCATCATCAATATCATCAGCATCGAACTGCTGGAACATCATCATCAACATGGAATTGTTGGAACATCATCATCAACATGGAACTGCTGGAACATCAACATCGTCATCGTCAACAAGAAATTGTTGGAACATCATCATTAGTATATGAATACTGGAACAACATCATCAATCATTAGTAAGTGAATACTAGAATAAGAACATCAATCATCAGTAAGCTAATATTGGAACAAAAACATCAATCATCAATAAGTAAATGCTGGAAAAACATCAATCATCAATAAGTAAATGCTGGAAAAAAATCAATCATCAGTAAGCAAGTACTGGAATAACATCAATCATCAGTAAGTAAATACTGGAACAACAACATCAATCATCAACACGTGAATGCTGGAACAACCATTAGCATGTGAATACTAGAGAAACAATCAACATGTGAATGTTAGAACAACCATCAACACGTGAATGCTGGAACAACCATCAGCATGTCAATACTCGAGAAACCATCAACATGTGAATGTTAGAACAACCATCAACATGTGAATACTGGAACAACCATCAACATGTGAATGCTGGAACAACATCAACCATCAACATGTGAACGCTGGAACAAAATCAACCATCAGCACGTGAATGTTGGAACAACCATCATCATGTGTATGTTGGAACAACCATCATCATGTGAATGCTGGAACAATCATTAGCATGTGAATGCTGGAACAACATCAACTGTGACATCATCATCATCTGGAATATGCACCGTGGTGGGAAATCTAGTAGATGATGATGACTTACTAATCCTTTCGGACCAAACAAGCCTATTCAGACATCCCAATCTACCCAAGGATCATATAGGCCTTTTCTATCTTAATAATCCTTTCAGACCAAACAAGCCTAGCCAAACATACCAATCCCCCTAGGATCTAGCCAGTCCTAGCATACTAATCCTTTTGGATCAACCAGGTCTTGTGAGGCTAACATACCAATCCTAGACTGAGTTTCCATACTAAGGCTCTAGGAAACTACTTCCTCTTTCGAGGGTGATCCGTTCGGACCCCACTTCTTCTTTCGAAGGAGCTCCTTTCAAATCAGTTGTCATCATCAATCCCTATTTCAAGGGAGGTCCTTTCAGACCACACCAAGATTGTCTCTAAAGTATTCAAACTTTATGCAAGATAGAGGCTTTGCCAACACATCAGGAACTTGTTCCTTTGTGGGAACATACTTGATCTTTACAGATCCCTTCTGCACCATATCCCAAATATAGTGATACTTGATCTCGATCTGATTCGATCTATTGTGGAACACTGGATTCTATGACATCTTGATACAACTCTGGTTGTCACAGAGGATATCAGTCACATATATCTCTACATTGAATAATCCTGCCAACATCTTGCGAAGCCAAACTGCTTTGCTACAAGATGAACATGCTACGACGTATTCAACTTCTGCTATACTGAGAGCAACACATGGTTGTTTTCTACTGAGCCATGAAATAATTCCAGATCCCAAACTAAAGGAACATCCTAAAGTGATTTTTCTATCTTCAGCACTTCCAGCCCAATCTGATTCTTTAAATTCGTACAATCTGAACTCACTATCTCATACATATCTGAGTCCATAGTCCAATGTACCTTTTAGTTACCTCATCACATGTTTTGCTACAATTAGGTGTACATGTCTAGGATATACCATGTACTGTCTTAAGGTGTTCACAGCAAAACATATATCTGGTCTAGTATTAGTCAAATACATCAATGATCCAATAATCTATCTGTACAATGTAACATATATTGTCTCTGATGAAGCATCATTCAAGAGCTTCAAGTTTGTCACCATCGGAGTAGTCATGGACTTACAATCCAACATCCCGAATCGTTTTAGGATATCAACAGTATATTTTCCTTGACTTAGTAAAATTTCATATGGGAATTGCCATACTTCAAGACCTAGAAAATAGTGCATCGTCCCAAGGTCTTTCATCTCAAATTTTGCAGCAAGCTTCTTCTTACATTCAGTGATGGGCTTGTATTCTCTTGTCAGAAATAAATCATCTACATACAATAGGAATGTCCTAGGTTCATCATCTATGACCTTATAATAAAGGTTAGAATCTTCTTTACTCTTGGTAAATCCCAAGCTCATCAGGAAACCATCAATTCTTCCATACCATGCTCTGGGTGCTTGCTTCAACCCATATGATGATTTCTTCAGTTTACATACATGTGTTTTTTCTGTCATTTGTTTCAAATCCTTCTGGTTGCTTGATGTATACCTCTCCTTCTATATTTCCATTCATGAAAGTTGTCTTTACATCCATATAATGTAACTTCCATTTCATTTTAGATGCCAAGGCAAGGATGGTTCTAATTGAGGTATATATAGACACGAGATAAAACTTCTCCTCGTAATAAATACCTTCCTTTTGAGAGAACCCCCAAGCTACAAACCTTTCCTTGTACTTATCAATGCTTCCATCTGCCGAATGTTTTGTTTTGAAAATCCACTTTGAAGAAACTATTGACTTGTCCTTTGGTTTTTGTACCACATCCCAAACATCATTTTTATGTTGGATTGGTATTCTTCATTCATAACATACAACCATTCCTTCTTCTTTTCTGCATCTTCGAAACATGTGGGTTCTTCTCTAACAAGGTTAAGCATCAAGGCTACATAACTAGAGTATGCCATTGGTCTCTTCCTTTCTCTATTGGTTCCTTCTGGGACACCATATCTTCCTGCATCTTGTATTATTTCTCGTTCCCAAGCTGGTCTTCTCTTCCATGGATTTACCTCATGAGGTGTCTCCTCATGTTTCTAAGGCTCTTTCATGTCATGATCTTCTGGAATAAGTTCTTTTTCAATATTCCTCTCTGGTGCATTATTAGTTTCTGTAACTCTAGGAACTTCATGCTCATGTTCGTCCTCATGGGTCTTCTTATATTTCTTGAAAGCTATGTCTTCATCAAATGTAACATCTCTACTAAGTTCAATTTGTCGATATCTTGGGATGTAGATACGATAAGCCTTTGATTTCTCACTGTAACCCACAAATATCCCCTTTCTTTCTAAAGGTTCCAACTTTGTTCTCTTATCTTTTGGAATGTGAATAAATACTGGACATCCAAATAGATTTATATGACCGACTTCGTGATTCACACCGGTAAACGTATCTTCTGGGGTCTTGTTTCCAAGAAAACTGTGAGAGATTCTATTATGTACATAGAATACAGTTCTAGTTGCTTCATCCCATAGATGCATGGGTAGGTCTTGATCATGGATCATGGCCTTCACTGCTTCCATGATAGTTATGTTCTTCCTTTCAGCTAAACCATTTTTTTGTGGATTATAGGGAATGGTAATCTCCCTCTTAATCCCTGCTTATTTACAGATTTCTTTGAAATCACCTGAAGTGTATTCCCCTCCATTATCTATCCTTCATATCTTGATCTTCTTTTCAGAGAGGTTTTCTACAAGAGCCTTAAACTCTTTAAACTTTTCAAAAACTTCATTTTTATTCTTTAGAAAAAAAATCCAAGTTTTTCATGAATAGTCATCAATAAAAGTAGCATAGTAAACATACTCACTTAATGAAGTGGTTGTCATAGTTCCACATATGTCGGAGTGAACAATGTCCAATATTCCGTTTGCTTTGCTATCACTGCTTGGAAATCGGTTCTTTGTACTTTTTCCTTGTGCACATCCTTTGCACACCCCTTCATGATCAACCTGGATTTCTGGTAATCCGGTCACCACCTTACTCACTATTGGTAAATCTTTGTAGTGTACATGAGCTAGTATTCTATGCCATAATTCACAGGGGCTCATGGAACAAGCCATGAGTGTTGAATCTACATTACCCTTGAATTTATAGAGTCCTCCTTCTTCAACCCCAATAACAATTGCATCATTTATTATCTTCCCCTTTGGCCACATAAGAAATTTACCATCTACAAATGCAACTCTAAGACCTTTATTATCTAATGTTGAGATAGAAAGAAGGTTCTTTTTCAAACCTGGAACATATAGTACTTCCTTAATATTCATGGAATTTGTAGAGTCCAATTTTTAAGTATCCTCTCCCATTCCTTTGATAGGATATTGGTAATCATGTCCAAGCTTTACTTTGTGTGGAGAATCTTTCTGCATGAGATGTGAAAGAGAGTCTAATTTGTATCCCTCCATGTGTTTGGAGGCTTCACTGTCCACTATCCAAGTGTCACTTCCATGATATACTGAACCAATGAGGGCTAAGATTAGAACATATTCTTCACTGGAATCTTTGTCTTCTCTAGTTTTTATTTCATGATCATGTTCACTATCTTCAGTTGCATGATCATGGAATCTTTTCTTCTACTTCTTGAATTGTCCATATTTGCGAGGACAATTTCTTGCAATGTGTCCCATCTTGTGACAAGAGAAACATTCAAAAGAGGATAAGTATTCCTTGATCCTCTTGTTCCTTTGAGATCTTTGAGGTCTCCTGGGAGAGTGGTCATAAGTATGTACATCATTCTTCATTTCCCTTCCTCTTTTGGCATGACTTGCCAAAGCTTGATCTTAATTATCATTTAGTTTCTCTTCTCTTACGACTATCCTTTCTTCTTCTTGCACAAACTCTTCCCATAGTTGTATGAACTTGATTATTATTTTCCTAGAGCATATGCCACAAACGAAAGGTTCCCAATCTCTAGGAAGACCATTTAGAGTGGTCATTACAACTTCAGATTCCCCTACCATGTCTCCAATGGATTCTAATTGTTCCTTGATCTGAGATACTCTAGAGAAGTATGAATGCATAGTTTCAGAATTCTGGATCTTCACACCCTTGAGTTTATTTCTCAAGGTCATCTTCCTATTAATGTTCTTTCCTTCAAACAAACTGATCAAACATTTATTTTGGAGTCTTATTTGAGGATACTTGAGGAATCAAGTGATCTTTGAGAGAATTAGTTATGATCCTCTTAGCCTTGATCAAATTATTCTTGCGTCTTGCTTTGGCCTCATCTCCTCCCGGTTCTCCAACTTCTTCTTTTACAAAGCCTTCTAGGTCATGTTCTTCAAGAACGAGCATGAATCTATATTTCCCTGCCTTGAATTTCTCAGCTCCTTCAAGCTTTTCATCAAAATTGGTAGTGCTTGTCATTTTGATAATATGAGAAACTCAAATGGAAATAAAATGGAGATAGTACTTACTAGTAAAGTTGTCCTTTTGAAAACTGCTTCTACCTTGACTTAGGGTTTGACAGAGAGACCCTAATTTTCCAACTTTGAGCTCTTGGAGAACTGATTGGGTGAAAAGATGTGACTCCTCAAGGCAAGTTGAGCAATGTACTCTTTCTCTTAATTGAGCATATCTTCCAAAAACGTGATGCCCTAGTTCTCCACGCTATAGTGGTGGACCCAAAAATGAAAATTCTCAGAATTGAATTTTGCTTCGACAAAAAGATGCACCCTAGTGAGGAAAGTTAGATGCACCCTCTTTTTCAACTAATTTGTGGAGAGAGCTCCCAGAATAAGAATCCCTAGTTTCTATAATTGTAGAGGCTGCACAATGTTATCTTTCAGGCCTTCTTTGATACCATGTTAATTATTACTTATTTAGCATAATAACATTAAACAATATAATCAATGAAAGAAATACAAGCACATCAAACACAAAGAACAAAACAATTCTCTTGGGGAAACCACAAGGGAGAAAACCCCGGAAAAAATTCCTCAATATAGAATTCACCAAGTACAAGATAAAACCCCAAGACAAAAAAAAATTCTCTCCTTCACTTGTGAGAACTTATCTCTCCTATGCGAACTTGAGTGAGTGAGATGAGTGATTCAAATGAGAAACTCAACCTCTTGTTTATATTCTTCTGTTGAGGTGAATTTTTCCCCAACAGGGCCGACTTGACCTAACTGACTGGGCCGACTTGTCAATTACATAATATATTATTCTTTTCTCGATTCTTCTAGGCCGACACAAGTCCTAGGGTTTACATTGACTCTTTCAATGAATCTTACATTATGAATTACATCAATGACATCTCCTGAAGGAGGAATACAATAATACAATAGACAAGTACATTTAGAATATCTTCCGTAGTTACATTTATTTAACAGTTTTGGGATGCCTAATGTATCATTTTCCCAATTGGATCTAGTGTTAGAAACCATAATCAATTTCTCCCAAAATCCATGACATTCACTATCTTGTATTAATTGGATATAATTCTAGTTGATAGTGCTTTCCCACACATATAGGTTTCTTCAAACATCTAAAGTAGGTATTTTTGTCGTTGAGAGTCAAATTTCTTTTTTTGTAAGCTGCACATTTCTATTAAATAATAAGAGTCAAAATTACATAACACAAAGCTGGTAATGGTGGCCTAAGAGTGCCAAACCACCAGCTCAAGAAAGCAGAAGCATCCAGGTGGGTATAACAGAGGTTTCCAACCTTCCGGCAAGTACAAAAAAGATCATTATGACCAGGTGAAAGCCTATGGCTGTGAAAGCCTATATAGAAACTACTGGAATAAACAACAAAAGTGATCAAGCTAAGGCAAAAATATAGAAAAACACAGAGGTTCTCCAGAACCCTATTTGCTTGTTGCTGCAACATTGGGGGAGTGGGGTATTTCAGAATTGGGAAGCTAAATTTATCCTCCTCAGTATCTTCATTGTCTGAACTTTTGACAGGTTGGGCAGCTGTTTTGCGCCAAGGATGAGCAGTCTTATCTATGTCATCCCACACTCCTTTGCAAGCTAGCTGGCCGATGGTAAAAGGGGTGGGAAAAGAGTGAGTGGAAATATCCTTTCCACACGGCTCAGAGAGCGATGGAATTCTGTCTCCTTCACCATCTGCCAGCAAATTATCCAAACCGCTTGTTGGGCCAATGCTGCTACCACCACTTGCATGGCTTCCACCTTCCAGACCGAGTCCCTCCAGCGTGACTATCGTCGACCCCACTCCCCCAGCGTGACTACCACCGACTTGACTCCCATCGACATGGATTCCACCCACAAGGTTCCCTCCTACATGACCACCCCCGACAAAATTCTGGCTACCGAATATGGATTCCAGAGAGCAGGCTAGGTCGTTCAGCGAGGTCGAGTGAGCTTTTAGAGACTGGGTGATTTCTCTGGCTCTATCCAAATTGGCCTTCGTTTCTTCCATGACGGCTCCTAACATGTTTTTAACAAGCCAATAGTGATTGATGCACCCATCATTATTACCCGAGGAGAGGTGGTCGAACAGTAGATGAGCTTCCCAGCTGTCTATCATCAGGCGAATCGAGATGGAGATGCCTTCCCCATAGACCTCTAACGCAGTGAATTCCTGTTGACCTCCGGCTTAGCCAGATCTCCCTCTACGAGACCTACCTCTCTATCGAGACATGGTGTCTGGCAGTCAAGGGGCACGACCAAGAGCCAAATAAAAAACTAGAGACGATTTGCAGATGCCTATAGCTATACGAGCAGGAGTGACCTAGGGTAGCACATAGAGGATGTGGAAAACTGCCCTGCTATGCCACTTTAACCTGATCCCAAGGGGTCCATGGTATTCACATGAATGAGCATTAAGTCGTTGGTACTGGGAGAGACAAATAAAACTAGCCGATGCGACATGGAGCGTTTGTCTAGAGCGAGCTGGGGTGAAGAACCCATGGCTCATAAATTACCGTCACCTCCTACGTCACCGAAGATTCTGGTAGCTTGGTAGGAGATGGGAATGTCGCGTGTCATGGGCCCAGAGACACCCGCATACGAGGTAGGGATCTCCTTCTGGGAAATGTTCTGGAAGCTGTGGTGAAGATCCTTAGAGATGATGTTGTCTAGCTGCCCCTCCCAGCGAGAGTGTTGCTGGTCACGCCAAAGTTAGCAAGGAATTCATCAAGGGAATTAACCTTCCTTTTTACATGGTGTAAGGTGACAAAGTGAGCTAGAGTGAGAGTGTCAGCAAGTTGATGCAGCCCTTGCTCAAGTCTCAAACTGGGTGAGAGCTTTGAATCATGAGAACCGTTGAGGTGGCGAATGGCCATGTTGAGGATAATTTGAGAATCCCCTTCAACAATGAGAGGTGGAAGGGAATTTGAGATGGCCAGTGAGAGGCCTTCTGAAATACCAACTAACTCTGCAACATTGTTGTTGTTGTAACCAAGAGCTCCATAGAATATTTTCATAATGGAGCCCGATGGTCTGTGGAAAACACCTCCAAAGCCTGCTTCACCCGGATTGCCTTTAGAAGCTCCATCGAAGTTGATTTTTAGGAATCAAAGTGGGGGGGAACTCTAGGAGATCGGGCTGGAGATGGTGGGGGGGAGAGGATTAGGAAAAGGAGTGATGGCTACTTTTCGGAAGTTCCATCCTTTCAAAATGTCGATTTTCAGTTGAGAAGAAGGAGAGTCCACAGCATACCAGGTTTTAAGGAAAAGAGTCTCCTAAACGAGATCAACAATAGAATACCAAAGATATGGCACAAGTTTCTGCTTTCTTTTTTCTTCAAAGATTCTATGATTTCTCTCCATCCAAATAGTCCAAACGACGAACCTTGGAATGAGGGTCTAGAGTCTGTTTAGGAGGCTGCAAGTGTAGGGATTTTCTTCCCACTGCTATAACATGAGGACAATGTTTCCTTCAGCTCTGTTGGATCCTCTGCACCTTGAAGTGACCATGTTCCATAGATTATTGTCTATAACACAAGCGTCAAGGAGATGGTCAATAGTTTCCTCATTGGCCCCACACATGACACAGATGGAAGGTCCCTGGAAGCCCCTTTTTAGCATATTATCCCAAGTAAGGATCCTTCGATGAGTAAGAAGCCATAAAAAGGTGGAGATTTTGGGCCAAAGGTCAGAGCCCCAGATTCTACCCCAAAGGGGATCTTGATTCATGTGCGGGTGGTGAAAATGAAGGTGATAAGCTTCATTAGAGGTGAAGGTTACTTTGGGTCTGTCCCCCCATCTGATGATGTCAGGTCCAGGAGTAACACGTATTTTTCTTTTTGTAATTCCTTCCAGATATCCTCTGCCTTCCCAGTGAATCCCTAGGTCGTGGGAGTCATCCAACTTCTGAAGGGAGAATTTGCAGTGCCCGTCCAAAAGTTCTGCACCGCCAAATTAACCTAATTCTGCATGAAGATCTGAAGCTCTTGGGATTCATTTTGAGTGCAAATACTGGGCATTTGTTGCCATGAGTCAAACCATAAATTTGCTTAGGTGCCCCCCCTGAGTTCCCAGAAATTGTGTTGTTTTATAAGCACTCTTTGGCGGTTGGCTGCTCTCCACATAAGAGAATAGGGCGGGTCCATGTCGAAGTGAATGAGTAGGGAGGTTTTCCACTCAAGGGCATATTTGAGGTTCCAACTTTTTTCCCACGGAGGAGGGTTGTTGGAGACCCAGTTCCACCAAATTTTGGCTGAAAGAATCTCATTGTTTGTTTCTGAATCCTGAATTCCAAGGCCTCCTTCCCGCTTAGGCATGTAAACTATTTTCCAATTGACTAGGGCCCACTTGTGGTGGTTGTTGTCCCCACCCCAGAGAAACGTACGTTGCATATTTCTGATGCACTTGAGGACCCATTTGGGGGAAACAAGGACTGAAAAGAGATAAAGAGGCATAGACTGGAGAACAAACTTCAGAAGATTTATCTGGTTGGCCAAGTTTAGGGAGCGGAAGGTTCGAGAAGTGATTTTGTTTTCAATTTTTTCCAGAAGATCTCTCCAAGAAGCATGTTTAATGGCAGAGTCAATGAGAGGCGCTCCTAGGTATTTGGAAGGGAGGGAAGAGGCCACAAAGCCAAGGATACGAGCTATATTGCACTTAGAGATGGCATCCGTGTTGAAGAAGAATATTTTTGATTTGTCAAGATTGATGGTTGTGTCTGAAGATTCTGAAAAAGAGAGGATGGTCTTTTTGAATCTTCAGGCCTCTTGAACGGAGGGGTGGCCAAAGAGAAGGTTGTAATCCATAAATTGTTGGTAGGAAATCAGAAAACTACCATGAAGGGAGAGGCCTTTGATGTGTCCTTCATTTACCTCGGCATGGATAAGGAGACCCAAACCTTCAGCCATGAGGATGAAGAGAAAAGGTGACAGCGGATCTCCTTGACAAATGCCTCTAGAGGGGGAAAAAGTGGTAGAGGTAGATCTGTTGACAAGAATGGATAAAAAAGTTGAGGAAGTGAGGGCTAAGATCTAGTGGGTCTGATCCTGACTAAAACCAAAGGATAGAAGCATCTTTTCCATGAACTCTTGAGTTTGTCAAAGGCCTTAGAGAGATCCAGCTTAATGAGCATGCCAGGGGTTTGAGTCACTTTCAGAGAATGGGTAAATTCATGGGAAAGGATGGTTCCATCCAGGATATGGAGTCCTTGAACATAGCCAATCTTCTCAGGGGAGATGAGAAGAGGAAGTAGGGTCTTGAACCTGTTAGCAACAACTTTCGTGATAATTTTGTAAATTACGTTGCAGAGAGAAATTGGCCTGAACTTACTAGGTTGGGTAGCGCCTTGCTCCTTGGGGATAAGAGTGAGGAAAGTTGCGTTGAGGGAAGGGAGTACCCATCTATTTTCTCTAGACTCCTCCACTAGCCCCAACACTTCTTTCTTTAGAAGGTCCCAACAGAAGTGGAATAAATTGATGGTGAAGCCATCAGGCCCCGGAGAAGTGCCATCCACCATCAGGCCTCGGAGAAGTGTTATCCTCCATCAGGTTGACCTCTGATTCCACTTCTTAGATAGAGATAGGCTTCATCAGGGCAGTATTGTGGTCGTCATTGAGGATTTTCAAAATTTTAGTAGTGATCTGCTCAATGGCCTGAGCCCTAGAGGGGGAAATCTCTGTGAGCAGATCTTTGTAGAAGCGAACCATATCTTGCTCAATTTCCTCACGTGCCTCAAGGTGGGTGTCATTATCAGCTTTAAGGGAATAAATACGATTGGTCATGCGGTGTTGGATGGTAGTGCGATGAAAGAAGGCAGTGTTGCATTCTTCCTCTTTTATCCATTGTGTACGGGACTTTTTTTTCTAGAAGATCTCTTCCTACTCACAAAAGTTGTCCAACTGGCTCATGAGGTCTTTTTCCTTGGTTTTATGGGCTTCAGAAAGGCCCTGATTCATGATGGTTTGTTGGAACTCCTCGAGCTCTTTCTCTAGGTTGGTCTTGGCTTGGAAGATGTTGCTAAATGTATGGTGGTTCCAACTTCTGGGATTGGATTTGAGAATTTTCAGTCTCTGTTGCATGATTTCCATTTTAGAGAGGCCCTCTACCTGAATCTCCATCCACTAGGCATTGATGGTGTCTCGAAAGTTCGTATGGGTCAACCATATTTTTTTAAATCTGAAGGGTCTTAGGATTTTGTGCCCGCACATTGCCAAGAAAGAGAGATAGGACAATGGCCTGATCCGACGGTCAGAAGGACCTCAGCAGTTAAGAGGCCCCCTACGTTGATTAATCCTTCAGAGACAATGAAGTGATCTAGCCTCTTTTCTATTCATTGCTCCCCTCCTTGATGGTTTCTATAGGGAAAGAAACCCTAAGAAGTGTTGAGAACCAACAGATTGCAACTATTGATGAAGTTTTTTAGGCCAGTGTCCTCATTGGTGAGAATATTTCTGCCTCCTTTCTTCTCCTTGGAGGAGGTAATCATGTTGAAGTCGCCTCCAATAATGAGAGGATAATTGAGGTGCTGAGAGTTAAACCGGTGCATATAGTCAAGGAGCATGAGTTTGTGGGGCGTGGCCTGGGGACCGTAGACGTTAAGCAAATTTCCATGGAAGCTAGTACCTAAGAGGTGGAAAGAAGCAGAGAGGGAGTGAACAGAGGAGGAAAAGTATCCAACTTAAATTCCAAGGGTGATGAGGGAGGGATTCCATAAAATGGCTAGGCCACCTGAGGCACTGAAAAAATCTATGGCTATACAATAACTTCCTTTCTAGAGTTTGGCCATGAGGATTTGAAAAGTAAGGGTAGAGCATTTGGTTTCATGCAAAAAGAGGACCGTGGGAAATTATTGCAAAATTTTTCTTTTCGACATTCTATGCTTGGAGGTATAGTTAACGCCTCTCACATTCCAGGAGATGAGCTTCATTGAGGGACAAGGGAGAGGGAGGGGAATAATTCTGTTAACTGCGCATATTGGCCATATTCAACAAGCCTGGTGCCAAGTATGTTGAATCGCTGGAGATCGGTTTTATGTCCTCATTTCTTGCCATCTTTGATAGCTTTGTGCTTGTCTTTCTGGGGAGTGTTGTGGACACCCAGTTTTTTTTCCCTTTAGCACGAGTTAGAGCCTCTTTTAAGATTTGGATCTACCACAAACAGATGGAACTGAAAGCTTTCTTGGTGCAAGCATCGTCCATGCCTAAGAGATCAGGGTCTCCTAGCTCAATCTCATCCATTTCTTCATCCATCTGAATTTTTGGGCCTATGGAAGTCTTTTGGGAAGGCAGAGCCATCACCTATTTTTCAGTTGTCTTTGAAGATCCCGGGAGATCCATCCTAGGAGGAGATGAAATATCCGCCATAGGGGTCGAGCATTGGCCTAATTGGGGTTCTGAGAGCAAGTGGCTAGGGATGGAATCACTAGGTTTTCCACTTTCTGAAGGATTCTCCAGGATTTCTTCAAGGACCGCAAAGTTGTTGCTGGTTACGGGTCTATCTGCAACTGTTTCCTTTGGCAGGTTAGGGGGATTACAACTTTGGTGCTTTTTCTTGCTAATTTTTTGGAATTCTTCTTTATCAAGACCTTTCCTGAGGTATTAGTGGGGGTGGGATGGTTTCGTGGACAATCCCAGTAAAGATGTCCATGCTCATGACGTTTACGGCAGCAGAAGGGGACATGCTCGTGGTCAAGAGCTTGGATCCATTCATAATATTCATGCATGAGGTTGATGGAGTCCAGGAGGGCTTGAGAAATATGCATATAAACGTAGATACAAGCATAAGAGGTGTACTTACTGATTCTTGTCTGCTCAACCAATCTGACATAGCTGCCGAGAGAGTTTCCTATGTCGCTAAGGGTGTCTTCTCCCCAGTACTCCTATGACAGAGAATACATGCAGATCCATATCGAAGCCCATCTGAATTCTTCCTTGTTCAGGTTGAATCTTTCCGTCCAATTTTGAAGGTACAAACCTGCAGAGTTGAAGAAGTACATACCTCCGTCCTCTACTCTAGCTTTGTCCTCTAGTCGGTGAAAAATGATGGTGAAGAACCCCTTTGATCCTAGTTGGAGATCGAAGTGGGCTTTTGGTTCCATTTGGTTAAGATCCATCCTTTTAGGGCCTTCTTAGTAGGCCAAACTCCAATAAATTTTCCAATGAGGGCATGGTCTTTCATATTTTGAGCTCTTTCATTAATCCTTTCTGCTGGGAGATTGATGCAAGGTCGTTCTATTGTCTTGGCGATGCAAGTACGGGTGCCAGGTGGATCCAAAATGGACCCAGTCGCAACGGATTTAGTGGATGAGTTAGAGGGAGATTTTTGCCCAAAGAGGGGAATCTCCTTCGATTCGATCTTGAGAGTAGCACCAGGGGTAGTCTTAGAAGGATTCAGAGCTGCCTCAGAGGACGTCAAAGGGGGGTCTCCCGGTCCTCCCAGCGGAATGGCCATGGGACCAACCATGCTCTGGATGGGACGAAAGCAGCAGGGGAGATCTAGGGTGACGGGGAACAAGAGAAGGGTTTTTCAAAGTGGCCAACGTATATCAAATTATGTACTTCGTTGAGAGTCAACTTGATTTTATGATAGGTTACTATTTACAATAAAAAATTTATTTGGAGGAGTTACTATTCCTAGAGCTAGAGCACACTTCATGAGGAAACTTCCTAAGCATATGGGGGAGTCTTCTTGGCTATTTATGTCCTACAGTGATGTGCTTCCCAATTGAGGGGGTTATGCCTTATTTAGCAATTATTGTCAAAAATCTATTTTGATATTTCGGAGGTGTTATTCTTATTTCACACTTAAGCCATGGAAACTTTATTTATTCTTTCCTAGAAAAAATCACCCTCTATCCTTTGTCTTTCCATGTTAATCATTTAAACACTAACACTAACTATTTTTGAAGCATATTGTTTGGATCTATTCATACTATGGGTGATATTTATTAGAGGTGTAAGGCTATAGTTATAGGAGGTATTATACGAGGATTATTTTGGGGTGCACTATAGTCATCGCGTTAATTGTCTTGAGATAAGGCACACTTAGCATATATGCATGGAATATTTTGTTAGGAGATGGAATTTTTCATAAATATATTTCCTTTGGAGTTGAAATTGGTTCTATTCTTAATTTTAATATAGATTTGGATGTCCTTATTCTTCTTGTCTCTTCTCTATATATCATTGTAATAGCAACCTAGCATTGAGGTAACAACTAGTCTATTTCTTTGATGCATAGTTTTGTTGAGGTAAAAATTGAAAATGGAAAATTTGAGATGCCTAAAGTTCTATGTTTAGAGGAAGATACCATTAAAATTAACATTAAGGAACTTTATACAACATTACTTCTTAGGAAGGTGAAAAGACAATTTTATGCAAATGGGCTTAGTTATAAAAATCTGAAAAAAAATAAAAAAAATAACATAAGACATTGTATCACCATTTCTTCTCAATACTACTAAATCACATATTTACAAATCTTATTAAATGGATCACTAGTACATGGTGGAAAATGAATATATATGTGTGTGTGTGTGATTTTTTTTTAACTACGCAATTTTAACATTTTTTTTACAATATATATAGATTATAATAATACTTTTTTTCATATTTATTTTATGAATATTTAAATTTTATTAGCATCACATTTCAATTCATGTATTTAAAAGAAATATATATATATATATATATATATATAAAGTTGGTATATATAGAATGTGTTAGCATTCATGTATTTATATGATAATATTTTTTATTCTAAAATAGTATAACTTACAATGTACATATTTTTAATTTTTTAATAATATTTGGATTTTTTAACATCAAATTCAAATTCATATTATCACAAAACAATAACTCAATTTATATATTCAATAATAATTAAGATACAATGTACATAAATTATAATAATTTTTTTATTTTTTATTTTTTTTTATTGATATTTAGATTTTTTTAACATCAAATTCAAATTCATATTATCACAGAACAATAACTCAATTTATATATTGAATAATAATCAACAAAAAACATGAAATGTAAAACATTTCATAAGATTAATTTAATCAAATGTATATAAAAGAATGTCATCAATTTAGAATTTGTATATAATATACTAAAACCTATTGTAATATATATAAAAAGAATGCCATTAATTTAGTATTTGTATTTATATATAAAAAAGAATGCCCTTAATTTATAGTTTTTGTATTTATAAAAGAAGGCACTTTCGTGTGTGCCCATATATGGTCTTGCACTTTGTGTATGTGCACATACATGGAAGCAACTCTATGAATGTGTATATATGAAGTGCTTCTAATATGCACATTTTCGTTTCTATATGTGTGTATTACATGCTTCTATATATGCGCATACAAGGAAATAACTCCATGTATTCCCATATACGAGCTTATATTTGGTGTATGTACACATATATAGAAGTGCCTATGTGTATGTACATATACAAAAGTGCTTTTGTGTATGTGTATGTGCATATACAAAAACCAAAATGTGTATATATGCAAGCCTACAACAACCTTTAGTATATGCACATATGTAAAGATTCTTATGTGTATATATAGAATCTTGGAGTAGGATTCTGTATATATGCATATACATAATACACTTTCATGTATGCCCATATACATGCTTACACTTTGTGTATGTCCACATATACATAAGCACCTTAACAATCTAAAATTAATGAATAATACTAAAGTAGAACCACAAGTATAACAATGTTAATGCTTCTATGAAATTGGATGAGATGAGATCTCTTACTGGTTGGAAATAAGTTTTCCCAATGGTATAAAAATAGTGTGGGTGTGTAAGAGTTATGAAATTCTCATAGTTGTTGGGCCTCCAATGCCTTTCCTAAATGACAACATTAAGATGTGAGGAAAGTGTAAGAGACAAGTAGGATCCTCATGTGTGCATAACAGTGTGAATCCTAACCTTCATGGAAATATTACAAGTTAAAACAATTTAAATACCACACTATGTGAGAATTTTTCACGACCTGAATCTATTTCACTCAAGAAACCTCGCAATTAGTTTTGCAAGAATGCAAAAAAGGAAGAAAATTTCAGCAAAATTAACTCGAGAGAGGAAACTCAATAGGATAAAAATCCACTGTCACATTATTGAACAATGATAGTACAATAAATAATACATCTCAAGCAAGAAATTCGAATGCACTAAAGGAAATTCGAGTAGCTCACAAAAGCACGCTTACTAAAAAGAAAAAAAACCACAATAGTGGGAACATCAACTTTCCAACTCAATCAAGGATCTCACGAATTAGCTAAATCAAATATGGAATCTAATGAGTGGTAAAAAAGAAGTAAGATGATGGATTTTTGGGAGAAAAATATGGAGGATGTGTTGGAAAAAAAGTAGATAGCTTTCCAAGTCCATAAAGGCACCATGCTTTATCCTTATCCACTGAAAAGCAGAAAAAGTAGGAAAAGCTATGTAAAAGCATAAAGTGCACTCTTACCATTATAGACTGTCATAAAATCATGTAGAATCTATATAAGGGCTCTCAAGTGGATAATGATGACAAGTTGTGAGCCTGAAAAGGCAACATGGGGCCAACAACCTAGTCTAACACTTAGGAGAGTACCAAAAATGAATAATAACTTATATCCTAAGTCTAGATGGGGTTTTTAATATTCTAACACCTCCCCTTAAGCCTGAATTAGAGTGAGAAAAATATTTTTAGGGCCCAAGAAACAAAGGCTTAAGTTCACCCCATTACAATTATTATCTGTCCATGTAAACTGAGGAAACAAGGAAAACCTCGTGGGAACAAAACCCTCCCTCAAGAATGGACATGAAACACACCAAAAATTGCTACTCCAAACTCAAGTAGGTGTGATGCTTGATTTGATGTTTGGATGTATCGTCTTCTTTGACAGAAGAGGATCATGCTCCCAAAAAATGTGCTTGATTCTCCACCATTGGATGCAAGTGAATCTAGAAGCTCGTTGAAACCAATTGTACCATGATATTCTTGAGACTTGAACTCAAGAATATTTGAATGCTCTTCAAACTTGAACATTGAACCATGTGATTTAATATTAGGCCCAAAAGAGACTTGATGAGCTTGAGAATCAATCCCAAGCAAGTGGTGGTGTCCTCCATCTTTAGTGTAGCCCTAAGGAAGTGTGCCAGTCATCTTGTAGGAATATGTAGAAGGAATGAGATCACTGTGAGTGAGCGAAAATGGACCACTGTTGAGATCCGATCTAACCTTCAAATCATCCTTTGGATCAGCATATTGTGCACCATCATCTTGTGAAGTATGCACAGGATCATCAACAACTAGCTTGGCATCCTCAAGATCAAAATATGGGGAATCATATGAGAATAATTGTCCAGGATCTTCATGGAGGCTCTCAGAATTGATTCCAGGAACCAAATAGTAGTTTCTAGGATGCATTATACCAAGAGTAGTGAGTGGTAAGACACATATGAAACTTGATCTAGATAGGAAATCATCCAATATATCACAAGGTTGCGCATCAAAAACTAGTGAAGTATGCACAGGGTGTGAAAGATATGGATTTTGGATCTCATAATCCATATTCAAAGAGGAGAGTCAATAGGAGAGATCTTTTGTCTCTTCAACAATTATGGAAACAACTCCCTTAGTTGAACCTTCTTCATCATCATCATCATTATAGGAAGAGGATCCAAGATATTCTTCATCATCTAGAGCCATAGAATAAGTGCTCTCTTCAATTTTTACTTCTTGACATGAAGCATTCAAATCAAGGAGATCTTTTCCAGCAGAAAATAACTGTGTTGAAGAAATTTCTGCAATTTCTCCTTCTTCATGAACAACTTCTTCAAAGAAGATTGAGGCCAAGATGGTAGTGAAATATGTGAGAAAATATGAGGAGGTGTCTCTGATAGGATTGTTCTCCAAATGGCTTATCTCTTCCTTGTCTTCTTGCTGGCCAAATGTTTTGTCTAGATTGCTACAAATCTGATTTGGGAGATCAGCTGTATCAATGAGGTAGTGCATGCATGGAGGAATAGACAAACACATAATTCCAAAGGCTCTATCATTGTTATATAGCCAAGCATCTTTCTCTTGAAAGCATTTTGGTTATGGAAAAATTCTAATAGACATATCGAATTTATATCCAATCCCTTCTTATGCTCTGATATCTTCAATTTCCAAACATAATAGTTTAAAGAAGATAGAAGAGGAATTGAATTCGAATCCATGAAGTTGTACCTTCATAAAAACCTACAAAACCAAAACACTTAGGAAAATTCAGTGCTGCATATCTCTGATACCATGTGAGAATTCTATGGCTCTGATACAATGTGAGAATTTGTCATAACTTGAATCTAGTTCACTGAAGAAACCTCACAATTAGTTTTGCAAGAATGTAGAGAAGGAAGAAAATTTCAGCAAAATTAACTTAAGAGAGGAAACTCAATAGGATAAAACTCCATTGTCATATTATTGAACAATGATAGTACAATAAATAATACATCTCAAGAGAGAAATTTGAATGCACTAAATGCAATTCGAGTAGCTCACAAAAGAAGCCTTGCTAAAAAGAAAAGAAAAACCCAATAATGGCAACATTATCTTTCCAACTCAGTCAAGGACCTCACAAATTAGCTAAATCAGATATGGAATCTAATGAGTGATGAAAAAGAAGTAATATGATGGCTTTTGGAGAGAAAAAAAGATGGAGGATGTGTCGTAAAAAAAGTAAACAACTTTCCAATTCCATAAAGGCGCCATACTTTATCCTTATCCATTGAGAAGCAGACAAAGCAGGAAAAGATGTGTAAAAGAAGGAAGTGTGCTCTTACCATTCTGGATTGTCATAAAAGAAGGAAGAATCTATATGAGGGCGCTCAAGTGGATAATTATGACAAGTTGTGAGCCTATAAAGGAAAATGGGGACAACAATCTAGTCTAACACCTAGGAAAGTATCAAAAATGAAAAATAACTTATATCTTTAGTCTAGATGGGGTTTTTAATATTATAACACACTGAAGACCAAGTTTAGTACTTTGTTGTGGGATTGTAAATATGTTTACAAGTAAGAAATCTTGTTTTTTACATGAGAGTGACAATCCACTTTTACAAATTCCTAGAGGATGAAAGGGATGGGAATGGAAAACATTATCATTGAAAACCATGTTTGGTTTTTTGTTGTGAACTTGTAAATATATTTGTAAGTAAGAAATAATGTTTTGTACATAAAATTCACATTCTACTTTTACAAATTGTTGGAGATTGATTGGATGGAAATTATATACTTGTGATTGTGCTTATTTATTAAGGATTTGATCACTTCTACAAAATTATGTTTTATAAAATTAAAGATTAATTTTTTCTAACTTACTATAAAATCATAAAAAATAATTAATACTCAAAATTTATTTAAAAATTAAAAATAAAATAGATTGTGTTTTTGCTATAGTTTTTGAATTAATACTCAAATTGTAATTAAAATCCAACTCAATTTAAAAAGTAGAATCAAAGATAAAATTTATTTAAAAAATAAATTTAAAATAGACTTTGTGTAAATCAATATAACATTAAAATATGAACCAAATGTAGTAGTGACCATCCATAAGTCAACAAGACAAACATTGAAATTCTATACATTAATTTAATGGGATCCATAAGTTGGAAAGGAGAAAAATAAAATTGTATGCATTACTGTTTTGAGATTTAAGGTGAATATAATGCTACTCTGGATACCATAGTTTCCATTGGAATAATAACACTTTCTACTTTTTATGATAGTTAGGAATTATTAATTACATCAAGGATATTTCACAAATATGATCGAGTTTAAGTTTGTCCATTTGTGACTTCCATTGGGATGACTATGTAACCCATCATATTTTGGAAACATGAAAGAGCATTTGTTTGTTACACAATTAGCTTATTCAAAATATAACACAAACACACTCAAAATATAACACAGACACACACACATGTATATATGAATGCATCTATGCATGTATATATAGATATGGGTGTGTAATCAATAAAAGTAAGGTAAAATTCAAACAATTACCTCAATCCAATAATGAAGTGGTTTACATTTGGGACCAAGTATATTACTATTTATAAAAAGTGGATTAATCTCCTTTTGAGACAATGAAAAATGAAATTCTTACATTTGGGACCAAGTATATTACTATTTATAAAAAGTGGATTAATCTCCTTTTGAGACAATGAAAAATGAAATTCTTCCATTGAAAAGTGTGTTGGTAAGAACGTATATTTTAAAACAACAATATGAATTTGGCAAGATGATGGTTAACATTAGATGAATTTCCTTCCAGCGGGGCTTGCTATCCCCCATGCCCCCCTTGGTCTAGGAATTTACAAAGAATACAACGCATGTATTTCCACTTTCCCGTAGAAAATTGAAATTTGTTCACCTCTTTTACAATGTATATAGATTATAATAGTTCTTTTTTTCATATTTATTTTATGAATGTTTAAATTTCTTATCATCACATTTCAATTCATGTATTTAAAATATAGAGAGATTATAATAATAAGTTTCTTAATATCAAATTTAAATTTATTTTATCATAAAATAATAACTTAATTTATATATTCAATAATAATTAACATAAAAATGAAATTTAAAACATTTCATAAGATTAATTTAATCAAATATATAAAAGAATATTATTAATTTAGAATTCACTAGTAATATATATAAAAGAATATCATTCATTTAGAATTTATTTATATATATAAAAGAATGCTATTAATTTAGAATTTGTATTTATATCTATAAAAGAATGCCATTAATTCAAAATTTGTATATAATATAGTGAAACCTCTTTGTATTATTAAGAGAAGAAAATATGGGTTTACATAATGTTGAAATCAATAAAGCACCATCTGAAATGGTTGTGGATGGATAGATAACAACTACTGGATGTTCCATTCTTCTTGTACTTGGAATTGACGGGAATCAAAAGGGCACTTTTGTCCATTGGTTCTCATCCAGTCACATATGCAATGCTTATGAAAAGCATGATGGTGAAGATCCCCTTTGATCCAAGTTAGGGATCAAAGTGGGCTTTGGGTTTCCATTTGGTTAAGATACATCCGTTTAGGGCTTGCTCAGTAGGCCAAACTCCAATAAATTTTATGATGAGGGCATGGTATATCATATTTTGAGCTCTTGCATTAATCCTTTTTGTCGATAGATTAATGCAAGGTCATTCTACTGTCTTGGCGATGCAAGTACGGGTGCCAGGAAGATCCAGAATGGACCTAGTCGCGACGGCTTCAGCATATGAGTTGGAGGGAGATTCAGGCCTAAAGAGGGGAATCTCCTTCGATCCAATCTTGAGATTAGCGCCAAGGGTAGTCTGAGAAGGATTCAGAGCTGCCTCAAAGGACGTTAGAGGGGGGCCTCCCAGTCCTCCTAGCGGGATGGCCATGGGACTAGTCATGCCCTGGATGGGACGACAACAGTAGGGGAGGTCTATGGTTACAGGGGACAAGAGTAGGGTTTTGGAGAGCGGCCAAGGTATATCAACTTTTGTAATTCGTTGAGAGTAAACTTGATTTTATGATGGGTAACTTTTTACAATAAATTTTTTATTTGGAGGAGTTACTATTCCTAAAGCTAGAGCACACTTCATGAGGAAACGTCCTAAGCATATGGGGGAGTCTTCTTGGCTATTTATGGCCTAGAGTGACATGCTTCTCAATTGAGGGGGTTATACCTTGTTTAGTATTTATTTTCAAAAATATATTTTGATATTTTGGAGACATTATTCTTATTTCACACTTAAGCCATGGAAACTTTATCTATTCTTTCCTAGAAAAAATCACCCTCTATCCTTTGTCTTTCCATGTTAATCATTTAAACACTAACACTAACTATTTTTGGAGCATATTGTTTGGATCTATTCGTACTATGGGTGATATTTATTAGAGGTGTAAGGCTATAGTTATAGAAGGAGGTATTATAAGAGGATTATTTTGGGGTACACTATAGTCATCACATTAATTGTCTTGAGATAAGGCATACTTAGCATATATGCATGGAATATTTTGTTAGGAGATGGAATTTTTCATGAAGATATTTCTTTTGGAGTTGAAATTGGTTCTATTCTTGATTGTAATATAGATTTGGATGTACTTATTCTTACACTTGTCTCTTCTCTATAGATCATTGTAATAACAACTTAGCATTGAGGTAACAACTAGTCTATTTCTTTGGTGCATAGATTTGTTGAGGTAGAAATTGAAAATGGAAACTTTGAGATTATTAAAGTTATATGTTTAGAGGAAGAGACCATTAAAATTAACATTAAGGAACTATATACAACATTACTTCGTAGGAAGGTGAAAAGACAATTTTATGCAAATAGGCTTAGTTATAAAAATCTGAAAATAATAAATAATAACATAAGACAATGTTTCACCATTTCTTCATAATACTACTAACTCACATATTTACAAGTTTTATTAGATTGATCACTGGTACATGGTGGATAATGAAGATATCATTATATTTAAAATAAAACGAAAAATTATATATGCTGGCATATTGAATGTGTTAGCATTCATATATTCACATAATAATAACAATATTTTTTATCCCAGAATATTATATATATATATATATAACTGAATTTTTTTTAACTACTCAGTTTTAACATTTTTTTTATAATGTACATAAATTATAATAATACTTATGTTTTGTATTTATTTTATAAATATTTGAATTTTCTTAGCATCACATTTCAATTCATGTATTTAAAAGAAATATATATAAAAAGTTGGTATATAGAATGTGTTAGCATTCATGTATTTATATGATAATATTTTTTATTCTAAAATATTATAACTTACAATGTACATATTTTAAATTTTTTTATAATATTTGGATTTTTTAACATTAAATTCAAATTCATATTATCACAAAACAATAACTAAATTTATATATTCAATAATAATTAAGATACAATTTACATAAATTATAATAATATTTTTATTTTTTTATTTTTTATTGATATTTGGATTTTCTTAACATCAAATTCAAATTCATATTATCACAAAACAATAACTCAATTTATATATTGAATAATAATTAACAAAGAACATAAAATTTAAAACATTTGATAAGATTAATTTAATCAAATATATATAAAAGAATGTCATTAATTTAGAATTTGTATATAATATACTAAAACCTATTGTTATATATATATATATATAAAGAATGCCATTAATTTAGTATTTGTATTTATATATAAAAATAATGCCCTTAATTTAAAATTTTTGTATTTATAAAAGAAGGTACTTCCATGTATGCCCATATATGGTCTTTACACTTTGTGTATGTGCACATACATGGAAGCAACTCCACGAATGTGTATATATAAAGTGCCTTTATATATGCACATTTTGGTTTCCATATATGTGTATTACATGCTTCTATATATGCGCATATAAGGAAATCACTCCATGTATTCCCATATATGAGCTTATATTTGGTGTATATACACATATATGGAAGTTCTTATATGTATGCACATATACGAAAGTGCTTTTGTGTATGTGCATATACAAAAACCAAAATGCGCATATATGCAAGCCTACAACGACTTTTAGTATATGCACATATATAAAGATTCTTATGTGTATATATAGAAGCTTGGACTAGGATTATGTATATGTGCATATACATAATATAATTTCATGTATGCCCATATACAGGCTTACACTTCGTGTATGTCCACATATACATAAGCACCTTAACAATCTAAAATTAATGAATAATACTAAAGTAGAACCATAAGTATAACAATGTTAATGCTTCTATGAAATTGGATGAGTTGAGATCTCTTACTGGTTGGAAATAAGTTTTCCCAATGCTAGAAAAATAGTGTGGGTGTGTAATAGTTATGAAATTCTGATAGTTGTTGGGCCTCCAATGCCTTTCCTAAATGACAACATTAAGATGTGAGGAAAGTGTAAGAGACAAATAGGATCCTCATGTGTGCATAATAGTGTGAATCCTAACCTTCATGGAAAGATTACAAGTCAAAAAAATTAAATACCACACTATGTGAGAATTTTTCATGACCTTAATCTATTTCACTAAAGAAACCTCACAATTAGTTTTGCAAGAATGCAGAGAAGGAAGAAAATTTCAGCAAAATTAACTCGAGAGAGGAAACTCAATAGGATAAAAATCCATTATCACATTATTGAACAATGATAGTACAATAAATAATACATCTCAAGCAATAAATTCGAATGTACTAAAGGAAATTCGAGTAGCTCACAAAAATATGCTTACTAAAAAGCAAAAAAACCCCAATAGTGGGAACATGAGCTTTCCAACTCATTCAAGGACCTCACAAATTAGCTAAATCAAATATGGCAGCTAATGAGTGGTAAAAAATAAGTAAGATGATGGATTTTGGGGAGAAAAATATGGAGGATGTGTTGGACAAAAAGTAGATAGCTTTCCAAGTCCATAAAAGAACCATGCTTTATCCTTATCCACTTAAAAGCGGAAAAAGTAGGAAAAGCTATGTAAAAGCAAAAAATGTGCTCTTACCATTCCGAACTGTCATAAAAGAATGCATAATCTATATAAGGGCGCTCAAGTGGATAATGATGATAAGTTGTGAGCCTGAAAAGGTAACGTGGGGCCAACAACCTAGTCTAACACTTAGGAAAGTATCAAAAATGAATAATAACTTATATCCTAAGTCTAGATGGGGTTTTTAATATTCTAACACCTCCCCTTAAGCCTGAATTAGAGTGAGTAAAATATTTGTAGGGGCCAAGCAACAAAGGCTTAAGTTCACCCCATTACAATTATTATTTGTCCATGTAAACTAAGGAAACAAGGAAAACCTCATGGGAAGAAAACCCTCCCTCAAGAATGGACATGAAACACAATAAAAATTACTACTCCAAACTCAAGTAGGTGTGATGCTTGATTTGATGTTTGGAGGTATCTTCTTCTTTGACAGAAGAGTATCATGCTCCCTGAAAACATGTGCTTGAATTCTCCACCAATGGATGCAAGTGAATCTAGAAGCTCGTTGGAACCAATTGTACCACGATATGCTTGAGACTTGAACTCAAGAAGATGTGAATGCTCTTCAGACTTCAACATTGAACCATGTGAGTTAATATCAGGTCCAAAAGAGACTTGATGAGCTTGAGAATCAATCCCAAGAAAGTGGTGGTGTCCTCCATCTTCACTGTATCCCTGAGGAAGTGTGCCAGTCATCTTGTAGGAATATGTAGAAGGCATGAGATCACTGTGAGTGAGGGAAAATGGACCACTGTTGAGATCCGATCTAACCTTCAAATCATCATTTGGATCAGCATATTGTGCACCATCATCTTGTGAATTATGCACGGGATCATCAACAACTAGCTTGTCATCCTTGAGATCAAAATATGAGGAATGATATGATAATAATTGTTCAGGATCTTCATGGAGGCTCTCAGAATTGATGCCAAGAACCAAATAGGATTTTCTAGGATGCATTATACCAAGAGTAATGAGTGATAAAATACATATGAAACTTGATCTAGCTAGGCAATCATCCAAGATATCACAAGTTTGCGCATCAACAACTAGTCAAGTATGCACATGGTGTGGAAGATATGGATTTTGGATCTCATAATCCATATTCGAAGAGGAGAGGCAGTGGGAGAGATCTTTCATCTCTTCAACAATGGAAACAACTCCCTTAGTTGAACCTTTATCATCATCATCATCATAAGAAGAGGATCCAGGATCTTCTTCATCATCTAAAGCCATAGAATAAGTGCTCTCTTAAATTTTTACTTCTTGACATGAAGCATTCAAATCAAGGAGATCTTTTCTAGTAGAAAATAACTGTTTTGAATAAATTTCTGCAATTTCTCCTTCTTCATGAACAACTTTTTCAAAGAATCTTGATGCCAAGACAGTGGTGAAATCTGTGAGAAAATATGAGGAGGTGTCTCTGATAGGCTTGCTCTACAAATGGATTATCTATTCCTTGTCATCTTGCTAGCCAAATTCTCTGTCTAGATTGCTCCAAACCTCACTTGGGAGATCCATTGTATCAATGAGGTAGCGCATGCATGGAGGAATAGACAAACACAAAATTACAAAGGCTCTATCATTGTCATTCAACCAAGCATCTTTCTCTTCAAAGCATTCTGATTCTAGAAAAATTCTAATAGACATATCAAAGAGATTCAATCTCTTCTTATGCTCTGATATCTTCAATTGCCAAACATAATAGTTTGAAGAAGATAGAAGAGGAATTGAATTTGAATCCATGAAGTTGTAGAAATTCAGTACTACATATCTCTAATACCATGTGAGAACTATATGGATCTGATACCATGTGAGAATTTGTCATAGCTTGAATCTAGTTCACTTAATAAACCTCACAATTAGTTTTGCAAGAATGTAGAGAAGGAAGAAAACTTCAGCAAAATTAACTTAAGAGAGGAAACTCAATAGGATAAAACTCCATTGTCATATTATTGAACAATGATAGTACAATAAATAATACATATCAAGAAATAAATTTGAATGCACTAAATGCAATTCGAGTAGCTCACAAAAGAAGGCTTACTAAAAAGAAAAGAAAAACCCAATAGTGGCAACATTAGCTTTCCAACTCAGTCAAGGAACTCACAAATATATGGAATCTAATGAGTGATGAAAAAGAAGTAATATGAGGGCTTTTGGAGAGAAAAAAATGGAGGACGTCTTGGAAAAAAATTAGACAACTTGCCAATTCCATAAAGGTGCCATGATTTATCCTTATCCATTGAGAAGCAGCTGGACTGCCATAAAAGCAGAATCTATATGAGGGCGCTCAAGTGGGTAAGACATCTTGTTTTTTACATGAGAGTGATAATCTACTTTTACAAATTCTTAGAGGATGAAAGGGATGGGAATGGAAAACATCATCATTGAAAACCAAGTTTGGTTTTTTGTTGTGAATTTATAAATATATTTGTAACTAAGAAATAATGTTTTGTACATAAAATTCACATTCTACTTCTACTTGGATGATTGGATGGAAATTATATACTTGTGATTGTGCTTATTTATTAAGGATATGGTCACTTCAAAATTATGTTTTATAAAATTAAAGATTATTTTTTTCTAACTTGCTATAAAATCATAAAAATTAATTAATACTCTAAATTTATTTAAAAATTAAAGATAAAATAGATTGTGTTTTTTCTATAGTTTGTGAATTAATACTCAAATTGTAATTAAAATTCAACTTAATTTAAAAAATAGAATCAAATTTGACTAGTAAGGCGTATTCCACTTTCTTATAGTAAAGTTGGTTCAAAATGAGAATTCTACAAACATATTATTGCAAGATGAAGAGCCAATTTTATAGTTAGTTTTGTTCATTCCTTCCAATAATGATGGTAAAATTCAACAAGAGAAAAAAATTAGCCATAAAAACTTCAATCAACATGAAATTTTATCATTTCCTATCACTTAACTTTGATATGAAATTTTATCATTTCCTATCACTTAACTTTGATAAAAGAAGATAACTTAATGAGATATTGTCCCAATGATGAATTTGTTGGTTCAGCCAAAGAAGGATCTTCCTCACATTTTCCTCATATTGTGATAATGATCCCACAAAGTGATTTGGTTATCCATTTTGATCCTTAGTTTGAACATTACTTGATTTGATCATTACTTGGATAATTTTGAGTCATTCTCCAGTTACATTAAGGATGGTGGAGGTACTTAATGGGATAGTTTAATGTAGTTTAATATTTTTTTTTTCTCTTTTTATTATTCGTTAGATCATAATGATATTTTAAGTTTTAGTAAAAACCTCACTTGCTTGGTCAATAGTCAAGCATATGGTCAAGCATATGAAGACTTTACATAGGTTGTATTGGTCGAATATGTTAATCAATCATGGTAAGTAGTTTGATATATTTCTAGAAAAAATATAAAAAATAAGTAAGAGAAGGATATGTCAATATGGTAAATTGTTTAGTATTTGAGTTGCTAGGTAGCTTGAGTCAAAATTATGACTAGTATGTTCAATTTTTTCCTCTTAAAATTTTAGGATGATCTCCTAGTATTTCATGCATGTTTTGTTGAGTTAGTTTTGGAAGGTGTTTTTAGGTCATTGGGGTGTGTTTTAAGATCTTGAAATAATGTTTTGTACATAAAATTCACATTCTAATTTTACAAATTGTTGGAGGATGATTGGATGGAAATTATATACTCATTGTGCTTATTTATTATCATGGTAAGTGGTTCGATATATTTCTAGAAAAAATATAAAAAATAAGTGAGAGAAGGATATGTCAATATGGTAAAATTTTTAGTATTTGAGTTGCTAGGTAGCTTGAGTCAAAATTATGACTAGTATGTTCAATTTTTTCCTCTTAAAATTTTAGGATGATTTCCTAGTCTTTCATGCATGTTTTGTTGAATTAGTTTTGGAAGGTGTTTTTAGGTCATTGGGGTGTGTTTTAAGATTGTGGTGATTAGATGGAAATTATATACTCGTGATTGTGCTTATTTATTGAAATAATGTTTTGTACATAAAATTCACATTCTAATTTTACAAATTGTTGGAGGATGATTAGATGGAAATTATATACTATGATTGTGCTTATTTATTAAGGAGTATTAAGGAGATGATTGTGCTTATTTATTAAGGAGTATTAAGGAGATTTCAAGTGAAGATAATGCTACTCTCGATACCATAGTTTCCATTGGGCCCAATTTTGAACAAACTGAATTGGAATTGAATTCATATTGATACAACATATTTACAAGTATTATCCTAATCCAAATAGTTTTCGAATTCGTAATATCAAATTCAAATTTATTTTATCATAAAATAATAACTTAATTTACATATTCAATAATAATTAACATAAAAATGAAATTTAAAACATTTCATAAGATTAATTTAATCAAATATATAAAAGAATGTCATTAATTTAGAATTCATTAGTAATGTATATAAAAAGATACCATTCATTTAGAATTTATTTATATATATAAAAGAATGCCATTAATTTAGAATTTGTATTTATATATAAAAGAATGCCATTAATTTAAAATTATATAATATAGTGAAACCTCTTTGTATTATTGAGAGAAGCAAATATGGGTTTACATAATGTTGAAATCAATAAAGCACGATCTGAAATGGTTGTGGATGGATGGATAACAGCTACTGGATGTTCAATTCTTCTTGTACCTGGAATCGACGGGAATCATAAGGGCACTTTTGTGCATTGGCTCTCATCCAGCCACGTATGCAATGCTTATGAAAAGCATGATTGCAATTTCCTGTCATTTTAAATATAGTAATGAAGTTATTAGAGAATATATGCAGAAACTCGGAATAATAAAGTTACGATAGCATATGCAGAGACTCGGAATTTGTCGAGATTTTTGTGCTAAAATATATATTGGAATAATTAATTAAGTTCTGTAACATACCTAACCAACAAGTACATTTATCATTATCATCCAGTGGTTCGTTGTTCTGTATATTCTGGTAGCAGGTGTCGCCTACATGAACAACAACAACAACACCAGCAGTTACTACTGGAGAGATTGGAAAACGAACAGAAACAGATTTTAAGAACGATACAAATAAAAAACAAAAACACAAAACACATACAAAATTTCATGACGTGCTCTCTGCAAATCCCACACTTGTCCATCTTCAGATCTGCAAAATGAAAAAGAAGAATATCATGATATTTGAAGAAGAGGAGAACATTGAAGAAAGTTAGGGTTAAGAATCCAAAGTAGTACAGTACCCCACTCCCAGAAGGCAACGGCATTCCATTTGGTGAGAGTGCAAAGGTTGGAGTTATTGTTTGCGACCTCTGATGATGCCATCTTTATCTTTTATCTTTATCTTTTTCTTTCTTTCTCCTCAAAGATGCCACAAACAAATTTCCTTTACCAATGCCTGTGCATGTGCCTGTTCCGTTGCCTCTGCCTGTATTGGATTCTCTTCACCTGCTCTGCTTTTATTCGCTCCCCATGTTACCAAAGAGAGAGGCAAGACCGTTATTCGCTCTTGTTGCCAAAGAGACCGTTATCAATTTAGTTACTCTCTCTTCTTAACTAGCAGCTGTTGCTAACTAACTCAGAATTTCCTTAAAAATGCCTACCCCGAACGGATAAACCCATATTTAAAGAAGCCAAGGAATAAACAGAATACCCCTTAACCATATTTAAAGAAGCTAAGGAATAAACAGAATACCCCTTTATCTGTTTGGAGCTATAGGAAGAAGTAGGATAGGTCTTAGAGAAGAATAGATATCAGCATAGTTAGAGTCTTTCTTTAGGAATTAATAAGTAGCAAGGAAGTAGAAATTATATACCTTAGAGGTATTAGATAAGTAGGAATTAGTAGATCTTCTATATTGCAAGGAATAATAAAGTATAATCACAACTATATATATGTTTAGGGTTATCCCTTTATAATAGCTCTTCATATTTTTAATAGTATCAGAATAAGAACCAAACCTTATATAGTTAGTATGCTTTATTAAATAAGAGTAGGAACTAGTAACTAGAATTATTTGTAGATGGAATGTATAAAGTTATTGGGTGAGGCTGACAAACCTTCCCAACTACTACTTAATCTATAGGAGGAAGCACTTGAAAATAGTGGGGAGTTTCTTCTAAGTGATTTCTCCAAGTTTGACTACCCTCTAGTTTTACAAGCTATTTTGGGTATTGAAATTGAGGTGAATTTTTTTATTGGTAGGAGGGTTTTTTCAATAGAGGATGTTAAAATACTTTTTATTTTAAATATGCTTTGGAATTTATAAATATGTATGAGCTGAATGCGATCTCTTTATATCAGTGGTGCTATAGGATCAAAGAAAAAATCAAACTTTTCAGGGAAATTTCTTTTGAAAATATCTACCAGCAACATAACGCGATGGCAGATGCACTCTCAAAAGAGGCTCATGAAGGTGACGAAGGATATATCAGATGGGAGGAATTTCTAGAGGATCATTGTATTGATTCTGGTTTTGAGAACATTTATATGTATTAGTTATGCTTTTTTGTAACTGCGAATGTCTCTTGCTGGGAACATTGTTCATATTGGATAAGTTGTTACTAAATGATATAACAGGCATCCCTTGATATTAAGTCTTTTTTAGGACTTAAGTTTTTTGTACTATTTGATTCACATAATGAATACCAGTAGTACGGTTTTTTTCAGCTGAAAAAAAGAGGATGACATGGCTGTAATTAATATCAAAATCTTACTAGTGTGGAGGTAAAGTCCAGTATTCTTTGGGAGAATTGATTAAAGACTCATCACAGGGTAGAATGGTCGCTCGTGGTTTGCGAATTCTGATTCTGAAGAATTCTATCTCATATTTACAATCTCATACTCACAAAGTAAATGTTCTCATACTAAGTCATGAAGTTGTTTGTTGAGAGATTTCCCATATCTCATGTTCCATGAAGAAACTGTTGTTTCTTAGACACCGAGAAGATAGTTATATGAAGTTAAAATGCCATCCATGCAAAACTTCTTGAGGCTGGAATATGCTTTCCAAGGAAGTTGCAAAAGAATATTGAAACACTAAGAACATCAAAATTCTGCAAGAGACCAAATATATCATTTTCTATTCTTTTGGCACAGATAAATTATCGTCAACTATAGGTTTGTGCAATTTGGGTTGTTTCAATCAACCAAATAGATGGTCTCATCAGACAATTGATTAGAAACATACCCTTTCTATGTCAATCTTTCTTGGATTTTTTCAATCTCTTTGGCCCATGGTCCTTCATGGAAGGTTTGTAAATATCACACATATCTCTTTCTTGTTGATAAGAGCTCGATTTCATCATTTTTCTCCAAATACAATTTCATAAGTGAAGTTTCGAGGGAAGGTGGTAGTTAATACCAGCATTAAGGAAGTTACATACTCTGATACTGGGTATCTAGAAGGATTTTGTACATCAGTAAAATGCATTCATGGTACACATTTATCTAATAAATGATTGGGACTTCCCAAAATGTCATTTTGAACAAGAATTAACTAGCGACATCTTTTTGCATTATTCAAGGGAATGGGCATAACAAGAGGGACAGCGATAGGCCAGAGAAGATAAATCCCGTTGGATTGAATTTGGCCCATGGTTTTCTTGGATTTCACCTTTTTGGTAATGGAAGGTGGCTTCATTGGGTATGCGGTCTAGAGTCAAAGCAGTTTCACAATTTTACTGATTTCTTGAATACAACTACTCAAGCATCTCCAAACACGACCTTTGATGGTTCTGCTAAATTTGATAATATTGATGAATCTTCTAATGCTTCAGACTGGTTTGTTGTTTCTTCCTCCACTTGAACTTCCTATGTCTACTCTTTTTATGTGATTCCATTAGATGAGTGCTTTGTTTGTTTGTTTCTATTTGTCAAGCCTTGAATTTGAAATAGACCTTTTACAAGGACAAATGCAAGTTACAATAATCTTGCAATACATCTTCATCCTACCTTGCAAGGCATTCTGGTATCACCTATACTATGTTCTACTAGATTCTTATTATCTAATGTTAGGTATTGCATGTATATTTTATGCTTTCTATGTTTTTAGTATAATGTCTATGGAGCTGATTTGGAAGATATTGACTTTGAAAATAAAACTAGCAAATGATCACATCGAAAGCTAGAACCTATGATACAATTATTCTATAACACCATTTTTGTATTTATATTCAATCAACGGTGAAGATTAACAGTTGTTAAAAATATATCCACATGTTGCTCTCTCGTATGCCCTAAGATTACAATTGTGGCCTTTTTACTTACTTGGCTAAAGTTAGTATTGTGTTTTTTGTTGGATTTTTTAGTATACAAGGAAGATGTGTGTGTGTGAGAGAGAGAGAGAGATAGAAATGGACTCACATAATCACCAAGTCTCTTAATATAGTTAGGTTGATCCCATTTTATTTTGTTTGGTTAGGTGGTTCCTTGGTCAATATTCAACAATGCAATGTTGCTCCAGTTCTAAGAATTTTTGCACGTTCTCAATCTCAATTGCATAACACCCTCTCTTGGAAGATCCTAGACAACCTCCTATTGTGACACTACTTCCATAACCCTCTTTTTGTTGTGAAGATAGAATGCAATCAAACTCTCCTAGACAATCAAATCAAGTGGGCATCCTTACAAATTTACCTATATCTGGAGTTTAAGTTTGTAATTTTTTTATCAAGATTCAAAATGTGATCTAAAAACCTTTCAGGATCTTTTTAACCATAAAATTGCATGTGAAATTTTCTTGTAAATACTCATAAAAATGGATTTTAAAGATGAATTTTAAATGCTCAAATCAAACACATAAGCAAATAAAACAAATATGCAAACCAAAAATTGAAGACAATAGAGGATAATGGAATTCACCCTTCTTGGGCTACGTCTCTGAGCCACTTCCAATGAGAAGGCCTATCTTATTAAGTATTCAAAGCTTACATATATGATTTTCTGGAAACACCTCTGAGTTCTGTTAGTCAAACTCAGAAATGGAATGCACCATTGCGTTCCTCTTGAAATTCTGAGAAAAATGAGTAAAAAGTCGACTATGTTTTCTTGAGGCCTCCATGCTATGCAATTGTATGGACTGTACGGATTCCAACCTCAAAAATCACACCCATTAATGGTCTATACCATAACTCAGGATATTTGGCATACTTTGCCTTGGGATCTGTGCAAACTGTGGTCGCTGAATGTTAACTTTCGTGGCCCATAAGGTGGTTTTTATAAGGTTTTTGTAGTGGTTTTGGGAGCGCGTTTGGAGGGCCACGTGCACGTTTTTGGGCTCCAAATCCACCTTCAATTCATAAACTAAAACCACCACATCCTAACCAACGTATGGGTTGTGGCCCAGTGGTTAGGTGGTGGAGTATGGGGGCAGAGCTCTCGAGGTCAAACCCGTGGGCCTCTCCCCTTCCTACGTGATTTTGTTTGTTTGTTGAATGGTGGTTCAGTTTGGTTGTAATGCGGTGGCATTGTTTGGACGGTGACTTGGCACTGGTGTTGGATTTGTCATATTGGACCAAGCCCTCAATCCCGCCCTTTTTTCCCATAAAACTTCCATTCAACTTCAAATAGAAGTTTTGCTCTATAGTAATTAAGAACTAATGTTGGGAGCCCTCACTAGGTGGGCTTGATGGAGACGTTGGTGGCCTTGAAGGTCACGGGTTCAATTCCCATGGTCTCCAACATTTTTTTTAACCCGTACACTATATGGCCAACAGGGCTGCCACATGGACGACCTTGATTGGTCCAAATCACCTCCCATGTCATCACCCTATCCACATGGCACCCTGTGGGGATGCGACGTGTATCCAATGTTGAGTTGTCCATACCACGTGTCACCCTTTGGGTGTGCCACGTGGCCCCCTTTTTTTGCCATTTTTACATCATTTTTACCCTTTTTGCTAGATTTTTTAAACTCAATGTGTTTTGCGTTCGGAGGCCGTTTCACACAAAACGAACGTTTCCGGAGAGCTCCTCACAAGCTCTATGCGTCAATAAGATTATTTACATATTTTTAACACTTTTATTTTGATTGAACTCTGAGATCCTTGTGGATCAAACCTTCCCACTACGAAGCTTTTGGGCCACCAAAAGCATGAAATCATTTAGAAAAAAGGTGAGGGTACATCTCCCTCACTCTTCCAGTATCTAGCCACTATTCTTTGCTTGGATGCATTCCTTTGAGTCCCACATGAAGAAATTCCATGTCACCCCTTCGTGATGATTTGACCTTCTTTCTTACTATAACATCTTCCTAAAGCTCATTGAGATATTAAGGAGAAAATTCATCAACATAAGGTACTTGAACCTATTCATATTGGTCCACAATCATAGGAGGCTCATAAAGTTTCAAGTTTTCCACATTTAAAATGAAATACATTTGCATATAAGGAGGAAAATCTAATCGAAAAGCATTATTAACAAATTGATCCAAAATTGTAAAAGGTCCATACCTGATTGGTTTCAACTTTCTACCTTGACCTTGAAGTCAATCTTTGCTAATATGATGTCATACTCAATCACCAATTTGAAAATGATGATCCACTCGATGTTTATCATGTCTTTCTTTATACTTGACTTGACTTGATTCCAACTTCTCTTGTACTGCTTGATGTATTAACTGGATCTGCTTAATAAAATTCCACACTTTATCTACATCAACTTGTCCATATCCCAATGCATCTTTCCCATAAACAAATTCTAAGGGAGACTTTGGAAAATAACCAAAACCATGTCTCAAAAGGTTACTTTTGTGTTGAAGAGTGCATAGCTCTATTGTAGGCATGTTGAACATAATGCAACTGTTCATCCCACAGCTTGGGATGCTCAACACGATATCCTCGAAGAAGATGTACTATTGTCTGATTGAACACTTCAGTTTGTCCGTCATTTTTTGGATGAAATGTTGTGCTCTTCTTTAACTTTGTGTCCATAAGTTCTCATAAAGATTACCAAAATTTCCCAAGGAAGCAGGAATCTCGATCAGATATAATAGAAGTAGGTAGTCCAAAATGGACCCATACATGCTGGAAGAACAAATGAGCATTCATCTCAGATGTGATCTTCTTTTTAAAAGGCATTAGAATGCACATTTTACTAAATCTATCCAGAACAACATATAAGTAATCATGTCCTTTTCTAGACATTGGAAACCCTCATACAAAATCTATTGAAACACTTTCCCGTGGACGAGAAGGGACATGAAGTGGAGTGTACAAACCTAACTTTTTGTTACTTGGATTACTTGTTGCACACATAACACATCCTTTTATATACTTGGACATAGTATCATTCATTCGAGGCCAATAGAATTTGTTTTGTAATTGTGCTACAATTTTTCCTACACCAAAGTGCCCTAAAATGAGAAAAGTGTGGGCTTCTCTTATCACATGTACTCTTTCACTTTGTGGAATACGTATCTTTCCAAGATGATACAACAACTTTTCATGAATATGATAATTCAATTCTTCATTTTGAGAGCCATGTTTTAGTGATTCATATACTTCTTTGTAATATTCATCCTTAGTATATTGTTCAACATAACTTGAATGTACCAAAGTACTTTGTTGAATAACAATAGAAGCATTTGTTGGAGGTCTTGATAACATATCTGGAACTTTGTTCTGAATACCTTTCTTATACTTAATGATCAAATGAAATTGTTGTAGAAAACCCATCCACCTAAAATGTCTTGATTGTTGTAGCTTAGTTTGAGATTGAAGATATTGTAGTGATTGATGATCAATATGTATCAGAAGGAAGAGGATAATTCGGCACATCATGTAATTAAATTTCATCAATACATGGATCAGCTGAGTATATATCATGAAGATGTATTAATGAAAAATGTTCATGTACTCATTGGATGGCTATGCTAGGAAATGGTATAAATCCCTTCCTGCTTCTAGTATTTCCTCTTTGAAGGACTTTCATGATGCCTTTTATTCATATTGTAAGAGGATTTATCCAGCTGAGTGTCTTTTTTAGCATTGTTGCAAGGGATATGCGTTATATATTCAGTGTTCAGTAGCAGAGTCCTCTAGTAGTGAAGATGAAGCAGATGGTTATACTATGAAAGAGGAAGAAGATCTATTTTCAACTATATCTTCTTCTAATTTTGTTTTACAACAAAAAAAAATTCAAAACTCTAATATTAGAGTTGATGATAGCATCATAGAACATAAATCTTCAACTTTGAAAACCTATCAGGTTGTCCCAATTTATGATAAATACAATGATGATGAGAAGAATATCTTTCTGATTCTTTCATACGAGAAGAATATGCTTATGTTGATTTTAATGGTAATAATGATTATAAAGCGGATGTGGATTCTTTTGATATTACCTCAAATGTAACTACTGTACCAAATTATTATGAAGGTCATCCTCTATTCGATGAATACTCAGATGAAGAAGTGCAGATTTGTACATTAACCTGCAATAAATAACATTTTTATGATGAACATGAAGATACTTCAGAGTAGCAGACTTCTACATCAACTTTCATTGAGGTTTTCAATAGTGATCTAGTCTTTGACAGCAATCGATCAGGTTTTGAGGAAGGCAGTGACAAAGACAAGAAAGAATTACTACTACAACAGTTCATCCAGTCTTCATCATGCGAGCAATACTCTTCAGAAATTAGCCAGCTTGGGTTCGCAGAAGACATCTAACATAATGGACTCAGGAGAGTTGAAAATTTTTCTCCGCTCGTATCATCTTATGAGAAAAAACTTGGTATCATTCATGGAGCAAAGATTCTTATGGACAGCCTATCCTTTTCAAGCAACAAGAAGAGGTAATTCGTCATGGATTCTATGATCCCATCGATGCATATGTAGAAGAGTCCATTAATCCCAATCTGCTACTTTGGTCTCATTGCAAGTATAAAGCCCAATTTTATGATCAATTGCTATTTGATTTTAAAGATTCTATTTTGACATTTAGCATGTTCAAGAATTTTGGTTAGTTAGTGAAATGCTTGAATGGTTCTTCTGGAAATTTGTAGTTACATAATTGAACAGCTGTGCTGAGTAGGAGTAGTGTGGATCAATAAGTTCATCCTCGAGCATTTGCCTTAGTTTGCATAGTGTGACCAGATTTTTGTGTGAGGATTATTCTCAGTTTGCAGAGTAGTTTAAAGTGTAGCATTCAGCGAGTAGTGTGTTTTCAAGTTTTTCAATAAGTTGCAGAGGTTTGGGATGAAGACTCCAGCCCAATGAATATAAAGGCACAGGTTCTGCTTGTTCTTGAAGCCTGGCGGGGAGGACTTCATCCCCAATTAGAGCCAGATGTTAGCACTGAAATTTGCACACCAAATTTTGGTTTCTGGCAGCATGTTGACCAAAGGAGACGCTACTTAAAGTTCAAGGTTCAGTAGTATCACCCAAGTGGCTTTATTCTGTCATTTTTGGCAAAAATTTTGCTTCATCATTAGTTGTCCACCGTGCACTAATCCAAAAATAACTCTCAAAGCATTCACATCATTATGAACCAAGCATTTTGCATTAAGGGGAGAATGTCTACAGGTTTCAAGCGCCAACCAAAGTATCGACAACATTTACACCAAGTGTTCAAAGTAAACCCACAGGTTTCATTCAACACCACGAGGACACCCAGAGGTCGCGATTCTATTTCACACAGAATGTTAAAGGATGATAGTGTAATTGAGGGTGACCACGGGATTTTACCTGCAGGTTTGATGACTCCATCCCCTGGTAAAATCTTGCAGTGTAGAACACTTACGCCATTAGATTCTCATTAATCTCATGCCACAGGACTTCAAGAACACAAGGAGTGATCCAGAGAATATTGGGGAAAAAATTCTATGGACAAGAACTCCAACTTGTTTTCAAAGCAAGCTCAGATGATCAAACAGCATGTTGGATGTTTTCGTATTGTAGAGGAGGTTGCATTCGAGAAGGATAATAGAGATCCTTCTGTTCCAATGAATGAGTTCCAGAAAAGGTATGGTTCATCTGTCAAGAATAAGGTTTTAATAAATCACAATACACAAGCTTATTGCAGCAATGTGAATCAAATTTCACCAACAAAGAGCAACCAGAAATCCAATAAATTATTGTCTAATGTGAGATCTTTTTTCCATTGTTCCACTAGAAACCGATAGCAGCTCGTCAAATCTGAGATCGAGATGATCATACAGTTGTCTAGCAAAGTTTGATGACACATCTAGATGATAGATATGAAATTCATAGATTCTAGGAGTCAGTTTTGTTCAGATTAAGTAGCTTGAATATATATGGCAGTTAATGAGCATTTCCGGGAGACAGAACATTTCAAAATAGACCTTTGAGCCATCAAGGTAGCAAAAGTACATCATGATGGGGATCTTGATCAATTCCAAATTCCATAATTCCAAGCCATTAAAAATACAAGTGTGCAGTCAAAAGCTCCAGATTAAGGGCATTTAAAGATATACTGATTTAAATTCCATATTTTGAGGCATCAAATCGTTGATCATGACACATTTGCTTTGTTCCAGGTTGACATTAAAATCAACGAGAAGGTTATTTTAATCAAATTGTTTCCCTTAAAAACATATCTCATATCTCTAGGATTTGTAGTCAATAATTATTCATTTTTGTAAATATTTTGGTTTATCCTAAGAGAGGATTCAATCCTTGACTTGTGGATCTGATATCCATAGTGAAGATATTATTATAAATATAAAATAGATTCAAAAGAATGAGTGGAGGGGTTCCAGCCGAGAGAGGCTGTGTGATTGTAAAGGTTGAATGTTACAAGTCTGAAGCTTCTTTTGAAGCCTGTAAGTGTAGTTTGAGGATTGTATGGAGGATGAAAAATATATTATGAGCCATTTTTGACTTATCATTTATGTAAATACAGATCCATGTTTTGGTGTAGTTCTACTTGTGATTCTTACAATGGATAGTGTTTCTACCTATTGTTTCTCTCTAGCAGTCTTATGCATTTGCATCTCTCTTGTTCAGAATGTTTTTTTGTCTTAAAGTGTTTTTACCTTGTGTATGTCTCAGTTGTTTGTTGTCATACATATAACCTTCAAATTTGGATCATGTATGTCTATTGTTTGTAGTCTTTATACTTTTACATCATCCTTGTTACTATCTTTTGTATTTACTTATCAGTATCTATTTTATTCCTGATTGCTGGTCATTTATCCACCCTTTGAATTCCCTTTCTATTATTACACACTACCTAAATATAAACAAATCAAATCAATCAATTTTTTTCCTTTGAGCATTAAGATGTGCTAGCCATGCCCTCTCTGCAGTTGGAGTGCATCTTTTAACACTAACAAGTGGTGAAATAATTTCTTGAATGATTTGTGTTTAACTCAGTGCTAGATTTATATAGTGTTACAAAATGTTTTAATAGATACAATGATATAATAATGCCATTTTTTTAAAAGTGTGCTACTGGTAGCATTGGTTTTCAATTTAGGGCTTTATTTTAAGGTTTTGTAAACACCAATAAGGATTTTTTTGTCATCTATATTTATAAAAAAAAAAAGTGGTGCTACCAATAGAACCACTTTTTGATTTGGAGTTGTTTTTTGGTGTTTTTTATGCAAAAATATGAGTTTTTATGGTTAGATTTCTCGTTTTGAGTGTAAAGTTCTCTCCAAGTTGTATAAATTGTTTACAGAGGATGATCAACTAACATTAAAAATAAAGGAAAAAATAAAAACGTTGCCATCATGTACTAAATGTGACAAAATTAATATATTGCATACCTTAGGAGTTGTGTCACACATGAATCCTTCAATCTCATTTTTGGCTATTTTATGCCACGTGTGGATAAACATATAGATCTTGGCCTCCAAGGAAACAGGTTTCTTAATCAACCAATCCACGTCTTCAATTTGGATATGCTCAATCTACAGGATTTTATCCTTGACTTGATCACAACGGGCTTCGACCTGTTCTATCATCAATTTTGGAGGATCTTCCCCCTCGATGAGCCCCATTGTAGGGAATGCCAGTATCTCCATGAGATTGCCTGAGGCATACCATCTTCTTCTACAAAGGGATTGAGCCTGGTTGATAGTATCTTGTACCATGTCAATAACATTATCCCAAGCTCGCACAGCAGTTCGGATCCTTCTGAATTTGAGGCTGTCCAACTCAGGGATATCAGTTGGATTATCTTCAATATACTTCTTCCAATCCATGATGTCTTCTACAGCTTTAGAAGCTTATTTTGTTTCCTCTACTTGTTGGCCGAAGGTGACAGCCATTTTGTCAAAGACAATGTAAGTCTCATGGATTTCACCCAAGGTAGTAAATAGCTTATCTAGAATTTGATGATGCTCTAGGTTGACTTGACTAGATAGGTCCTTCAACTCTTGTTGTGAAAAACTAGAAAACGCAGAGGAGGCTGCACTTGTAATTGCATCCTTTAGCTGTTGTTCAAGCACAGCTGTCTTTTCAGCATTGGCAGTGTCCAAATCTTGGGCATCTTGCAATTGGACTTGAAGAGAAGCATTATGTTCTTGAAGGTCTTCAATCTTATTTTCAAATGCTTTTCTCAGTTCATGAATGTTAGCTTCATGTTCTTCATTTGCCTTAACCATCTACTCTTGAAGTTTCTTGAGCTCCTCCTTCTTAACATCAATTTCTTTATTCAGTATGATTACTGAATCAAAATTGGCAACTGTAAAAGCACCCATAGCAGCAACAGTATCTAGTGCTTCTTTTTGTATGTCATCTGATTGCTTGGCCCAAATGATTTGATTAGGAAAGGGGCCCTGCAACACATCCTGATCTCTGCCTATTTTGTTACCCTTCTTCACCACTATCTTAGCCTCTTTTCTATAGAAATAATCTCCAAGGGAGGTTACAATATCTTCCTCATAAGTAGCTACCAATTCAGTGGAAGATGTAGCCACATCTCTTATTGCAATTATTGGGGTTGTCCGAGTAATAGTGGTATTAGGTATTGTCATAGTAATCTGAGAGGTGGTTAGTGGAGAAGGGATAACTTTAGGGACTAAGGGTAAAGAGGTTGGAGTAGGGATTGAAGTAAAAACTTCAGGAAGTGAAAAAGATGCATTGGCAACTAATGGTGAAGATGGAACAACCGAGATTTGGACATCATTGGTTGGTGGTGATGAAATAGATGATGGTGGTTGCATAGAGACAGTTGAAAACTGGATCTGCAACTATTGATGGTGGAATGGAAAGTGGAACTGACAGGGTTGGAGATGGAACAGTAATGGAATTTATTGCATGAAATAACTGGGATATGGTGGATGGTGGTGTTACGCCAGAAGATAAAGTGGAAAGAGCTTGAATGGATGAAAGTAAGAGTGTTGAAGTTGTGGTATCAACAACAGTAGTGGTTTCAAGAGACTGTTGATATGGGACAAGATCATCCATGACTATGACATCCAACAAATCTGCAATTTCCTAAGAACTTTCAATTTCTTGCTGCACCATAGTCACAGAAGGAAGTGTTTCATCTTCCACATCACTGTCTTCAATAGTAAGAGTAGGAATCTCAGAGGCAGAAGTTTGAATTTTCTGTCTTTTAGCTGGTTTACTCACAGCAATCACTTGAACATCACTAATTAGGTTGGCTGTAGCAGCCACTTGAATATCAATAGTGGGTTTGGGTACTACAACCACTTGGGTATCCAGCACCGAACTCATATGTGCTAATTCATGCTTGAATTGTTGAGATGTATGCATCCACATCTTTAATTCTGCAGCAGTTTTCAACTTCGGAGTATCCTCCATAAGGCATTTTCCTTTGTCTCCATCTGGGTAGGTCAGCATCAATGGAGCACTAGTTTTGTGAGCTTCCTTTTCTTCCCTATCTTTTCTTGTTTTCTCATCAAGCTTGAGTTCCATGCTTCTATGGCTCAAAACCTTGGTTTTAAGCTCCCACTGATACTGAAAGATATGGCTATGTTCTTCTTTTCTCTTTGCCCTCAGCAGGACTTCAGGGAAAATATTAACTCCCTGGTAAATAGAGTCATCAGGGATGTGTTGATGTGTATAACCAATATTCATATGTGCCTGTTTGAAATGAGCCTCCGGAAATCCTTTGGGGTCATGAGTTCTTTTGGGAGCAAATCACAATTTCAAAGAAACAATCCTGTATCCCAGTGTTGCAGCCCAAGTTGAAGTTGGGATAACCAAAGGCCCTAGGTTTAAATGGAACTTAGGCCACCCCTTCCTTTTGGGACCAATGAGCTTAAGGTAGACACCATCTGTAACAGTCTGCCAGGGACAACTCTTGGTAGCAAATGTACAGTACTGCTTCCTCAGACTCTAATGTAAGCAAATGATTCTCCCAAATACCAGTCACCCAATGTATGGATGAGAGTTATGGAATCAAGAGAAAAGGAAGGGGCATCTTCCCTGAAAATCTGCTGGTAAATTGCACCAAAGAAATGGTCGGAGATGTCAAAGAGCAAGGGAACAAAATTTCTTTCCCATAAGGTAGAACAATAAATATGAATAGGGGGTGAGGACTTAGTCCAACTCCACCCCATGGTGGGATACTGAAACTCTGTACAGAAAACATCAATTACAAATGCAGAGAAAAATAAGTATGGCTTCCTTGTAGCTGTTGTTTTCTAATATTTCTCAATGGTTTTCTTTAACTTTGCTGATAAAATTGAAGCTTAAGGGAATGACTGCCCTATTGTTAGGACATGATGGGCGATAGGATCCCATTCTTCTTTGAATACTGAACAATTAGGGAGACCATAAAGTCTGCAGAACATGGCTACCAAAAGAGAATAAGGCTCTTTGAACTAGGAAATTGGGTATAAATTATCAGCCCTGGGCATGAAATTTGTCAGTTTGTGCATCCAAGACTTCAGCATTTCATTGAAATTGTACCTACTCTTTGACGAGTCAAGGAATGAAACATTAAGGGGTTGAACAATTTTTTTTAGGGCGTAATCTCTGGTAAAAACCTCAGGGAAAAAAGTAGCCAATTAAGACCCTACGCTATCATTGAAAGAGCGGTCTTTAGGGTTAGCATGGTATATAATCCACTTAACTGCATCAGTGTAGGGAAGGATAGCAGGTTTGGAAATATAGCGTGGAGTTGTGAATCCCTAATATTTCCATAGGTTGGGCGGTCACTCTGAATATCAGTTAGGTCGTCATTGTCAAAGATGGAATAAATTTTGGACCAATCGATTTGGTATGTCTCAGAAACCTTATCGCTGGTGTCGGCAAGGATGCTGAAGTTTGGGTCTTTGTTCAAAATATCTTTATGAGGAGTTTTGCAGCAATTGTTGCGAGACATGTTTGAAAAACTGGAGAAATCTGATGAATAAATAAACACCAATTCAAAAAAAAAACTCAAAATAGCAAAAAACATTGAACAATTGAATAAGAAAGTTCCACGAAGCCAACCTGTGCAAGTTGGAAAAAATGGCGAAAACGACCCCTGGTAAAAATTCGCGAAAAGTACCCCTAGTAAATAGTCGCGAAAACGACCTCTAGTAAAAACTCGCAAAAACGACCCCTGGTAAAAACTCGCAGTAAAATCCGCACAAATGGTGAAAAACGACCCCTGGTAAAAACTGGAAGTAAAATCCACATAGCAAAATCCACACATCAGGAAATTTTTGAAAATGAAAAAATGATAAAAGAAAATAGAAACAAAATCAACATATTTATTAATTCCATCGGGTTACATTTGGGCCGTAAGATTAAGACAAAACGACAGCTAAGATCTAATATGGGGAATGCGGACGACAAGTTGCGGGGGTTTATTTTTTCGGAAATATATACAATGTTCCCGCAATCTGTAATCCACAATTGCGGGTTTCGGGACCACAACTCCAAATAAAAACAAAACAAAGTGTCAGCACTTCCTATGATGTCAGTTCTCTCTTTGAGGCTCACACGTGTGAGATTTTGGCCTTACAAAATAGAGATCAATTCATGTATAACCAGAATGGTTAAGACAGAAAAATTATAAATAACAAGAAGGGTCGGTCGATCCTTCGTTTAGTAGATAATTGTGAACAACAATATCCATTAATTCAACAACTGTATCTAGACTAGTGAACACAAGAAGGATCGGACGACCCTTCTGGAAATCTAGAACTAGTATAAAAATAATAATGGGCAGAAGAAGGGTCGGTCGCCCCTTCATTCATGATGGAATTGTGCAAATATTCAACCTACGAAGTATAAGCTGTCAATTCATGTATATCCTGAATGGTGAAGACTGCAAAAATACTAATCACAAGAAGGGTCGACCGACCCTTCATTGGAAAAAATGGAGAAAATGACCCCTACTAAAAACTCGCAGTAAAATCCACACAGCAGGTAAATTAAGTTTGCCATCTATTCAATGCATGTAAATTCTATTTTTAATACCAGAAATATTTTCAAATTATCGGGTGGCCTGCATATACTTTCGTCCAATTTTAAGTCTTAGCTCATTTGATCTCATGGAGGAAGAATATACCTTTGGAAGTGGGAATTTTTCTTGCATGCATTGGAGCAAGCTTAAACCCCTAGAATTTGCTTATATATCAAATATTCAAAATGATTATAACTTTGTTCCATATGTGTCATGTGACTTTGCATTGTAGCTCTCTTACCTGATTCTTTGAGGTTTTCTTTGAGCTAGTTGTTAAGTTATTGCATCAGTTTTGTTGGACTTGGTCCTAGATAGAATGTGTAGTCAACAAGGTTCTAGAGTCTATTTGAGTCTATCTAATTAACTTGCTCCCCTTGACCTCAACCAAGGGGGAAAGGAGGAAACCGAATCATATAGTACTTAGATCCCCGTGCATTCCATTTTTTATATTATCTATCATTTCCTATCATTCTTGCACCTCTAGCGATAAAGGAGTTTCTCTGAGTCGTCCATCTTGCATGATCGATATGGTACCGTTGATTTTATTCCATGCTTAGCCCCATGGCCTTTCACAGTCTTCAATCTCTCAAACGTTGCCTTCCTCGCACCTTAGATTTGCATAGTTATTATCAACTGTCGATCTGGCCCTTGTCTGCATCCTTAGCATCCAAAGGTGCGGCCTTTACCGAGGTTCATGAATTTGGAACGTGTTGATACTCCATGCATGTTCAATCTGTGAACTAAACCTTCGCCGTCGATGCCTTTCCCTGCCAAATCTGCACCGTCGAAACATGTGGTCCCTACCAAAACTTCGCAAATATGAAAATTCCATTTCCCCGTGCATCTCAAATCACCGAAGTACCTATCATCCGTAGATCTTTCCTTCTACCCATCGATCTAATTTACAACTTGCTCGCGGGCTAGCAACACTCCACCCACGCTTAAACCATCCTATCTCACTTTAGTGAACAGTGCTTGTGGTCGTCAATCTCCATCAAGCTTCTGTAATCGTTGATCTCCGTCAAGATTCTTGCAGTCTAGAACTAGTATGAAAATACTAGTGGGCTAAAGAAGGGTCGGCCACCCCTTCATTTATGAGGGAATTGTGCAAATATTCAACCTACAAAGTATAGGCTATCAATTCATGTATAACCTGAATGGTGAAGACTGCAAAAATACTAAGCACAAGAAGGGTTGGCCGACCCTTCATTTAAGCTGAAAAAAATGGCGAAAACGACCTATGGTAAAAACTCACAGTAAAATCCACACAGTAGGTAATTTTTGAAGATGAAAAATAATAAAAGGAAATAGAAACAAAATCAACATATTTATTAATTCCGTCGAGTAAAATCTGTGCCATAAGATTAAGACAAATCGATGGTTGAGATCTAATCTGTGGAATGCGGAAGACAATTTTCGGGGGTTTATTTTTTTGGAAATATGTACAATGTTACCGCAATCCGCAATTGCGGGTTGTGGGACTACAACTCGAAATAAAAACAAACCTAAGTTTTCGCAATCCGCAGTCCGCATTGCGGGTTTCGGGTTGCGGAAACGCATGTTGCAAATCCATTATTCAAATAGTTCCCGCATCCACAATCATTTATAACTAGATAGCCACTTTAACAAGCTATAGCATGATATGATGGGGCATGCATTTTTCTCAAACCATAAATTATGGCGGGAATTGTCGCAAAGTAGTTTTGACTACTTCTTTCATTCTTTGTCAATTTCCAAAGTTTCACAAACTTGTCATACTTTTCCAGAATGATGTCAGATTGCAACACTCACACATTCCATGTCATCACTTCCTATGGTGTCAGTTCTCTCTTGGAGGCTCACACGTGTGAGATTTTGGCCTGCCAAAACAAAGATCAATTCATGTATAACCAGAATGGTTAAGACTAGAAAAATATAAATCACAAGAAAGGTTGACCGACCCTTTGTTTAGTAGATAATTGTGAACACCAATATCCAGCAATTCACCTGTATCCAGACTAGTGAACACAAAAAGGATCAGACGACCCTTCTGGCATCCTAGAACTAGTATGACAATAATATTGGGCAGAAGAAGGGTCAGTCGCCCCTTCATTTTTGAGGGAATTGTGCAGATATTCAACATACAAAGGATAGGATGTCAATTCATATATATCTAGAATGGTGAAGACTGGAAAAATACTAAGGACAAGAAGGGTCAGCCAACCCTTCATTGAAGCTGTAAAAAATGGCAAAAGCGACCCCTAGTAAAAACTCACAGTAAAATCCACAAAGCAGGTAATTTTTGAAGATGAAAAATAAAAATAAAAAATCAACATATTTATTAATTTTGTAGGGTTAAATCTGGGCCGTAAGATTAAGACAAATCGATGGCTGAGATCTAATCTGTGGAATATGGAAGACATGTTGCGGGGGTTTATTTTTTGGAAATATATACAATGTTCCCGCAATTCGCAATCCGCAATTGCGGGTTGCGGACTACAACTCGAAATAAAAACAAACTTGTGTTTTCGCAATCCGCATTGTGGTTTGCAGGTTGTGGAAACGCATGTCGCAAATCCATTATTCAAACACTTCTCGCAATCTACAATCATGTATAACTAGATAGCCACTTCAACAAGCTATAACATGATATGATGGTGCGTGCATTTTTCTCAAACCATGAATTATGGTGGGCATTCTCTCAGAGCAGTTTTGACTACTTTTTCCATACTTGTTAATTTCCAAAGTTTCACAAACTTGTCATACTTTTCCAGAATGATGTCAGATAGCACCAAAACACCATCATGTGTCTTTCCAACCGCATCACACATTCCATGTCATCATAGATTCCATGTCATCATACATGCCATGTCATCACTTCCTATCGTGTGAGATGTTGGCCTACCAAAATAGAGATCAATTCATGTATAACTAGAATGGTTAAGATTGAAAAAATATAAATCACAAGAAGGGTCGGCCAACCCTTCGTTTAGTAGATAATTGTGAAAAACAATATCCAACAATTCACCTGTATACATACTAGTGAACACAAGAAGGATCGGATGACCCTTTTGGCATTCTATAACTAGTATGAAAATAATATTGGGCAGAAGAAGGGTCAAACGCCCCTTCATTTATGAGGGAATTGTGCAAATATTCAACCTACGAAGTATAGGCTGTCAATTCATGTATATAATGAATGGTGAAGACTACAAAAATACTAAGCACAAGAAGGGTCGGTTGACCCTTCATTTAAAAGAGAAACGATTTTTTTTTAACCTACGAAGGTTAGGACAACAATTCCCCACTACCAACTTCAGCGGTGGGATTTCTAGTTTGACCAAGCCCTAAATGGATTCGGCGCTACCCACGGGCTATAGCTATGCAGGTCACGGGTAGGGCACGATACGCAGTCAATGAATAGGTTGACCGCGGGTACCTGCACCTGTATACAAAGTAGCTCATGAGTACGGCCGTGAAGATGATTTTGCAAAAGAATTTGACCAAAATATTTGTTGTTTCTCACTCCAGGATGGTTCTAGAGTGGAGGGAGAGGGAGAATGACCAAGTAGATGAGGCCATGCACAATGATGTGCAAGCACAACAGGAATTGCAAGCATGTGGGTTATATAAATTCTGGAGTATAGGGGGTTTGAGGGCCCAAAACCTACTACTTCGCCACTTGATCGACTATTGGGATGTTGATGCACAGAACTTCAGTCTCAACGGAAAAATCCTCACACTGGAAGTGGAAGACATCTACTTTATGATAGGTTTGTCCCATCGAGGTGAGACAGCCAGTCTTTGGTCTCGTACTGTGGGTGGTGGGATCACCGTCCAACACTACATAGCGTGCTATTGTCCCGCAAACACACGAGCGGTGGGAAGTCAGGTGCCCGTCAATGCCATAGTAGATCTGAGCATGAAGATCATTGTGGCTACCTTAGTGCGGATCATTGGATCCAAAGCTCTGCACCAGGCATCTAGGCCGGTGATGTTCTATGCATCACAATGCATGCAACCTATAGTGTTTGATTGGTGTACCACACTACTGGTGTCTATGAAGACACAAATGACAGAATGAAAAGAAGGGAAGGAAAAAAACTTCAAGTATGGAAGTATCCTATGCAGCTTCTTCTTTGAGAGAGTTCCAAGGCTTAGTCCGAGGGTGGATGTCCCTCCTCATAGTCTCTGCGATCCAGCCCTGACCCGGTGGGCTAAGATCCTGACACGACAGGGTGGTGGTCATCTAGCGCCACCATATACTGAGGAGTTCTTCTATTGGTGGAACCGACAGGTCATTACCATAGAGGACTACCCCTATGCAGGGATAGATTTCCACCAGGATCGGGACATGCCACTCCCACCAGACGCAGCATTCGGAGACATTGGTGAGTACTCTTTTTAGGTTTTGTGTTATTAAATTTTTATGGATTTTTTTATTATAGATGAAATGCAAAAATATTTTTGGTGGTAGTATCATATGCTAATGGTTGACTGTTTGCTCACAGACAAAAGCCCAGTGAGACCCGATGGCTTCCCGAGACATGGTCGTCGGGGTAGAGGTGAAGAGGCAGGTGATGCTGCAGCAGGGTGCACTCTACAAACCTTGCGGCGCAACCTCTCATGGATGGTTTCCAGGGTTCCACAAATAGAGGTGGTGCGACTACCTGAGGCCATGCAGCGCCAAGTAGTGGGGGTTCCTAGTGACTGGGTGTGGTTACTGCAACGGGTGGCCAATGCAGTTCACTATTTCTATGAGACACATCATGTCGGGGCGGTAGCTAGGCCTCCTCGGAGGGAGTAGATATCCCAGGATCTCATTTTTGTATCGATATGTATATTTTTTAGGGCTATGGGCTCCAGTTTTGTATGACACTACCATTTTTGGACATATCTATTTAAAAAAATTTGGTTCTCTAGTTCTACTATATGTGTGTATGTACAAATGTATGAATGTCTCTTTCATTTGTATGCTTCATGGTGAATGTGACAAATTCCAATCTAATACATAGTTAGCGTATGCATTAAATATATAATTAACACTTCTCGGAACATGTATGTATGTAATTGAAACAAAATGTCGTTCCAAGAGTCTTACCCTTAGGAATTTTTGAAGTAACGTAGGATCTCGCACACGGTACTACCCATTCTGTTAAAATTTGAGCATTAATTCACAATACTCTTGGATCTTTACTGAGAGAATAACATATACAGTATATCAATGCATAACAATCAAAATAAGCATCACAAGCATCACAAGAATCAAAAGCATGAGAGACAAGAGACACAGAGTTTCCATGGGGAAAACCCTAAGGTGAAAAACCACACAACTTCCTCAGAGATAGAGAGAGCAATGGCTCAACCAAAGTACAACCAAAATACACTTGAGATAGTCTCCTAGAGCAGATGATCCTCCTCCTCACTAGTGCACCACTTTCTGAGTGAGAGAAGTGTTTCTTTTTGAATGATCCAAATAGAGATCTCCCGATCTCTATTTATACTTAACCTGTTTGCCCAGTTACACTATGGGGCTGACTTGTCTATCTAGATACATCCACAATATAATATATATTTTAGGTCCGACCCCACACATGGTGGTCTAATAACCCATCGGCAAGTACACACACTTGCGAGATTTGTCAATCCACATGACGACACTTCCTTATAAAGGAATAACACATCTCTAATAAGGGTACAATAAATATATATGAAATACATTCCGAAGTTACATATACATCAACACTCCCTCTTAACTAGGAAGGTATTTCTCGACACAGATCTCTTAGACAAGTCTTCTTCTCGGGATCATCGTCATCAATGCATCATCACTGGTACTGCTATCTCAACCAATCTCTGAATCTACTCGTCATAGGAATTTCTATAGAGCCAGTCCTTTTTCATACTGGATGTAGGCCCACCACCTGCAGGTCTTCGTCATCACTGGCCATACTGTGGAAATATCAGGACTTATTACGTGGGTCAAAAAACCTTAAAAGAGTCTCTTCACTAGCAAGAACCCTAAAGAGCATCTGAGGCCTTTTTCATCCTGTCCAGATCTCCAGGACTTATTACATGTGACCCCACCACAAAACCTCGAAAGAGAATCCCAGGACTAATTACGAGCACAAGGCTCAACCTACCGGATCTCCCAGGGCACAAATTACATGTGGTCACTACAAAACCTCAAAAGAGCATCCCAGGACTGATTACGAGCACAAGGATCAACCTATCGGATCTCCCAGGGCATAAATTACATGTGGTCATGGAAAAACCTTGAAAGAGCATCCTAGGACTGATTACGATCACACGGCTCAACCTATCGGATCTCCCAGGGCACAAATTACATGCCATAGGACAAAAACTCGAAAGAGCATCTGCCAGATATCCCAGGGCAGAAATTACATGCCATAGGAAAAACCTCAAAAGACTATCTGCAGATCTCCCAGGGCACAAATTATATATCCTCCCAAGCAAAACCTTGAAAGAGCATTTTCCAAATATCCCAAGGTAAAAATTACATGCCATAGGCAAAACCTCGAAAGACTATCTGCAAATCTCCCAGGGCACAAATTACATGCTTATCTGCACAACCTGTTCCACAGCCACAGAGTATCAACCTGATACTCACCATATATCATCCTGATGTACACATGATTATCATGATCATCATCACTGCAACATCCTGCTGCATGTCATCTGGAGCAGCATCCTGAAGCTAGTCATCCATGATCATCCTGATCATATAATGCATCTACCTGATGCATACCAAGTATCTACCTGATACATATCATCATACATGATCCACCTGATCATACAATGTATCCACCTGATACAAATATAAATACATGATACATATCAACATACATGATCTACCTGATCATACAATGTATCCACCTGACACATATACAGATACATGGTCCAAGCATCCAACATGATGCATATACAAAATACATACACATGATCCAACCAATCATATCGAGCATCCAACATGATGCGTACATACATATAAATGATCCAACTGATCATATCCAACATCCAACATGATGCATACATACATATATAAATGATCCAACTGATCATACAAAGCAAAACCCAAAACATCATCCTAATGCTCATCATCCAGCACTTACATCCACAGCCATGTGAAGGATCCCCCTTCCAACATGCTTGGAATGGGTTCAGCAAATGTGTCCATCACTTCTTCCTCGAAGTGTCATCGATCTGAAGAACACCAAGCCTCTCCCTGAAGTACTCGAACTTCACCCTGGCTAGTGGCTTCGTCAACACATCTGCAATCTGCTCGTTCGTAGCAACGTATAGGAGCTTCACAGCTCCTCTCTGCACCATATCCCTGATATAGTGATATTTGATCTCTATGTGTTTCGACCTGTCATGAAACACTGGGTTCTCAGACAGCTTCACACAACTCTGGTTATCGCAGAATATACCAGTAGCATCCAATGAGAGATCAAATAAATCAAACAGTAGCTTCCGTAGCCATACTGCCTCACAACTAGCTGAACATGCTGCAACATACTTTGCCTCAGCTGTACTCAGTGCTACGTAGGACTGCTTCTTGCTGAACCAAGAGATCACACCTGATCCCATATTGAAGCAGCACCCAGATGTGCTCTTCCTATCTGCAGCACTGCCAGCCCAATCTTAATCAACATAACCCTACAGGTTAAACTTTTGATTCGCTTCATACTTGAGCCCATAATCCACTGTACCCTTCAGGTACCTCAGAACATGCTTTACAGAACCCAGATGAACACTCCTTGGATCCGTCAAGAACTGGCTCAATGTGTTCACTGCAAAGAAAATATCCGGTCTCGTGTTCATCAGGTACATCAAGGACCCAATCATCTGACGATACAGAGAGACATCAACCGGCTCAGATGAAGCATCACATAGAAGCTTTAGATTCAATACCATGGGTGTGGCCATGGCCTTGCAATCCATCATCCCAAATCTCTTCAAAATATCTACTGTGTACTTCCCTTGACCAAGGAAGATCCCACCTGAATTCTGCCACACCTCCATACCTAGGAAATAATGCATCATTCCCAAATCTTTCATATCAAACTCAGCAGCAAGCTTCCTCTTAGTATCTGCAATCAATCTATCATCTCCTCTTACAAATAATTCATCCACATACAGGAGTAGAATCACAGGATTCCCTTCCTCAACCTTGTAGTAGAGGTTGGAATCCGCTTTACTCTTGGTAAAGCCCAAGCTAGATAGGAAACTGTCCATCCTACCATACCAAGTTCTGGGAGCTTGCTTCAAGCCATACAAGGCTTTCTTCAATCTGCACACATATGACTCCCTGTCATGTATTTCAAAACCGAGTGGCTGCTCCACGTATACTTCCTCTTCAACTACACCATTCAAGAAAGCAGTCTTGACATCCATCTGGTGTATTTTCCATTTCATTGCTGCAGCCAGGGCAAGTACTATTCTGATGGAAGTATACCTAGTTACAGGTGCAAAATTTTCTTCATAATCTATTTCCTCTTTCTTAGAGAAGCCACGAGCTACGAATCTTGCTTTGTATTTCTCTACACTGCCATCTGCAGCATGCTTGATTTTGTAGATCCATTTGGAAGTCACAACAGACTTCTCTTTAGGTCTTGGGACAACATCCCAAACATCATTCTTCATTATTGATTGGTATTCCTCAACCATGTCATCCTTCCATTCTTTCTTTTCCGCTGCTTCTTCATAACTGGAAGGTTCTTTGTTCATAATGTCATAGAGTAAAGCAAAATAGCTGGTATGTGATTTGGTTATCTTCTTTGCTCTGTGTTCTTCTTCTGGAATGCCAAATCTTTCTGCATCTTGAATGAGCTCTCTAGCCCATGCAGGTTTCCTCTTGTGACAGTTATCCTCACGGGGTGGATCTACAGGTTCTTGCGGATCTTCAAACTCACGAACAACTTCTGAAATTGCTTCAGTCATGGTAGTGTCTTGAAATCTAGTTTCCTTAGGTTCTTCATAAACTTCGATAGGTGCCTTCCTTGATTTGATGAATGCTGAGTTTTCATCAAATGTTACATCCTTACTGACATCAATCTTCTTGGACCCTGGAAAGTATATTTTGTAAGCCTTCGATCTTTCACTGTAACCCACAAAGATACACTTCTTTCCTGAAGGATCTAGTTTGGTCCTCTTTTCCTTTGGGACATGAGTGTATACTGGACAACCAAATATTCTGAGATGGCTGACTTCAAGTTTCTTACCAGAAAAGACCTCTTCTAGTGTCTTGTTGTCCAATATCTTGTGGGGTGTTCTGTTCTGCACATATACAGCTGTTCTAGCTGCTTCTGCCCATAGATGCATAGGTAGATCCTGGTCATGCAGCATTGCCCTTGCTGCTTCCATGATTGTTCTGTTTTTCCTTTCTGCAACTCCATTCTATTGAGGATTATAAGGAGCAGTCAACTCCCTCTTAAGCCCTGAATCACTGCAGAGCTTCATGAAGTCACCTGAGGTGAATTCTCCACCATTGTCGGATCTGAATGTTTTGATCTTTTTGTCAGTTTGATTCTCCATCAAGATTTTGAATTCCTTGAACTTATCAAACACCTCATCTTTGTTTTTCAAGAAGTATACCCAAGTCTTCCTGGAGAAGTCATCAATAAATGAGACATAGTAAACATACCCACTTAGAGAACTGGATGACATAGGACCACATACAACTGAGTAGATGATTTCCAGGATATCTTTTGTCTTGCTTTCACTACTTGGAAAAGCCTTCTTAATGTTCTTCCCTTTTGGACATCCTTTGCAGACACCTTCATGTTTGGTCTTGATTTCAGGAAGACCCTCTACAGCCTTGCTTGCAATTGGAAGTGCCCTTAGTGCATATGAGCAAGTCTTCTATGCCAAAGTTCACTTGGCTCCATGGATTCATGCACCATGGCATGTTCAGGTTGTCCCTTCAATTTATACAAACCTCCCTCTTTCTCTCCAATCACTACTGCATCATTTATGGTCTTTCCCTTTGGCCACATTAAGACTTGGCCATCCACAAATGCAACCCTCATACCTTTTGCATCCAATGTAGAGATGGAGAGTAAGTTCTTCTTGAGCCCAGGTACATAAAGGACTTCTTTCACTTTCAAAAATTTTCCAGAATCTAGGTTGTAGGAGGCTTCACCACTTCCTTTGATTGGGTATTGATAATCATCCCCAAGTTTCACTTTATGGGGTGATTCATGTTCAGACAGATTTACAAAAGATTCTTTAAACCCAGTCATGTGTTTGGAATCCCCACTGTCAATCAACCAATCATTACAACCATGGGAGATAGTACCTGTGAGAGCGAAAATTAGAACATACTCTTCTTCACTTGATGAGTCATCATCACTATCACTTTCTTCCCTAGCCTTCTTCTTTGGGGGTTCATCATCTTCAGCAGCATGAGCATGATATCTTCTTTTGTTATTCTTCTTGTTGTTGTTGAATTTGTTGTTGTCTTTCTTCTTCTTGGGACAATCTGAAGCAAAGTGTCCCTTCTCATTGCAATTGAAGCATCTGAGATCTTTCTTATCTTTATGATAATGGTGGTGTGAGAATTTCCTATTATGAGATGATTCCTTTTTGGACTTTCCTTTCCTGGCATCTGCTGTGAGAGCTTGATCTTCATTTCCCATCTTTTCTTCTCGGGCCACAAGCCTAGCTTCTTCTTGAGAGAATCCTTCTCGCAATCTGTTGAAGGAGATCAACTTCTTCCTTGCACAAATTCCTTGAATAAAGGAATCCCATGACCTGGGTAGGCCATTTAGAGTGGTCATCACCACTTCACCATTCTCCACCATTTCATCCACTGCTTCTAGTTGTTCCTTTATCTGGGAGACCCTTGAAAAATAAGATTGAATGGTTTCTCCATTCTGAAACTTTACTCCTTTCAGTTGGTTCCGCAGGGTCATCTTCCGATTTATATTCTTCCCTTCAAATAGCTTGGTCAAAGAGTCAAACATCTCCTTGGGTGTCTTTAGAGAAGACACATGGGGTATGAGATGGTCTTTGATAGAATCATCAATGATTCTCTTTGCTTTGACCAAGTTCTTCTTATGCAATACCTTAGCCTCTTCATCCTCTGGGATAGGGATGTCTTCTTTTACATGAGTCCAACTCATTCTCTTCCAGGATTAACCCAATCATATACTTCCAAGCTCGGAAGTTATCAACTCCTTCAAGCTTATCCTCAAGCTTGGTGTGGTGAGACATCTTAAAGAGTACTTCAAATGGAAATAGAAAAGATTTAGGTCTTACCACTTGAAATGCTGAAAACTAGATCTAGTCCCGGATTAGGGTTTGTCGAAAAAACCCTAAAAATTCAAAATGTGAATTTAAACTTTCTGAAAGGATAGAAAAATGCATCTTGATGAGCTGATCAGCCTGGTGCATTCAGAATTTGAGATCAGAAAAGCTTTACCCTTCAGATTTTCCTTTTTGTCCTCTTGGGTTTACTTAGGAGAGCCCTAAATTAGGGTTTGAGATTCCCGGAGATCTACCCAACCAAAAATCTCGATCCAAAGCTCTAAACTTCGATTTTTGCAAGGAGCTTCCAGCTATGTCTTCAGATTTAAGAAATTTCTATTTTTGTGGAAACCCTAATTTTTAGAGCCAAATCTGAAAATGCTCAGAATTGAATTATGATTGGACAGATAGATTCTCCTTGATGAGTAGAGTCAATCTACTATACTGCTTTTCCAAAAACTATGGAGAGAAACCCAATAAACAAGAAACACAAGTTTCCGTCACTACAAAATGTCTTCTTCTCAAGTTAGCTCTGATACCATGTTAAAATTTGAGCATTAATTCATAATACTCTTGGATCTTTACTGAGATAATAACATATACAGTATATCAATGCATAACAATCACAATAAGCATGACAAGCATCACAATAATCAAAAGCATTTCAGACAAGAGACATAGAGTTTCTGTGGGGAAAACCCTAAGGTGAAAAACCCCACAACTTCCTCAGAGATAGAGAGAGCAATGGCTCAACCAAAGTACAACCAAAATATACTTGAGATAGTCTCCTAGAGCAGATGATCCTCCTCCTCACTAGTGCGCCACTTTCTGAGTGAGAGAACTGTGTCTTTTTGAATGATCCAAAAAGAGATCTCCCGATCTCTATTTATACTTAATATGTTTTCCCAGTTACACTATGGGTCCGACTTGTCTATCTAGATACATCCACAATATAATATATATTTCAGGGCCGACCACACACATGGTGGTCTAATAACCCATCGGCAAGTACACACACTTGCGAGACTTGTTAATCCACATGACGACACTTCCTTATAGAGGAATAAAACATCTCTAATAAGGGTACAATAAATATATATGAAATACATAGATGAAATACATTCCGAAGTTACATATACATCAACACTCCCTCTTAACTAGGAAGGTATTTCTCGGCACAGATCTCTTAGACAAGTATTCTTCTTGGGATCATCATCATCGATGCATCGTCATCATCATCATCACTACTACTCTTATCTCACCCAATCTCTGACTCTACTCGTCATAGGAAGTTCTACAGAGCCATTCCTTTTTCATACTGGATGTAGGCCCACCACCTGCAGGTCTTTGTCATCACTGGCCATACTGTGGAAATCTCAGGACTTATTACGTGCGTCACAAAACCTTAAAAGAGTCTCTTGACTAGCAAGAACCCTAAAGAGCATCCGAGGCCTTTTTCTTCCTGTCCAAATCTCCAGGACTTATTACATGTGACCCCACCACAAAACCTCGAAAGAGAATCCTAGGACTGATTACGAGCACAAGGCTCAACCTACCGGATTTCCCAGGGCACAAATTACATGTGGTCACTACAAAACCTTGAAAGGGCATCCTAGGTCTAATTACGAGCACAAGGCTCAACCTATCGGATCTCCCAGGGCACAAATTACATGTGGTCAAGGAAAAACCTCGAAAGAGCATCCCAGGACTGATTACGAGCACACAGCTCAACCTATCGGATCTCCCAGGGCACAAATTACATGCCATAGGACAAAACCTCGAAAGAGCATCTGCCAAATATCCCAGGGCACAAATTACATGCCATAGGAAAAACCTCGAAAGACTATCTACAGATCTCCCAGGGCACAAATTATATGTCCTCCCAAGCAAAACCTCGAAAGAGAATTTGCCAGATATCCCAGGGTACAAATTACATTCCATAGGAAAAACCTCGAAAGACTATCTGCAAATCTCCCATGGCACAAATTACATGCTTATTTGCACAACTTGTTCCAAGGCCACAGAGTATCAACCTGATACTCACCATATATCATCCTGATGTACACATGATCACCATGATCATCATCACTGCAACATCCTGCTGCATGTCATCGAGAGCAACATCCTGAGGCTAGTCATCCATGATCATCCTGATCATATAATGCATCTACCTGATGCATACCAAGTATCTACCTGATACATATCATCATACATGATCCACCTGATCATACAATGTATCCACCTGATACAAATATAAATACATGATACATATTAACATACATGATCTACCTGATCATACAATGTATCCACTTGACACATATACAGATACATGGTCCAAGCATCCAACATGATGCATATACAAAATACATACACATGATCCAACCAATCATATCTAGCATCCAACATGATGCGTACATACATAGAAATGATCCAACTAATCATATCCAGCATCCAACATGATGCATACATACATATATAAATGATCCAACTGATCATACAAAGCAGAAACCAGAACATCATCTTGATGCTCATCATCCAGTGCTTACATCCACAGCCATGTGAAGGATCCTCCTTCCAACATGCTTGGAATGGATTCAGCAAATGTGTCCATCACTTCTTCCTCGAAGTGTCGTCGATCTGAAGAACACCAAGCCTCTCCCAGAAGTACTCGAACTTCACCCTGGCTAGTGGCTTCATCAACACATCTGCAATCTGCTCGTCCATAGCAACGTACAAGAGCTTCACAACTCCTCTCTGCACCATATCCGTGATATAGTGATATTTGATCTCTATGTGTTTCGACCTGTCATGAAACACTAGGTTCTCAGAATGCTTCACACAACTCTGGTTATCGCAGAATATACCAGTAGCATCCAATGGGAGATCAAATAAATCAGACAGTAGCTTCCGTAGCCATACTACCTCACAACTAGCTAAACAAGCTGCAACATACTTTGCCTCAGCTGTACTCAGTGCTACACAGGACTGCTTCTTATTGAACCAAGAGATCACACCTGATCCCATACTGAAGCAGCACCCAGATGTGCTCTTCCTATCTGCAGCACTGCCAGCCCAATATGAATCAACAT